>OZ020537.1:21440335-21668335 GCA_963971435.1 Lasius platythorax | reverse complement strand
GTGAATGACGTCATTGTGATCAATAGTAACCGGTTTGTTAATCGTGTAATGAGTTTGTGATGTTTGACTTATTGTTTTTTTTTAACAAAAGTATTCGATGGGGTGTATCTCTTTAAGTTTGTTTTCCTCCATTTTCTTTATTAACCATTAGATTTTTTTGTTAGAAGTAGACATTGATCGGTGAAAGCATTTGTCAAATGAAGCCCAATGGTGTCCTTTTAATTTCATTCCAAATCCGTGGTGGTAAGGATGAAGATAATAATGAAGATAATCTGTGGAGGTTGGATTTTATTGTGTGAATTTGCTTGTACGAATCAAATATTTCAAGTTTGATAATTTTGTGATTAAAGCCATCCAATATTCTTTCCATCTTGTGTATAGATCGTGTATGGACAAAGCTAATATTTATGTTTTTTACATTGTGTAGATGTTTCGGTGTTACATTGTTTTGTAGGTGAGATCTAAGCGAGTGTATACGTGAATACAATTTTACGATTCTATAATTGAGATTAATTCTATGTTCTCCTCAACACCATCAAACCCGTTAAACAAATTAAATGAAAAATGGTTTTTAAACATATCGGGACATATAATACCAACGGAAGCAACTAAATTACTACAACTAGGTGAACGCTTTTCTCTCCCATTCACACAACAAAAAGAAAAATTGGTAATCGAGTTTATAAAAGACATTGAATGTAATTTACATCACATAGATTTTACCTCTAGACAGAAAATTCGTAATATTGTAATTCCTCAACTACAAAAATTTTACAACAAAACATATGAACACTCAGTTACTGACAATACGCTTTTAGACATGTTAAAATCGACATTACAATTTAAACAAAAAAATCCTGATATTATTTTTACACGTGCTGACAAGGGAAACACCACTGTATCATTGGACATAAACACATACAAAACACAAATGAGAGAGATGTTAAGCGATCCCAACACATATTCAGTCATTAAAAAAAACCCGATCAAAAAAATAGAAAAGGAACTCAATATGAATTTAAAACAGTTACTTAACAAAAAATTCATAACCACTAAACAATATCATCAACTTAAATCTAGTGACAAACTTTTACCTAAAGCGTACGGGATTCCGAAAATTCATAAAGAAGGATATCCTTTACGGATCATTGTATCGTCGGTCAACAGTCCTTTATATTCCATTGCCAATTTCATACATCACATTTTAATTAATAGTTTACCCCCCGCTCGTAGCCACATAGAAAATAGTTTTCAGCTTTCCAATGTTCTATCTAATCTTAAAATTGATAATTCTTACAATTTAATGTCATTAGACGTCACATCTCTGTTTACTAACGTTCCAATAGACTTAGCTCTTCAAGGCATCAATAATAGATGGTCCTACATAAAACCATCAACAACCATACCAAAAACTGAATTTTTAAACCTTGTGAAATTTATTCTGACATCCACATATTTTTGCTTTGACAATATTATTTATAAACAGACGTTTGGAACTCCCATGGGCTCTCCATTATCTCCCACCATAGCAGATATAGTACTACAAGACATTGAAAACAAAGCATTATATAAAATAGGTATAAAACTTCCAATATATTACAGATACGTGGATGATATTTTATTAGCAGCTCCAAAAAATTCCATTCAAAATATCATTGACATTTTCAATTCTTATCACGACAGAATCCAGTTCACGAGTGAGATAGAAGTAGACCGTTGTCTGAATTTTCTGGACATTAAAATGAAAATTGAAAGTGAAAACATCATCATTGACTGGTATCACAAAAAAACACACTCAGGCAGATACCTTTCATTTTTCTCAAATCACCCGTCATGTCATAAAATAGGCACGATTTACAGTCTTACAGACAGAGCGTTGCTTCTATCTCACCCTCAATTTCACAACAAAAACATAACACTAGTAATCAACACACTTCTGGATAATGGTTATCCCCTTCATTTTATTTTTAAATATGTTCATGTCAGAATAAAAAAACTTATAGCCACAAAATTAAAATACGGTTTCGGAACGATGGAAAACAGGGAAAAAAATGAAAAAAGCAGTAGATTCATAGCGGTTCCTTATATTAAAAATCTATCGGAATATGTCTGTAACTCATTTCGAGGAACAGAGTTTGCTGCTGGTTTCAAATGTTTTAACCGCCTCAACAAATTTATCAAAGTACACAAAGACATTACACCAACAGAATGCAACAACAACGTCATTTATAAAATTAATTGTAAAGATTGCACCGCATCCTACGTAGGTCAGACCAAAAGACAATTAAAAACAAGAATATATGAACATAAGACTAACATAAAACTACATACATCAAATCAATCGGTAGTTTCCCAACATATCACGGAATATAAACACAACATGGATTGGGACAACGTAAAAATATTAGACCATGAAACCAATTATTATAAGAGGTTAATTGCTGAAACATGTCATATAAAAAAACAAAAAAACGGTCTCAATGCTATGGAAGATACTGAATATTTAGATAGATCATATTTTCCGTTGCTTAAATCCTTCTGTCATACAAAAACATAACTCACAATATTTATTTCTTAATTTGGTCTCACCTACAGAAAGATATATAAGGCTCGGTTACCGAATACACCACTTTATCTGTTATCGAACGCCCGTAACAACAGTGTTTATCAATTTCAAGTTTACTGACAATTATATTATGACTCATCACTCATATAACTTTAAATATATTAAATTGTTTTATTAATTGACTATAACTATTATATTATAATTTTAATTTTCGACAATTTTACAAACAAAGGTGAGCAAATTTAGTTATATTGTAAAGTGCAATCGTACATCACACCAATACACACAATAATTTTATAGTTTGTACAAGCTACCTCAACGATGTTTCCGACACACATAACACATTTTCACCAGCAAAATCCACACAGGGTGAGTGATTATAAGAAACACAACAAACATCATGTCAACTCCAAATTACGCAACAATTATCTGGCGATCCACTGTTATTAATAATTCTCAATCATATTTCTTAATCATATTTATCATCAATATCAATGTATTCATTTATTTACGGCTGAAGAGACACAAGTAGTGTCGAAACGTTCCGTTTTAACAAATCATGTATATCTTTTATTTTTAATAAATTCAATTCTTTGTTAAACATCACTATATGCTCGTTACAGGCCTATTTTATACCTATATATTAACTAAAAGTATATTTAATTTTTAAGTTAGAGTAGGCGTATGCGATAAGAATAACAACTAATTGATAATAGATAAGCAATAATAAGAATAATTAATATTTAAGAATAGCGCGAATAGATTACATAATTGTTAAGTAGTTTCTAAGTAAAAATGTTGCTTAGTTATTATTGAAAATAGGGGTTCGAAAAAATGGCGGGACGTCACAATATGATGCTTATTTTAGGTGAATGTGGTGGTCAATTTAGAACAGCTGCGAGGTTGTGGCAAGAATGATACCCAGATCGCACTCCCCATTCGCACAATGCTTTTTCTCGTTTGTCTAAGCGAATTACTAATAAAGATATTATTCAACCTGATCATAATAAAGGTAGACAAATTCGACGTCAAGTTAGGGACGAAAGGACGCCAGAGATTCCCGCATTCGCTCAATTGCATCCCCATGAATCCTTAAAGCGTGTAGAACAAGAATCTGGTGTTAGTCGTAGTACAATTTGGCGAATTTATCATGAAAACAAGCTGCATTCGTACAGAATGACTCTGCATCAAGCATTGACGATTGCCGATTTTAGAAACAGACTCGAATTTTGCAACTAGATACGTCAACAACCGCGAAACTTTCATCAGAAAATTTTATTTTCTGATGAAAGCACATTTATGAGTGACGGCTCTGTAAATACTTGGAACTGTCGTTACTGGGCACAAGAGAATCCTCATTGGTTTCGAGAAATAGACCATCAACATATTTGGAAAATCAACGTTTGGTGCGGAATTGTTGAAAAACTTATTGTTGGACCGTTTTTCTTTGAAGGAAATCTAAACGGTGTTCGGTACGCTAATTTCCTCGAAAATGATCTTCCACCTTTACTTGAAGATATTCCTCTACAATTACACCTAAATATGTGTTTTCAGCAAGATGGGTGCCCAGCGCATACATTTAGAGTTGCCCGTGGACGACTAAACGACATGTTTTCAGATAAATAGATAGGCAAATATGGCCCACATAATTGGCCACCACGATCACCGGATCTAACTGTTCTCGACTACTATTTGTGGGGAAGAGTAAAAGATCTGGTATACCGCGAACGCCCTACAACAAGAGATGATATGATTCGTAGAATACGTGACGCTATTGGTTCTCTAGATGCTGATGAAATTTTTTATGCTACAAATGATTTCGAAAAGAGAGTACTTAATTGCATTGAAGCAAACGGTGGATATTTCGAACATCAGGCCTAATCACATCTAGCCATATCAGCGCACGCACATACCCACTCACCCACACACACACCCACACCCCCCCCACACACACACACATACACACACACGCACGCACCGTAAGGAGGGTTTGGAGTCGTTAACTACTGTGGAAGCGACGAACCACAGGGTCCTTATCCCTACGGGGTGCGCGCGCGCACGCACACACCCACACACCCACACACAAACACACACACCTACACACGGGATCTGATATCTGCCACGTCCTCGTCGTAGATCCTGGGTTATGCCGAGAGCAGATAATGCAAAAACGTTATTTTCGCTAACACACATTTTGAAGGTTGTTTGAAGGACATAAATGACATTTTTCGAAAAAATGTTTGGTACAAAAGTTTCATATTTTTTTGTATGGAATCCGAATCTGCAATAAAAAATACCATGTTCCATTTAAAAAAAATGCACTTCCGGTTTGAATCGCCTATTTCCGGCCGGAACCAGAAGTTGAAAATATCACCATTCGATAGAGCGCACCCGATTTATAGAGAAAATGTTTTTACTTTTTTGAAATAACCACTTCTCTAGTTTTTAAATGGGTGGTACGGGTGTTCTGAAACACCCTGTATATCTATGTATATCAATTGTTATAGTAACAAATATCTGCATAGTGGTGATAAGTGGTGTCGACTGGTAAGTCGCGGACTGACAGTCTGACAGTTGACGGGTTCCGGGTTCAAATCCAGTCGGACTCAATCCCCACATGCCTCTATGTAAGAAGTTGGAGGATAGAAGAAGGAAGGAGGGAATGGTGAGAAGGGAGAAAAGGAAATGAAGATGGGTAAGTAGTGTGGAAAAATTGTGAAAAACTCCATAGGGGACAATTAAAAAAAAAAATCTGCATAATATTAATATTCGTCGTAATTGCTGTTGCACAGAAATCGAAATTTCACTCACCTATGCTGCTGCAATCCAGCGACACAGTTACTATTAAAATGCAGTCGAGACATCCTTGCTATTCACCGCAGACTTTCCACAAGGATCACCTCATGAGCACCTCAATAGTCATCTGGAATCACTCCACTGCACACATGACATATACGAAGATCATTTGGATGTATCATGTGAAATCTTTAATCTCAAAGCTGCTTACCGCAATCTGGAGATGAGGATCAACCACTGCACCTCTCCAATGCAAGCTGGGCTCAACAAGCTCGCCGTCGCATCGTCACAATGCTCCAAACCTAACGAGGGGGTGTCACGTACAGCGCCTCCACTTGACGCTCGCCACCGTCCGTCATATTTTTCAACCACAAGACACCGTCGACATCACTCCGCAGCACACACGTTCTTCTTCTTCTTTCTCACTCTCCTGTAACAGACAGTAACAATATTAATTAAGTCATACAATATTTTTATAACATGACAATTTACATCCAGATGACACCGACGGATAAAACACAACACATATTACAGAGGGTGAGTCAACAAAAGAACTTCGACACACACATAATCCAGCAAAACAAAACTCCAGCGATTTACATTCTAACAGATTTGTATATTGAATCAATCATAATTGTAATGTTAATTGTTCGTTCACGGCTGAAGAGACACAAGTAAGTGTCGAAACGTCCCGTTTTAAAGAATTTGTAATTCAATTCAGAATAATAAAGTTTATTAATTTATTAACACCTATAAATGCTCGTTACAGGCCTAATTCCTATTTAACTTTTAGATTTAAAACACGAGTCTATATACACAGCGCATTCAAAAAGTTCGGGGACTGATTTTTTTCCGGATATACTAGTTGCACCATCGCTTGGCCTATACTGAAACTAATTACTATGATGCCTCTTGAGTCTGCCATATTTTCTACGCCACCGTTGATTAAGTAGTTTGTGTGCAGCACGCGTTTTTAAGTTTGTAAAATTTTTAACGTTGTCACGATTTTCAAAATGGAGCAGAGCCGCGATTAAGTTTTATTAATAGAGACTGTTAATGGATAGTTCTATCGCGACGTAATGGATCTTCTTTTGAAGCGGATTCGCTAAGTCAGAAAGAGTTTGTACCGATCGGAAAAGTGGTGGTTGCTCTAGCGCATTCCTCGTTAATTGTTACGAGATTTTTGTCTCAAAAATCGGTTTCTGTGATCCCACACCCACGGTATTCGCCAAATCTGGTCCTGTCTGACTTTTTTCTGTTCCCGAAACTGAAAATGGCCCTCAAAGGAACTCGTTTTGAGAGCATAAAGACAGTTCAAAGCAGAGTGACAATGATTCTCGACACAATTTCTATGGATGAATTTTCTACAGCTTTACAGCGGCTCTATACGAACGATGCAAAGCGTGTGTAGAGAGACAAGGAATGTACATTAAAAACCAATAAACAAAATTATTTCTATCTATAAAACTTGATTTTTGATATTAAAACTTAATAGCGGCTCTGCTCCATTTTGAAAATCGTGACGTTAAAAATTTTACAAACTTAAAAACGCGTGCTACAAACAAACTACTGAATCAACGGTGGCGTAAAAAATATGGCAGACTCAAGAGGCATCATAGTAACTATTCTCAGTATAGGCCAAGCGATGGTGCAGCTAGTACATCCAGAAAAAAATCAGTCCCCGAACTTTTTAAATGCTCTGTGTATTATTATAATATCAATTAATAATTAATCTTTAAAAACTGATTAGTAAACACATTTAAAGCCCACGCGTGTATAAACACAGAACTGTCATAATACTGCATGCATATCAGTGATTGGATAAGTTAGTCACTAGAGAATTCCCCAGTCACCGCTATCTAGAGTCACTAGCATAAAGCATGAGCTTACATTAAGCACCAGTCACAAAGCTTAACATTTCAATCCATGAGCATACTGAATTAAACTTAATTCCACTTCTTTTAATAAAATTAAATAGCATAAGAATATTACAAGTTTAATTTCATTAATAAGAATAAATGAACTAATTATATTTAATTACTAATTTACAATTATTTCTGTCGATGTAGATAAGTAGTATATTGAGATGACATATCTATCTTTATTATTATTACATTTATCATTCAATACAATTATATTGATTATTATACATTAATTATACAACAATCACATAGGCCGGTATTCATAGTCCGTTTTTATATTTAATATTTTAAGATCGTCTTAAGTCTGGTCTTGGATCGTCTTAAGATCCCATTCAACCAATCAAATGGCCGCATAGCATCTCAAGACCGTACTTAAGACGATCTTAAATATAAGATCGGACTATGAATACCGGCCATAATGTCATATATTGTTACCTTATAATCACATACACTTATTCTCATTAGACCATTAGAACGTTAGATTATTATAATAATAAAAATGTACATAATTATCTGTTCATATTACTATATTCAGATAAAACAAGTAATGTTATGTTAATTACTAATGTTGAGACATACATAATATCAAAGAAATGTTTATTTTACGTTAGGAAACATTTATTTCGCTTAGAGCATTGAATGTTATATTCATCTTTTACAATAGTATATATATATATATATATATATATATATATATATATATAAATGTTATATTATCTTAATATTAATATTGTGGGCAATTATGTACTTATTTCCAAAATAAGTCGTACACCCCTGGCTGCGATGAATATGATCGATCGCGCATGATCGAGATTTTGGCAACGCGACATAGCGGGTCGATGTCGGATCGACGAGAGAGTCGTTACGAATCAACCAGCCGAGTAACTTGTATTTATTTTCCGCGGCATTCCTGACCTACCGCACTGTAAAACCGACTTAGCACGAATTTAATATATCGGCTTCATTTAATAGAAGATATCGCACCCTTATTAAGCCTACATCCCGATCTATATAATTGGCCATCCAGATATCGATTATCTTTATTTTTCCTGACAAATATTTCCATCCTATACGCCCTACATTTGAGAACCTTTCTGCTATATTAATCTGACAACATTAGAAGTGAAATTTTTATATTTACTCTTCCTACATCAGAAGTGGGATAAAGAATCGTTAGATTGTGGGATCAAGAATTGTTGGATATCGGATAAAGAATTGTCGTTTACACCAGATGAATTTATTTTTGTGCCGACAAGTAATACTCGGTTCGCGCCTAGTATTGTGTAGAAATTGACGCGTGTGCTCGCGAAACTTGTTGACGGCGGTGTACTGGCTGGAATGTCGCGCCGGTTTTTGCGATCCGACGACTCGTGATTGTAATAGTTGTAAATTGAAATAATTTTTGCGACGGTGGTGCATATTGTATATTTAATTGACGACTGCCGAATTGATTACCGTCTTGGATTGTGCGCGTGATTGACATTGAACTGGAAGTAGCTTTTTGCTCTCCACGAATTTTGACCCTTTGACTCGTGATACTGTGTTTTTCATTGTTATCGTGATATCGGAGCAATAACGGTTTTGTCCGCTACGTGATTGCCGCTTGAACTGTAATATTGTTGTTGTAAAAAATTGAACGGGCACCTCAGGATATTTTGAACGAATTGATTGTTGCAAATTTGAAGGAGATTGCGCAACGGATCGGACAAACCACGTCCGGAACGAAGATCGAATTGGTGACACGGATATTGTCTGCCGACGAGGATGTTTGGCAAGGTGCATTTGAGCGTCTTACGGGTAGCAGTTTGACGCAGAATTTACTGTCACCGGATTTGGACGCACATGCGTCGGTGCAGCGAGTACGCCCAAGCGAGGAGGTGGCATCGCGTTCCGAAGAAATTGTGGAAGACTTGGATCATCTCGCTGTTTCACCGGAATTGATGGCGAGGGAACTTGAAATATTGCGACGCGAGAAAGCTCTTTTGGAGAATTGAGTCTTGTCCGACGCGAAGCAAGAATGTCGCCGAGCGTTGAGAGCGGTGCTAGCGATCGTGCTACTGATTCTGGATTTAATGTACGAACTATTAGTGATATGGTAAGCAAATTCCGTGGAGATTGTGATAATCTTGATACGTGGAAAAGACAATTGAACTCTTGCGCACAACCCATCGACTTGATGAGAATTCGACCAAAGTATTAATTAGCTTGCGTTTGAAAAGCAAAGCATTGAATTGGTTTCATTCCAAACCGAAACATTTGGAATTGAGTGCTGCCGAATTGTTCCACGAAATGTCTCGCATTTTTGGTAATCGTCCTAGCAGATTGACGTTGCGGAAGGATTTTGAGAGGCGCAAGTGGCGAAATGGAAAGACGTTCTCGGAGTATTTTCACGAGAAGGTAGTTCTCGCGAATAAAGCATCTATCGACGAAGAGGAGCTCATTGACTGCCTAATTGACGGAGTACCGGATGCTCGTATGCGGAGCCAGGCGCGGATGCTGCGTTTCACATCAACGAAGGATTTGTTAGACGCCTTTCGAAAGTTGTCGTTGGACAACGAGCAGAGAGGCAATGCAGAGCGATCTTTGAGAGGGCAACGACCAGCGACGTCATCAAAGTCACCACGTGAAGGAGGAGCTTCTACGACACGGAATAATTTTATTCGCTGTTATAATTGTGGAGCAGCTGGACATCTTTCCAGGGATTGCAAACAGGAGCAGAAGCGCGAAAAGGGTTCTTGTTTTAGATGCGGCAGTTCGGAGCATCATATAAGAGATTGTCCAAAGTCACGACCAAGGACGGAGAATACAACGAACATGATCCAAATGACTCCGCCGAGCGCTCCATATTTGGTATCTCGTATCAGATCGCAGACAAATCGGACAATAAATGTAAATATTCGCTTGTAGCAATGATCGATTCGGGATCTCCGATAAGTTTGATAAAAAATGACGTTGTTCCTGCTTATGTTTGTACTCCGGTCACGAAAAATCAATCTTTTTATGGTATCAACGGGACAAAGTTAGAAATTTTAGGAATGTTTGTAAAGGTTGTCGAAGTTAATGATATTGAATTGAAAATTAACTTTTTTGTAGTACCGAATACCGCAATAACTTGTGCTGCTTTACTTGGTAAAGATTTTACTTCGTCGCCTTTGGTTAAAATATCGTTAGGAGAGAAAATTAGTATCTCGAAAGCATGCTCGCAACCTGTCGACAACGCAGATTTTTCAAAACAAATTTTGCATATTTCGTATATTGACCATCCGTCATCCGTTGCCGAAACGTTTAATATTGATCCGAATCTTGATTTTAAAACTATAAAGCGCGTTGAGCGATTGTATGAGAGCGAGTAGGTTGTAGAAACGGAATACTTAAGTCCTCCGAAAGAAAATGAAATGACTATTAATTTGACACATGACCGATCTATTAGTTTTAAACCGTGAAAACTTTCGTTTGCTGACATAGAAAAGTTGAGTCAGATATTGGACAAATTGTTGCATGAGCGAATAATTAGGCCGAGTGATTCGACATATGCTTTTCCGATTGTGCTTGTACATAAAAAGAGCGGCGAACAACGATTATGCGCTGATTATCGCGATTTGAATAAGATAACTGTAAGGGATAATTTTCCGACTCCTTTAATTGACGATTATTTGGATCGATTGCGCAATACATCTTATTTTTCTAGCCTCGATTTGCGGGATGGATTTCATCATGTAAAGATTGCTGATAAGTCCGTAAAATATACTTCTTTTGTGACATCCTTGAGTCAATTTGAATTTTTAAAAATGCCCTTTGGATTGACAAGTGCTCCGCGAGTATTTTAGCGATATATTAACGACATTTTTCGTGATCTAGTACGAGCAAATAAAGTATTAATATATCTTGATGATATACTGATTGCTACCGAGAATGTTAATGAGCATTTGGAGATTCTTAGAGAAGTTTTCAATTTAGCCCGACGTTATAAATTGCAATTTCGTTTAGATAAATGTTCGTTTTTGTATCGAGGAATTGTTTATCTTGGTTATTTAATCAATGAGAGTGGCATTCGACCCAGTATGGTAAATGTAGAATCTGTCGTTAATTTTCCAGTACCGCGTAATACGAGGAAAGTCCACAGATTTGTATGCCTTGCTAGTTACTTTCGACGATTTATTAAGAATTTTTCGATTATAGCAAAACTGCTTTACGATTTGGTTCGGAAAAATGCAACTTTTCAATTTGATCCTGAAGAAAACCGCGTATTTGAATTGTTAAAAGAGATATCGTCACAGCCGATTCTCGCTATTTATTCGCCGAAATTATTGACAGAATTACATTGTGACGCTAGCACGAGCGGATTCGGAGCGATTTTATTGCAGAGACAGAATGATGGAACTATGCGACCTGTGTCATATTTTAGTCGCAAAACAACAACGACGGAAGCGTGGGCAATTATGTACTTATTTCCAAAATAAGTCGTACACCCCTGGCTGCGATGAGTATGATCGATCGCGCATGATCGAGATTTTGGCAACGCGACACAGCGGGTCGACGAGAGTCGTTACGGATCAACCGGCCGAGTAACTTGTATTTATTTTCCGCGGCATTCTTAACCTACCGCACTGTAAAACCGACTTAGCACGAATTTAATATATCGGCTTCATTTAATAGAAGATATCGCATTCTTTATTAAGCTTACATCCCGATCTATATAATTGGCCATCCAGATATCGATTATCTTTATTTTTCCTGACAAATATTTCCACCCTATGCGCCCTACATTTGAGGACCTTTTTGCGCTATATTAATCTGACAACATTAGAAGTGAAATTTTTATACTTACTCTTCCTACAATATCTAGTTAAAATATAGGAAAACACGTTACTTTTCATTGAAATATTAAGATATATTTCATTTTAGATAAAATGGTCTGTTATATCATTAATATATATTGTGACGTGACGTTTTGTTCGTCCGTCACAAGGGCTGATAAGCCCAGTCGGGATCGGTCGCGCGGGCCTCCGCTCTCTCGATTTAGGGAGAGAGAGCGCGGCCTGAGCGCGGGATCGGACGCGATCCCGCGGTTGTCGTTATATTTTTTTGGCGTTTTGCACTTTTTGAGATGTAGCGTGTTGTAACGGTGGCGATCATGCGGTCGACGGGATCTCATCCGGAGGACGACCAGAGAAACAACATTGACTTCAAGGACGACGGAAGGCCCAACACCGCAAAGGGGAGCACGCCCGGTAAGAATAACTAAATAGTAAACCGAATTACCGCAATTAACAGAAGAACCGAAGCTGCCGCCCTTTTGTTTAATAATTACAATTCACAGGCTCGAAGAAAGCAATCAAAGGGGAGGCCACTCAAGCGCAAGGAACGCGAGAGTCCCTAGGAGGAGCTACGGCACTGTATCCGAAGCGCGGGCCCGAATTTCTTTACAGGATGAAGCCCGATCGAAAAGGAAATCGACCGGAGGTACATCCTACTAATAAAGGATAAGGAGGGCCGGATACACCCGTACGCTGCCGCAATCAATGCCTTCCGAGGCCTGAAATTAATAAGAAGCGAGCGAGAAAACGGGGGCCTGAGATTAGAAGCGCGAAGGCCGCGCCACGGCCCTGCGTAATTCGGGAGCGCCACACGTGGCCTTATTACATATTAATGTGCCGGCGTGTCTCCTGCGAGTCTTCCGTTCGTCACTGTTCGGCGGACTAGCGTATCGAGCGGAGGCCCTTTATCGCTGCGTAATCAGAAGGAAGTTCCGAGGGTTACTACCGGTGAGACCGACGTCGACTAATTGTGAAGCCGCCAAATTACGAGTAAGGTTCGGATGAGTCGCGCCCTTGAGTCATCGCTGTCGTAAGTAGGGTTTTCGTGTCGTTATTTTACACGATTTTGGTTATTTCGAGTTATTGCGCAGTAGATCGGCGAAACGACTCATCCGAGCCGACGGATCCGCGTAAGTACTTTCTCTCCCGAGATCATTTGCCGCCGACAGTCAATATTTTGCATCTTGTTAATTATTAATTTGTTCCTTTTCGCTATCTTGTGTGATTTCTGTATTAATGAGCTCGTACACGTAACCGTTTTGTCTATTGCGCGTCTATAATATCGTATGTCCGTTTCGTATTGTGCGTTAGCGGAATTATACGTGTCGCGGAAAAGTTCGTATCCTATTTCGTCGCTTCCGAGTTAGTGAGTGAATTCGGGACATTGTTATTTTTCGCGTTATTAGATTGAATAGTCCGTCGCTGCCTTCAAGCTAATTTAGCGTATAATTCCGATCAATGATACGAGTCGTTCCGCGATATTGATCGAATCTATTGACAAATATTATTGTCGCGGCGGATACGGCTGCTCTAAGCGCCTATTATATCTTGATCTACTTTGTGAATATTCGGCAATTTCACGTGAGCGAGCGCAAGCTAATTGTCGGCTTACGACGGAATTTTCCTCGCTGCCGAGGCCCGGATAAAAGCCCCGAGTCGCGGTAAAACTCTTCGCCGAAGAATTGACTTTCGGCTCGCGCGTGAAATCCGATACTCTTGCGCTCGATCGCGAGAAGCCTTTCGGCCGACAACCATCGGGCCAGACTATTACGAATTATATATCTGATTATTATTTTCCTAATATTATTCTCTTCATTAATATTCTTCAATTATACCTTTCTCTTTGTCATTATCTTTTCAATTATAATATTATCTCTGTCATTTTCTGTTTAATTATAATACTCTTTTCTTGAACACGATTTACTACATTATATTTCTCCATCAATTTATCTGTGCAATTTATTCGTGCCTATCTCGATTCTCTCCCGCCCCGTCCGCAAGGACCAACCTCCTCTACCAATTCCGTTGACTGAATAGCCGCGTCTTTTCCGTCGCGATTTTCAACCGATACAAAATTTGTGATTTTCGTAAAGTTCGTTTCGACGGCGCGGATTTTCGCGCCTGGCGCCCAACTTTTTGTATAATTGTTTCGCTTCATTTGTCGATCGGTTTCCGTACATCGCGCCGAAGGTGTGCCGGTAGTCATTAACAACGACTCTTTAACTAATTATATTTATAATTATCTAAGAAAATAATCACGGTCACAATATATATAGTTATATATTTATTAAAGCTTATTTATTTATTAGCTTATTTATTAAAACTTAAGCTTCTATATTTATATATTTATTATGTACGTTTTATTTTTGCATTTATAGACTGATCGTAGAATTCGATATGGACAATTGCAAGAAAACCGATTCGCCTTCATCTCCGTCATCGCCTATCTGCGAAGGATTAGAACACTTTGATAGCAACAACCCAAACGATTCTATTTTAAACTACAAAAAAGGTAGAAAGAATTATTTTTCTTCAGAACCTAAACCTGTACAACAACTCTCAACAAATAACAGTCAGATCATCGCGAAAGATGATACAGAGGCTCAAGGAATTTCTGAAAGTGATTTGAAAAAAATTTCTTTATCAAGTGCTATAATTTGGAACTTTTTCACCAGAATTGACAAAATTAGTGCAAAATGTAACATATGTAATACAAGATGAAGTACGCCAACTTCTACCACTATAACCTTGAAAAATCATCTGAAGAAACATTCAAATGCTTACCAAGAATATATACGATTAACAACCATAAAGGAAAATGTAACTAAGAAGAGGAAGACAACTGTTTAAGTATCTGAAAGTTCTAAAAAATCACTTCAATCGTTTGTTAAAAACGCAGTAACTTTTGACCCATCCTGCAAGCGCGCAAAAGAAATAACAAAAGCTATTGCCATATATATTTGCAAGGGACTGCAACCTTTCAGTGTTGTTGAAGAAAAAGGATTCAAGTATTTACTACATGTTCTTGAGCCGCGGTATAAGATTCCCTGCAGAAGTACTTTTTCGCGCTCCATCATCCCTAACATGTACAAAATTTTACAAGACGACATTCTGAAGGATCTCCACAATAACATAACACATCTCGAATCAGTCTCAATCACGACAGATTTGTGGACTTCACGAGCCAAAGACTCTTACATTGCGTTCACTCTACAATTCATTGACAATAATTTTAATATGAAACATTTTACAGCAGACTGTAAACCTTTTCCTGGTTCTCACGATGCAGCTGCAATCTTTCAGAAAATACACGAAGTTTTGAAAAATCTAGGATTAAATGATGGAAACATTTCTGTGTATATTGTATCTGACAATGGAGCAAATACGGTACGGGCTCTGTCTGAGCCTCAGTCTCGAGAACTAACTGACATCATTGATGAGTTTCATTCTGTTATAAAAGAAAAGTCTTGGTGGCATATCAGATGCTACAACCACACTCTCCAGCTGGCAATATCTACTAGAAAAGATATGGGAGTCTCAACCGTAATTGAAAAAGTTTCCAGTATAGTGGCCAGATACAATAGAAGCAGGCCTGCCAGAGAGAGCTTCCAGTCCTTCCAATCTGAGCATAAATTACCCAAACACGAGCTTCTGCAAATGGTAGAAACGAGTTGGGACAGTGAATTTATCATGTTGCAGAGATTTGTTGAGCAGAAAGCTGCAATAATTAGCGAGCAAAGTAAAGCTGGTATAGACTCGCTTACTGTTCAGGAGTGGAAATTAATTGAAGGATACGTTGAAGTATTGAGACCTGTGGCTATTTTTACAGCAGATATGGGAAGCAATACCAAACCCACCCTCTCTACGGTTTTGCCCATTCTTTTTGAAATACAGTCATCGCTGGAAGAATTCGTTAAGAAGGCTCCGAAAGGCACAGGTATTATGTTCGCAAGAAAATTATTGGCCAACATCAAATCAAGATTTCCAAATTGTAATTATAAAGAATCAGAATTGTACCAGCTTGCCATGTTACTAGACCCGAGATTTAAGGATGTATTACGCGGTACTGAAACTGATGCTGTCAGTCTGTTGCAAAGAAAAACCTTAGATAAAAGAAGACAGCATATTTCACGTGGTTTTGTGGAAATATCTGCAATTAAAGTAAACACATCATCCAGTGTTGAGCAGCTGAATAACAGTAACAACGACAAATGGAGTTATTTTAACAAGAAAGTTAAATCCAAAACCATTATAGAGAAAGATGAATATGAGTTAATAAAGAAACAAGTAAATATTTTATCAATCGTTGAGAGAAAAATTTTCTGCGAAATTAATTTATGTGTATGATACAAATAACTATACATGTAATAGAAATATAATCTCTTATCTATTTTTTTCAACATTCTAGGTTGATGATTATCTGAGTCAGCCAACTATTGGTGGCAACGAAAACCCTTTGGCATGGTGGAAGACTAACCAGAATATATTTCCGTTACTGGCTCCTCTTGCTCGTCATTTCCTTGGTTTAGCAGCAACGGAAACGGCATGTGAAAAAGTATTTTCTGTCGGTGGGAATATAGTGACGCCTAAAAGAACCACTATCCTGCCTGAACATGTAAAAGAAATTGTATTTTGTCATGATAACTTAGAAGTTCCTAAATTTTAGCAAAATTGTGCAAAGAATGCTAGTCTATCTATAGATTGCTAATCTTACTTAGTAAATATACAGTAACTTTTGTTTATTTCATGTTTATTATACAGTAGTTTTTAAAGTTAATTTTTTAATATAACAGAAATAAGAATAGAAATTATAAACGACTGTTTTAGTTTTAAGTAAATTTTACTTAATATTTGAAATTTTATTTTTCAAGTTATGTTAATTTTATTTTTCAAGTATATACGTCATGTCTTCTAATGAAACAATAATTATATACTTATTAAAAAGGTTATTTATTAAATACTTTTAATAATTAGACCTATTAAGAATTATTATTATTACTTATTATTACTTATTAAGAAAGTTTAATTATAATCTTTGTCCGCGTGCCTTCGATTTTCACCGCGGACACTGCTTTATCTATGTTTATTAGCTGGATGAGGAGTGTCAAGCGGGAGGAATTAACACCGAGGAGATTAGAATAAACAAAAGCGTTTATTAAAGAAGCTTCGGACCAGTCACTGGACTCTCGGTATTCTTGCTCGGCGCTCGATACGTTCGCGACAAAATACTTAGATGCTCGCTCGCTAAAAATGCTTAGATGCTTAGATGCTCGCTCGATCGAATCTTTTCTCGCACTGAGGCTCTTACGCACGCCCTCGCCGCGATCGTCCAAAATCGTGGTAAACAAAAAAGTCTCCTAATTGTCAGCGTCGATCGTTCGATCGACGCTTGCCAATCAAAAGCGTTAACGAGAGTTGCTAAAAAACCTCGAAAATATTGGGCGATATCATGTCGAAAGAGACAAAAACGGAATTCCGGAGCGCGAGGCGCAAACACCTTTTCACAGCGGTTCGCAAACATTTTTTAAGTTAGACCTTTTGATTGAATAAACGTTGACTGTGAATTTGAACATTAAATGTTGTTCGACCTTTTGAAATATTTGGAATCGAAAGTCAAAGATTTATTGATGCTAACTTAATTTCAACATTCTAATCGATGTATTTCCTAACAATCTTATTTTTCATTAAAGTCTGAATGATTGTCTTCTTAATACACATTTATCATATATCAATATTTTCTGATGACACCTATAAAATAGAAATATTAATTTTATTGCAAGTCGTTTCGAAATGTATATTATGAAACTTGAACATTCAACGTTTAATATCTCTTATAAATTTTCTATTACTTAGCGCAGCACTCTCCTTGTTATCAGTGACACATTTCTTCAGAGGAAGTTATGCAACGACTTATCTTCTTGGCCATTTTAAAAATAGACTTCTAATGTCATTGAAAAAATATACTTTGCTACGTTCAAATTAGCATGTAATGAGATCAGTGAAGTTCGATTAGAATTCGATTCGTATTCGAATTAAAAAGATTCGATTCGATTCGATTCGAAAAAATTTTTAGAGATTCGATTCGAAAAAATTTTTAGAGATTCGATTCGATTCGAGTTCGAGTATATTTTCAGAGATTCGGTTCAATTCGATTCGATCGTACAAAACCATGATTCGCACACCTCTATTAGAAATTCTTACCTATATATTAATTATTAATTTATATCTGAATAATTATTTGAATCTTGTTTATACATAATTAATGTAGTATTATAACTGCTCAATATTTTGTATTACGTACGTAATACGTATATACGTTTATCCGTGTTCGATAATTGCGCGCGCCGTGGCTACTACGTCGCTGATTGGCCAAATAACGATTAATAGCGCTTGTATCTGCGCAATGATATGATCGCGCATACTGTTCGACGTGATCAGTGGTGTCTTCTGAACGCACCCAATGTCCATTGTTCTACGAGCCGGACGCCAACTCTCGTGTCGAAAAGACGTGTTTTTAAGTGCCTCCTACAAAATTTCAAAATCAGCCCATTTCTGGGCTACTTTCAGTCCCAACAAGTAGTTTACAAGTTAAATCAACGAGCGCGGCCTCCCAGAAGTGCTAATTTCGGGCGTCCAGTGTCTTAAACAGAAGACAGATTTTACGAGCCGCGCTATGTGATGGTCGCTTTAATTTTATCGTTCGCTTTGGCTTTATCGTTCGCTTTGGCTTTATCGGTCGCTTTGGTTTTATTGTTCGTTTTGGTTTTACCGTTCGCTTTGGTTTTCCCTTTTGTTCTGTATCTGTTTATGCTTACGAGTATTGGTTTAAAGGTCGTAGTGCATTCAGACAAGGTCAAACATATCGTCGGACACCCGTAAGTATATCTTCTTTACTACGTAATACATTTGAATCGGTGAGATCAGAAAGGGCATGAGTCAATGTTTGCTAATTTTACAAGAAAGTGAAAAAACTGCCTAAAACTTCTAAATCGGGGAAAAAATTTTCTCCTTCAATGAAGTCTGAAATGTAATGTACAAGATGTGCTCTGAGTCAGAAAATTAAATATTTTAACAAAATAGTTTAATTACAAAATAATTTTTAAAAAATGTGACTCATGCCCTTTCTGCGCAAATTAGCTATAAAGTAATAAAAAATATTTAATAAATGTGTGTTAAAAATAAAGCAATGGCGTATACTTAAAACATAAGTTTTACTCAATACATATTAACAAAAAAAAAGTGTTTTACACGATAATACCAACAACAACCATAATAATAGTAATGTTAATTTTCGCCATCTGTGCTGTCATCATCTTCCGCTGAATGGGATGGTACTGTTGGCCACTGAAGTACGTTGTTATAAAATTCAAGATGTTCTGGAATATAGGTAATCATTGACCGCAAATTTTCGATCTTCTTTGGATTTATGACAATTTTGTGGTTGTTTCTATAAGCTTTTTCTGATGGTAGAGTAATCTCTTGAACAAGTGATTTCATCAATTTGAAAGATTTTGTAATAAAGCCTCCAATGTATGGCTCCGTCTCTACAGTTTCTTTTGATGTTGACGCATATTTGAAATGCATATAGTTAGAAAGTGAAAAAGTCTTTTCTTGGCTCTTTGGAATCTCTTTACCGTATGAATCAACAGAGAAGTATGATTTTTTGAAAATGTTTGGCCACCAGTTGTTAAAGTCCAATACTTCATCCGTCTTTAGCATTTCTACATCAAATTTTGTACTTGCCAGTTTGATCAATTCGGCGTATTCAGTGGGCTCATAAATTCGGTCATGCTTCTTAATTTTCCTCTTTATACACCCAAAGTCGCGGTCATTTGGCAAAAAAGAATGGCCACGAATTGGAAAATAATGGTGTATTACATTGAAGCGATTAGTACCAGCCAAAGCAAGAAGAAATCTTACTAGTGTGTGATTCTTGTTTTGCCCTGGGCATCCATCCGAAAAAAGATGCAATTCTCTGATCGTGTTAGGAACATATTTGTTTATATACTTAAATAACATAGAACATACTTCATTTGCTCTCTTGTTTGCAGTGCTGTTTCCTGATAGACGAATAATTTAGACGACCCTCTCTTCATATCATAGATCGCAAAACAATATACCCACAATTGTCTCAGATAGAACATGTCTTGCACCGGTATATGGGGTAGTGGCAGATTTTGCATGAAATCGAATGTTAAAGCCAAAACGTCATCTCTTTCTGAACACATCTCTGTTACTTCTTTCATTTTTGTGTAAAACTTTCGTGCTCTCCTTTTGTGAATCATTAGCTCAGTCGCCGCATCCCTCTTAGCATTATCAGAGAGTGCAGTATTTTTTAATTTAACGCCCAATTCTTCACAGGTTATACATGTATCAACTTGTGGTCATCCAAATCTAAGAGTGAAGTTTTCCTTAAAATACTTCAAGTAAAATTTATATTTTATGTTTAGGTCTGGATATTTCTTTAAAAAAAGAGAATGCATCTGTTTTACATCTAACATTGCATCTAGATAAAACATATCTTTTCCTGTGTAATGTGTTTTCTTCTTTGGAAAAGAATCAATATGAGTATGAATTTTTTCACAAATGCTAGCTGGAATCACGTTATGCTTTACATTGTGTCCTCTCATATCTTTTGGAATTTTATTTTGTTTTATCAAGTCGCATAAACGTCGAATTCTTTTTTCTGTGATGCCATACAAACTAGCAAAAGCTATTTTGCATACATTAATGCGAGCACCATTGTCTTTTCAAATAAAATATTTAAACGGGATAAATAATTTAAACGACCAATACTGGCTAAGTTAGCATTTAATGTAACACGACGTTTCGACCATGGGTTTCGGTCCTTTTCAAGTGTACTATAAAAATTACAAAGATTCAAATATGTTACAATTATACAAAAGTTAAATTCGATCTATAGTAATGCGCAACTAAATATGGAAGAGAAGTTAAATAATTATTAGAATTTTTATCTTACGTTTAAAATTAGTGCTGTGCAAATGTCACATCTTGTCAATAGTAAGGTAGCCAACGAACTGGGAAGGGGACTAAACAACCTTTAATATATTGTCATAGAAATTGTTTAGATTTTCTGTATCTTTTTGTAGGTTAATTGTGTTTTTAGTTTTTTTGATAAAAAACATTTCGGCTATTTCTCTCTTCTTTGTATGTTTCTCGCTATGTAATATCATCGGTTTAGCCCAGTCAAAATCATGCTTAAAATCTAATTTATGTTTACTGATAACTGAATGATTAGACGCATGCAATTTAATATTATTAAAATGTTCTTTTACACGAGTATTTAAATATCTTTTTGTTTGGCCAATGTATGACTTAGTACAATTTTGGCAGTTTATTTTATATACTAAATTAGTTCTAACCTCGTTATTCAATCTGTCTTTGCCGCGTTTAATTAAAGAATCCAATTTTTTTGGTATTGTATAGACGACATTAAAACCCAAATCATTAAGTGATTGACTAATGCCTTCACTTACATCTTCGACATAAGGTAAAGAAATAATAGAATCGATGTCAAATCGGTTTGTCGTACTATTAGTGTCGTCATTGTTAGCAGAATAGTTGTCATTATTACGTTTTATTGAAATATTCATTCTCTTATCAACATAGTGTTTTATAGTATGCTTTGGGAAACAATTATTTATTAGAATTCTTTCCACAGTTGAGATATTATTTTTATGGAATTGTTTATCTGATAGTAATACAGCATGGTCAACTAAGTTGTAAATGGTGTTAATTTTGTAATTAAAGGGATGGTTGGAGTAAAAATTTATGTATCTGTCAGAATTAGTTGGTTTTCTATACCAGTTAGTCAATAATTTACCATTACTTCTTATAACCGTGGTATTCAAAAAGTTGATACACGAGTTTGATTCCATCTCGTGTGTGAATTTTAAACGTTCATGATAGTTATTAAATGTCGTCAAAATTTCGTCTATCTTCGATCGCCTAACTACAGCAAAAATGTCGTCAACGTATCTATAAAAAACAGTTACCGAATCACCTAACAGTTTGAAGCAATGTGTTTCCAAATCGTCCATTACCAAATCTGCCAAAATTGGTGACAAAACGGAACCCATCGGGCTGCCAAAAATTTGCTCATAAAACTGCCCATTAAAACTGAAACTCGTCGAGTCTAAAATCAATTCCACGGCATATACAAACTGAGTTTCATTGAAACTTGTGTTCTTGCTAATGTCACACCATCGTTTCATAATTGTCTTCAATGCTAAATCTTTAGGAATGTTGGTAAATAATGACGTGACGTCTAATGAAATTAGTAATTCATCATCATTGATAGCTGTGTTTTTGATCGTATTAGCAAAGGACCATCCATCTTTGATGTGAGACAGAGGTTTTGTAACAGAAGCATGCAAAATACCGTGAAAGTAACGCGCAACATTGTATAACGGACTACCGAGTGACGATACAATAATACGTAGAGGGAAACCAGTTTTAATAATATTAAATTGCATGCGTCTAATCATTCAGTTATCAGTAAATATAAATTAGATTTTAAGCATGATTTTGACTGGGCTAAACCGATGATATTACATAGCGAGAAACATACGAAGAAGAGAGAAATAGCCGAAATGTTTTTTATCAAAAAAACTAAAAACACAATTAACCTACAAAAAGATACAGAAAATCTAAACAATGTCTATGACAATATATTAAAGGTTGTTTAGTCCCCTTCCCAGTTCGTTGGCTACCTTACTATTGACAAGATGTGACATTCACACAGCACTAATTTTAAACGTAAGATAAAAATTCTAATAATTATTTAACTTCTCTTCCATATTTAGTTGCGCATTACTATAGATCGAATTTAACTTTTGTATAATTGTAACATATTTGAATCTTTGTAATTTTTATAGTACACTTGAAAAGGACCGAAACCCATGGTCGAAACGTCGTGTTACATTAAATGCTAATTTAGCCAGTATTGGTCGTCTAAATTATTTATCCCGTTAATTAACGACTGGCAATATTAAGAATTAAATTATTGAAAATATTTTAAGTTACACAATCTGGCTTTAGGGTCTTTTCTAGGTCGAACCGTTTTCTTTTCCTCTTTTTGTATTAGCTGCTGAAGAAAAATATCCTGGTAGTCCTTAGAATCCATAGAATTTATTTTTTCTATAAGATTATTTTGTTGATCTACAGTAAAGCTCTCGAAACATTTCTTAGTGCAGCTGGAACAAATAGAAGTAAAACAATATGACATACAATAAAATAAAAAAAGTTGAAAACTGTGTAAATAAGTATGTGGAAAATATTATATTTTTTAAAAAAGTACGAAATGTACACTTTTCACTACAAAAGGATACTGACGAGAATAGATCTCAAATATATATAAAAATATTCTGAGAAATACAGCGGATTTGTCGTTTCAGTGTAAATACTTCCTTAGATTAATCACTTACAAGAAAAAGGTCTTAAAATTCATTTCTATTACTCTGTTAGAAAATACTTTGTGCTTTTAATTTGTATTTTTAGCATGAACAAACATTTAACATAAATAACTCCTTTTAACGAAATAACGAGATTTATTATTATTATTATTAATTACAAGAAAACAACGAAATATTACCTGCAGATTTGTCCGATTTGTCTTTTCGGAATTAACTTTCCAACCCAGTTTTTATGTTCTCCATGGACACCGGAATTGCGAATAACATTCCTTTTATGTTTTTCTTCATTTCTTCTCCTCTTTCTTTGAATTGCTTTAGTATAATCGCTATCACTCACTGTCGTGAACTCGACGCATTTTATATTTCTTGTATAAGATAGAGGACATATAAAAACAAAACACGACGATACCTCGACGATACACGACTCTCTTTGATGACAATGAGACAAATACTGACTACACTACATTTAGAGCGGTGGAAGGACACGAGTTACTGACTCAAGCTGTTTTTGCGCTCAATAAATATTTACATTTTCAATTTGACCTTTTTAAAGTTCAAAGACCCATGCCATTTCTCTAAGTATTGTGCGTCTGCGTATAAAGAATCTATTTATACATTAAAACCATTTTCAGTAAAATAGTGACTCATGCCCTTTCTGATCTCACCGATTCATTTATAGATGTAGTCATTCGATTTATATTTAATAATACAGCGGGTGTGTTTTCATTTCCTCTCAGTACTAGTGCCAGTACTAAAAATCTATAATTTACGTTACGTTATTGTAATATTTTTACTGGCACTAGCACTGATAATGAGAGAAAATGGAAACACCCAGCATCCGCATGCAAACAAAACATTTTTAATCTATTCTTTATAGCTGCACTAGGATAAACTCTATGCATTTCAAATGAGAGAAAGAGAGAGAGAGAGAGAGAGAGAGAGAGAGAGAAGAAAGAGAGAGGAAAATAGATATATACATACATATATATATATATATGAAAGGACCCCGCACAATACCAATAGAAAAGTTGGCCCAGTCAAATTGGCTGGAGTTTTAGTATGATGAAGTTCAGACTGTCCTGATCAAAAGTCTCAATGGCCGCAAGTTCAGAAAATGCCCAGTTTCCGAGATACTTGGACTCATAGTGTTGAAATCGACGATGACGGTTCTTGAATGAGAAAGCCCTATTTTCAAAGCTTTGCTACACGTCTGAAGGTTCTTCTGATATGTATCAGACAGTTTTAGGATGGTCAGCATGTTTGAAGATATACATGCATTTAATATATTCATATATAAGTGTGTATGGCAACGATATATCAATAGTAATATATAAAAGTACGTTTTTTTGTAGCTAAGAATGTGCTCTATCACATAGTGTTATTGTGCTTTTTTATCTGTGATAGTTTCCATTGAAATAAATAAGAGGCATTAGTTTCGGAGTGCTCCTAATAGATGGCTCGGACATACCTAATGGTGTATACATATATCTTCCCAGATACGCCTACTAATACTCGGGAGCGGTGCACTTGGACACAGTACAATTAGACACGATGCAAATGGACACGTTGCAAATGGACACGAAATTTTGCACACGGTTCAATTGGACACCGTTCTTTTGCGCACCGTTCTTTTGCATACCGTTCATTTGGACACAGAAAGATGCACACCGTAATTATGGACACCGTTCACTTGAACACCGTTCAATTGGACACCGTCTAATTGCGCAATACAAAGTGGTATTCCACATGGGTTTGTAACGGTGAGTGGGGGGTGAAGTGGGGGGTGGTCTGTGCGTGTACTTTCCAAATGAACGGTGTACAAAATTACGGTGTCCAATTTAACGGTGTCCAATTGAACCGTGTGCAAAATTACGGTGTGCATCTTTCTGTGTCCAAATGAACGGTATGCATCTTTCTGTGTCCAAATAAACGGTGTGCATCTTTCTGTGTCCAAATGAACGGTATGCAAAAGAACGGTACGCAAAAGAACGGTGTCCAATTGAACCGTGTGCAAAATGTTGTGTCCATTTGCAACGTGTCCAATTGTACTGTGTCCAAGTGAAGGCCACTCCTAATACTCACCCATGGGTATACATACATATATATACTAGCTTTTCGGCCCGCGCTTTGCGCGGGCCGAAAAGCCTTCTTATGTCTATATATATGAAATATATATGTAAATATAAGATACGAAAAATTAAAAAAATATATATATAAGAAAATAAATTTTTACTTTATATTTGCAATTAATATAGTTTTTTAGATTATGTCGAGCTGAAGTTCATATAATAAAGCATTCTCATAAATATTTTACTTGTCATATAATATTTCTTATATTTTCTATTATTTACTTACAAAGATTTTTTTACGGCTGAATTACCCACCGCTGACCCGCTATATCATTAGCTCTCATACAATTTTCTAATTCTTCAGTTTATAAAACCTCACTGTATACGACATTTTTCGTAAAAGATTTTGGATTTTCTTGAATGAGATGCCCTTAATTGCTTATTTCATCGATCTTAATTTTGACATTTTCCCTTTTGGTTGCTCTAGAGAATGCTACACAGAGTTGACCATGAGCAAATACAGGATGTGGCAAATAAATCCCTACTTTTTCTAAAGTTTGTCCTTGAGATTTATTTATTGTCATAGAAAATGACACTCGAATAGGAAACTGTCTCCGTTTAAGCTTGAATGGAATTTCCGTATCATTTGGTATAAAATCGATCCTTGGAATGAACACAATCTGACCTCTTGAAGGACCAGTTAGAACCTGCGCATAAATAAGATTAGGTTTCAAATCAGTTACAATAAATCTTGTGCCATTGCAGAGTCCTTTCTTAGTATTCAAATTCCTTAATAGGATGATTATTGCATTAACTTTTATTTTAAGTTGATGAACTGGCATCCCAGAAGGTCTCACAGAGTTTAAAAACTCAGTCGAAAAATTCAATTGCTCCTGTGGATCATCACTCACAATAGAGTCGATTGAGAGATATTTCTTTTCTTCTCCTTCCATTAGACGAAGGATTTCATCATTAATTTTGAATGTATCCTCATTCTTAGGACAAAGGATCGCTCGATCTTAATTTTCTCTGATCTGTTCCTTGGTGATTCTATCACCAAAAATCTCACTAATAATTGATTCTTTTGATATAAAATCTTCAGGTATTTCAATTGTATCGAGATGTAGTTCATCTGTATTGTACAATTTACCATCTCCAAGTTGCATTAGCCAATTTGCAAATTCCTTTTCATTCCCAGTTCTCATATTTTGTTTTAGTTTTATCTGAGTTACATTCCTCCATATATTTTACAGTCGACTCAATAATGGCTGCTTTCTGTGCATGTGGCACTACCGGAAGATTTTGTCTGAAATCTTCTGCGAATAAAATTACTTTTCCTCCGAATAATCGAGGATTCTTCATCAAATCCCTGAAAAGTTTATCAACTGCTGTTAAAGCATGTCCAACAGTCATGCTCACCTCATCCCATATGATTAGTTTGGCAGTGATTAGTTCTCGCGCAGCTTGAGAATTTCTTCTGATATTAGATTTAGATCCATCATCAATTGGAATTGAAAGCTTGAACATCGAGTGATAGGTTCTTCCTCCTTTTAGAAGTGTGGCTGCAATTCCAGTTGAAGCACATGGAAGAACTATTTCGTTTCTTCCTCGAACAACACTAAAAAATGTGTTAAATAGATAGGTTTAACCACTTCCTGCAAACCCGTCAATAAAAAATAGACGCTGAGGTTCATTTTCATTTTCAATCGCTTGCATGACTATATCGTACACTTGCTTTTGCTCAGCATTTAATGTCGATAATAAATAATCACCACGGATTCTTTCTTCATCCACATTATACTCTGTTACGTAAATATTTACTGGAGTTGGATTTGGCAATTGAAAGTTCTCACAACTACTTCCATTATTTATCAGAATTTCTTGTATGTGGTTTAAAGCCGAATTTTCAGGATTAACAACATTGTTATGTACAAAGTCCTCAATCATTAAATCCTTGTATTTATTCCAAATAGTTGGTACATCTATTGGAGTTCCAAAGATGCAAATGTAGGCAAATAGTTCTCGAAGTTGTGCAGGCATATTTGATTCTGTTGCGTCCTCCATCGTTTTTTCCCAAAGATCATCAGCTTCTACCAAATTTTTTGCAATTGCTGCATTCTTAAACGTGTCATAAAGAACTCCATTTACAGTTCTCAAATCTTCAAAACGTTTAGTTCCAGCCACATGTAGTAGAAGAACACGGAGATAAAATCTCTCAATATCTTTTATGCTTACTGTATAGAGTCTTGAAATTATTTTGTCACCACCTTTTTTGCGTGGCTTCCACTTAGTTTCTTTTTTATCATAGACATAATGATAAGGAATATCTGTGTAAAGAAAATGCATCGCATTTTCATCGAATTGATTTAATTTGAACCATGCAGTCAGTGTAGTATCTCGAGTGAGCTCTCTTTGAGCAGCTTGCTCTTCATTTTCTGCTCGGAAATAAACCACTTGGTGATTAGGCAAATGAACTGCTAGTCTTATTACTGTGTGAGACTTCATGAACAAATCATATCCGTTCAGTCTCCACATTGCTTCTGGAGCACTAACATATCTTGCATCCAGAAATGAGTTAACTTCATTTATTTTAATTAGCCTTGTGCCATCTCGTGCTTGCACTTCAATTGCAGCACAGTCAAATACTTTATGAATATATTTATACAAGTATTTTATGCTCTTCACTAATGAACATATTTCCAAATTGATATGTCGATCATATTTCATAATTAAATATGGTGAATATAGTACCACCCATCGATTATCAACTTCGTTGCCTCTGACGATGTATTTTCCCCAAAATTCCTTCTTTGATACATGGGATATCCATTCACATTAGCATTAGTTTCTTTACGAAACTCTTTTGGAAAACCTTTTGAACATTTTCCATCGTCCCCAGTGCAAAGATATCTCTGGGAGGAATCTCCACAAGGACCATGAATCATGTGCTTCAATACTTTTACATTAAGTTCTGGATATCTTTCTTCGTCAGAGATTTCAGCCCATATCATCATGTCAATGACTTCTTCAAGTCGGGGCTTATCTTCATCACTCAACATTGCAAGTAAATGCATATGTGGAAATCCTCTTTTTTGAAACTCAATAACACCTGCATAAGCTATAATATTTCCAAAAATATTATTTTGGATTAAATCCTTTGAAACCTCTTTGACATCCAAGTTAAATTTTTTAGCGACCAAATCAGGTCGAAATTCTATTAAACATCCATCAAGATTATCCTTAATTTCGGGGCATTTAGGATTGCAAGTCATCGTAAGAAAAATGTCAGGTTTACCAAACTTTCTGATCAGAGACATGGCATCTTAATACCTTTCTTGTATGTTTCTTGGACTGCCCATAAATGAAGATGGTAATATTACAGGTATACCAGCTTTAATTCCTTCATTTTGTGCTGGATTATCTAAGTGATCTATTAATCCCGAATAAAGTTCTGCTCTTAATTAAAGTTGATTTAATTTAACATAATTAAGCCTATTGGCTTCAGTTTTCATATAAGCATCAAGTATAAATTGACATCTCATCTTGCCTGCCTTTTTAAATTGACTAAATTCAGCTCTTGGTGCCAGCAGGTGAGCATAATAATCCATTTGAGTTACTTTGAATCCTGGATATTTAGGATTATATGATTTAAGTTCTGAATGGCAGCCATCGTTACCATATGGATATAACAAATGATAACACATTGGATCACATCTTTTATCTAGAATTGATATTTGTTGAACATCGTTTGAATTTTTGTTATAAATCCGAATGTCTCTCTCAAATGGAGGCTCACCATCAACATTCTGAAAAACCACGGCTATTTCATTAGCTCTTGGAACATTGTATTTTCTTTGATCGTGTTTAGGATCATTTCGAAATGACAACATTAAATTTATGGCTTCATTGCCTCTCGGATTAAGATCTTCTTCAACTTGACGCATCATCTTAAAAGTCTTAGCAAATTCATTGCATTGGATCATAAAGCATGACAAATCTTTTATAAGGGCTTGATCACAGTTTTTATTGGCTTTATTATTCATTCTATGATTAATAGTTTCTTTTGTATCTAAAAAGTAAAGCTGCGCAAAGCGCGAAGCTTGCCCATCCGCTGGGCGCATTGTCGTCAAGGTCAAATGATGATATTGCCCATGAATCTTCAAGCAATAAGGAACATTGTTCACAACATTGTTCCAATGGATTTCTATTGCCCGGGGCACCCATTGAAGCCATAGTTAAAGCGCTGTTATATGAACAAATATTATCAAAAAAATTTTTTGATGCAAAATCATTTTCCATATATAATTTTTTAAGAAAATTAGGACAATTTATTGGCTTTAATTGAAGCTTGCCCTTTTGGCAACAATATGTAAATTTTCCATCTTTAGATTTTTCACATGCAAAGTTTAACGATTTGCAAAATTGACATTCTACATTCATTTCGCCAAGTGTATGAACAGGCACATTCATTTCATGGCCCTTGGCAATTAGCGCAATGTGCTGATTCAATTGTCTGGCTTGGTTCCTTGTCTGAGCATGTCTCTGAGCATCTGCTTTCAGTCGTTGAGACCTTGTGTCATCATTTTCATCTGCCCTTTGCTGAGCATGTCTCTGGGCATCAGCTTCCATTCGTTGAGACCTTGCGTCATCATTTTCATCGGCCCTCTGCTGAGCATTTCTATGGGCATTAGCTTCAAGTCGTTGAGACCTTTTTTCAAAACTTTCAATTTTTCGCCTTTGTCGTGAGAGTCTGCCTTCGCGACTCAATTTATGCAAATTTCCACCTTTTCTCCTTTGAGGCATACTTACCTGCGTTGTACTTTATACGTATATTATACGGAAATGTTATGTAGCAATACGTTATTTTTCAAATATATAATAGTAATTATTCCTTATAATCTATATATATTTGAGAAAGAAATTACTTTATGTTATCTATCTATCTATGTTATATACATAAATACCTGACGTCTGTCTGTCTGACCACTAACTACTCATTCATTAATAAACCAATTTTCTTGATAGATCTTTTCTTTCTCTTGCTTACTTTGTTTTATATTAATTCTCTTTATTGGCGCACAGCAGACTTTTTTTACAGGCGCACAGCAGCTCTGTATCGGCGCATAGCAACCGTTTTTTACAGGCGCACAGCAGCCTTTTTGTATGATTTAATACAATTACTTACCTGTTACCGCGCGCTTCAGAACCCGCTAATTTTTGAAGCCATCAGTCCTTGAAGTAATCTCCACAAAAAATTAAAACTCCTCTATAAACTGAACCTAAAGTCAAGAAAATTTCTTTGAAAATCTTGAAACTTTACATATAAAAAGAAAAAAAAGAAAAATTTTAAAGAAAAATTAATATCAAGGTATGTTTACTTTTATAATATCTGGGTAAAAAATGTTTTAGATATAATCATATTACATATATAATAGATATATATAACAATATAAAATTATATAGAATAGAAATATAAAAAATTTTTATAAAACATACGGCATCTAAACTAATGGTTTATTTACATGAATTGCACACAAACACAGGCCTTTAGTTTAGATGTCGTTACCATGTTAATATTTTTAACGCTAATATTTTTATTGTACGCGTACCACATCTCCTTCAACTGTTTTTAGAGTTCATGTCCTAATGACATAAAATAATAAATCAACAGAAATGTCTAAAGAATTAAAAAGGATTGAAAATGTGTGCAGCTTAAAGCAGCAAAATGTAAGTAAATTTTAATTTACTTGAGAGAGAGAGAGAGAGAGAGAGAGAGAGAGAGAGAGGGAGAGGAAGAGAGAGGGAGAGAGGGGGTGGGGGAGATAGGGGGAGGGAGGGAGGGAGGGAGGGAGGGAGGGAGGTTATTAAATATGTATATCTTTTTTTAGAATGACATTAACGACGATCTCACTATCGAAAATAATAGTTTAAAGGAGCAATTGCAAAAGTTGCAACAACAACTGACCGATGCTTTGGCCAAGCAACCACCACAGCCTACAGTGGTGGCTGCTGGCAATGACCCACATCCATCACAGCCTGCAATGGTTACACCGATCTTTACAGAAAGTCAAAAGGATACATTGCAACGTAAGTATAATAATAAATAAAAATAAATAATAAATAATATACGTAAATATATAAATTATATATTTTTTTACAGTAATACATAAAACTGTTCGATTGGCGAGAGCAGGAAGAGGCCGAGAACGCGAACGCGCACGCGGACGTGGCTGCGGACGTGTAAATATCATTTATATAACTATGTAATAATTTTTTTTTATTAAATAAGCAATCGTTACCAATCTACACAAGATCGACTAATGATTTATCTATCTTACTATGGTTACACGTGTGTAGGAAAATTATTAATGTATAAAGTTCCTTATCGGTAAGCGTTATATGATCTATTCAGCCAGCTCATACGGTTTGATCCTTTTGAGCCGACGTACATTATTAACTATATCTAGTACAGTTTTCATCTCGACATTCTCATGTGTTTGAAGACGTTGGTTATATTTGATTGCACTTTCTTTGATCGCATCTTTGACCAGGTTAATGTGTAAGTCATGATGTAGGTCATTATTCCGTATGTACCATGGGGCATTTACTATGCCGCGCAGTACCTTATTCTGAAATGATTGGATTATTTCTATATTAGTTTTCTTTGCACATCCCCATATTTGGGTTCCGTACATCCAGACAGGTTTAAGTATTTGATTGTAGATCAAGATCTTATTCTGAACTGAAAGCTCCGAGTTGCGACCGAGGAGCCAGTACAGTTTTCTGTATTTGATGTTAAGTTCTTCCTTTTTCTTTTTGATGTGTTCCTTCCATTTCAGTTTTGCATCCAGGGTCATCCCCAGGTATTTAGCTGTATTTGCGTACGGTATAATCGATTCATTGATTAGGATAGGTAAATTGCTTGTTTTCCTGAGCGTGAAATTTATGTGGGTGGATTTTGTCTCGTTAAGGTTGATACGCCAACGTTTGGTCCAGTCACTCACTCTATCTATTGCACTCTGTAACTTTTCTGTAGCATTGTAACTATGTAATAATGATAAAATAATTACAAAAACAATTAAAAATTATATATTACAAATATACAGATAATAATAAAATATAAATTACATCTTACTTTTTGTGACAATTCCTTATTTCTGTTAATATCACGTCCTATTAATCCTTCTATTTCCTCTTATTAATTGATTGAACTATAAAATGTAAAGAACTTATCGAAAAAAATGAACATCAAACATCGAAATCAAAAGGTTATCAAATTTATAATGTTTATTTATAATAAAATTTATTTTTAATAAAATTTATTTATACTAAAAATTTATAATAATTTTATATATAAAATAAAAAATTTATATTTTTAGAAAATTAAAAAAAAAATTTTACAAATAAGCAGACGAACGAAAAACAATTATAATTTTTTTTTTATAGACAAAATGGTAAAATTATTTTTTGTAAAAAATATATTTTTAATATTAATACATATTTTAAAATTTTAATAATTTTTACACAAATAATTAAGAAATAGCAAATGTATTATATTGCCATATTAAACAAAAAAAATTTCTTTAATAAAAAAATTTATAAAATCATATTTTATTTTTTTTTCTTCTTATTTCTTTCATCATTTTCCTGCTCTTTACGCTTTTTATTTTCTTTTTTACAATCATCTTTACATTTTTCCTTCTTAAACTCCTCTTGTTTCTTAAATTCCAATATAGCATTTATCAAAAGATGATTAAGCCCATCGTCGAGTACTGAAATTTTTTAATAATAAATTAGATAAAATTATATGATTATATTAAGAATAACAATAATAATAATAATAATAATAATAATAATAAAATTTATATATATATCTTTATATACATATGAATTTTAAACGGGCTATTAGAGCCAAACGCGGATGGCGGTGCGTTGATTTCAGTGAAAAATTAATTTTTTTCACCGAAATTATTAGCTGTGCACAAGACACAAATTTTTTTTGGTGCGATACCAAGTAATTAAATCGAATTAATTCTCATTACTTTGAGATTTTTAATTCGGATAAACCCCTCTGACCCCCCCTAAAGAATCATAGGCGAGAAAAATATCGGGGCGAAGTCGCTGAATCGGGAAGCGAACCCGAGTCTTTCGCTTGCCGGGCGACTGCTCTTACCACTGAGCTATTCAGACCCCTCACCTCGATACTTCTCAAGCCTATAACTTTATAAATATTATTGATAATAACGCCATCTCAGCTGGCGTGAAATAACTACTAAGAAATAAAGGTTTTTCAGCGACTTCGCCCCGATATTTTTCTCGCCTATGATTCTTTAGGGGGGGTCAGAGGGCTTTATCCGAATTAAAAATCTCAAAGTAATGAGAATTAATTCGATTTAATTACTTGGTATCGCACCAAGAAAAATTTGTGCCTTGTGCACAGCTAATAATTTCAGTGAAAAAAATTAATTTTTCACTGAAATCAACGCACCGCCATCCGCGTTTGGCTCTAATAGCCCGTTTGAAATTCATATGTATTTCAGTTCGAGAGCCTTTATTTCTTAGTAGTTATCTTTATATATATATAAAAGTATATTTACTAAAATAAGGAGAAGGAAAGAATAGACATATAAGTAAAAAAGCCGAAAAAAAACAATTAATTACGGTTAAGTATTTACCATTTTTAAATTATAATTATATTTATTAAAATATTAATAAGGAAAGAAATGAGAAATAATTTAAAGACCAAAAAAAAACAATTTTTATTTAGTATTTACCATTTCTAAATTCTTCGATTTCTCTTCTATCTATTTTACTTATGCTGCCATTTTCTAATTCACTATGTTGATTTATCTCTTTAATGGTAACACTTTTTATTTCATTTATATTTGTTTCAATCTTAATCACATTTTCTATTTCATTTGGTTTCATTTCATCCATGATGACATCTATTTCATTAGATTTTATTTCATCCATGATGACATTTAACATGTGAAATCAGCAAATTATGTATTATAATCAATCATAAAATGAATCAAGCAAATAAATAAAAACTCATAACATCTATAAGGGGTGACAAAATTTCGCTATACGAAAAAATAAAAAAAATTTTGATAATAATTAATAAAAATCAATCGATTAATAAATAAATAAATTATATATGTATATATACATCTGATTTTTTATTTTTAATATATTCTGTAGAACAACTTACTTAAATAAAAAATTTTAAATGTTTATATATATATATATATATATATGCAAAATTTGATAATAATATGATATAATAATAATCTATATATACATGTATAAGTACCGTTTTCTGTCTGTCTGTCTGTCTGTCTGTCTGACCGCGAACTACTCCTCCATTTATGGACCGATTTTCTCGAAATTAGTACCAAAATTTCGCAAATTTTTCGGAGATGGCGACGTCGAAATCCTTTTTAGCTTTACACACCCACCAACGCACCCACCCACGCAAACACGCATTTATTGACCTATTTCCACATTTATGGAACGATTCTCTCGAAATTGGTATCAAAATTTTGCAAATTTTTCGGAGAGGGCGACGTCGTGGTCCTTTTTAGCTTTGCACCCCCACCCACGCACCCACCCCCGCAATCACACATTTATTGACAACGCAATCACACATTTATGGACCGATTTTCTTGAAATTTGTACCAAAATTTTGCAAATTTTTCGGAGATAGCGACGTCGTGGTCTTTTTTAGATTTACACCCCCACCCACGCACCCACCCACTTAATCACGCATTTATTGCCCTACTTCCACATTTATGGACCGATTTTCTCGAAATTGGTACCAAAATTTCGCAAATTTTTCGGAGATGGCGACGTCGAGGTTCTTTTTAGCTTTACACACCCACCCACGCAAACACGCATTTATTGACCTATTTCCACATTTATGGATCGATTCTCTCGAAATTGATATCAAAATTTTGCAAATTTTTCGAAGATGGCGACGTCGTGGTCCTTTTTAGCTTTGCACCCCCACCCACGCATCCACCCACGCAATCACACATTTATTGACCACGCAATCACACATTTATGGACCGATTTTCTTGAAATTAATACCAAAATTTTGCAAATTTTTCGGAGATAGCGACGTCGTGGTCTTTTTTAGTTTTACACCCCCACCCACGCACCCACCCACGCAATCACGCATTTATTGCCCTACTTCCACATTTATGGATCGATTTTCTCGAAATTGGTATCAAAATTTTGCAAATTTTTCGAGGATGGAGAAAATGGTGGTTTTTTTTAAGTTTCACACCCCCACCAACCCACCAACTCACGCACCCACCCACGCAATCACGCATTTATGGACCGATTTACTCGAAATTGGTAACAAAATTTTGCAAATTTTTCGGGGATGGCTATTATGTGGTTTTTTTAAGTTTCACACCCCCACCAACCCACCAACCCACGAAACCACCCACGCATTTACCTACGCACTCACACATTTATGAACCGATTTTCTCGAAATTGGTACCAAAATTTTGCAAATTTTTTGGGGATGGCTACTGTATGGTTTTCTAAAGTTTTATACCTCCACCCACCCGCCCACCCACGCACCCACACACGCACGCACACACACGTACGCATACGCACACGCACGCAAACACACATACAAATTTTTCAGAAATCACCTTTTGGTTCTGGCGTTCTTGGGTAAGAGCATTTATTTATTAATCGTTGTCAAATTTAAAAAATCACTTCTTATGGGTAATAACATTTTATATTTTTTGACGTGAGTCATTTCATAAATGACTATAAATAAGTTGCTGGTTTCACATCTTAGTCAGAACCAAAAGGTGATTTCTGAAAAATTGTGTATGTGTGCGTGCGTGCGTGTGTGTGCGTATGCGTGCGTGTGTGGATGCGTGGGTCAGTGGGTGGGTGAAGGTGTAAAACTTAAAAAAATCACATAGTAGCCATCCCCAAAAAATTTGCAAAATTTTGGTACCAATTTCGAGAAAATCGGTCCATTAATGTGTGAGTGCGTGGGTGGGTAGGTGGGAGTGTAAAACTAAAAAAAAAACACATAGTAGCCATCCCCGAAAAATTTGCAAAATTTTGATACCAATTTCGAGAGAATCGGTCCATAAATGTGGAAGTAGTTCGCAGTCATACAGACAGACAGACAGACGGTATTTATATAAATAGATAGATATATACATATATAAGAAAAGTTTGAGGCCCGCGTTTCGCGCGGGCCGAAAAGCTAGTATAATATAATAATATGATATTCAGGTGTATCGGGTGTGTTCATGTGTATGTGTGTGTGTGTGTTTGTTCATGTGTGTTTATTTGTGTGTGTTTGTGTTCGTGTGTGTGTGTGTTTGTGTGTGCGTGTGTGTGTGTTTGTGTATTTAGTGTGTTCGCGTGTTTTGTATTTGTGTTTGTTTTTGTATAATATTCAAATATGTTTGTGTATGTATTTTTGTATCATATTTGGATGTGTTCTGGTGTGTTCGCGTGTGTGTGTACGTGTGTGTGTACGTGTGTGTATGTGTGTGTGTGTGTTCGAGTCTGTTCGTGTGTTTTTTTGTATGTCTGTAAAAAAAAACACATAGTAGCCATCCCTAGAAAATTTTCAAAATTTTGGCACCAATTTCAACAAAATCGTTCCATAAATTTATTAGTGCGTAAGTAGGTGCGTGGATGGGTGGGTGGGGGTGTAAAAATAAAAAAACCACATAGTACCCATTCCCGAAAGAATTTCAAAATGGCACCAATTTCGAGAAAATCGGTCCATAAATGTTCGAGATCGGACTCTCGAATAAAATCGCGAGCTGAAAAATAAAATAATTAATTCATTACATTCATGCACTCATGCATTCCATGCGACATGCAGCCAAAATTGTATATTAATAAAACCTATATACGCTGCCTCAGATATCAGCGCTCGGCCGCAGGAGCGTTCGAACGCCCCGCGCCTTCTTAAATAAGCGCTCGCGCTATCTCTCTCTTAAGGAGAGACAGAAAATAAACACCGCGGTCGCTCGAGAGAAGTCACCAAATATAAACAATTTATAATGATTATACTAGATAAAATTTACATAGTCATTCTTCTATTGCCCTTAACCGGTTTTGAGAATCTTCTAAAACATCTAGAAGATTCTCGACCTTTTGTTATTATAAAAGCTCTTCTCAAGAGACCGCGGGGCTCTTTTTTTCGGACAGTCTTTCGACGCGAACAGAGTGTGACTCAGAAAATCAGAAACGGATCGCTTGTCCTTTTCTCGCGCATACCGTAGCTTGCGGATCGCGATTAATTAATCGAATTAACGAACTTTTGGTTAACTTTATTCGAATTTTATTGTGAATCTTTGTATTTATTGATTATCAAATATAGTATGTTAACGTTACGCGCTTGAAGCGAACTTTTCTATCCTCTCTGGCTCTTAAACTCGATTTCCACGTTGCGTCGCGCACAATAAATTTATGAGTACGTGGGGGAGTGCGTGGGTGGGTGGGTGCGTGGGTGGGTGGGTGGGGATGTAAAACTTAAAAAAAACCACCATCGTTCCCATCTTCGAAAAATTTACAAAATTTTAATATCAATTTCAAGAAAATTGGTCAATAAATGGGTGGGTGCGTGGGTGGTTGAGTGTGTAAAAAAAACCATCGTCGTTATCCCCGAGAAATTATAAAAATTTTGGTACCAATTTCGAGAGAATTAGTCCACAAATGTAGAAGTAATGATCAATAAATGTGTTGGTGCGTGGGTGGGTGGGTGGGGATGTAAAACTGAAAAAAACTACATAGTAGCCATCCCCGAAAAATTTTCAAAATTTTGGTACCAATTTCGAAAGAATCGGTCCATAAATGTGGAAGTAGTTCGCGGTCATACAGACAGACAGACGGTACTTATGCGTGGGTGGGATTGTAAAACTTAAAAATACAAACACATAGTAGCCATTCCCGAAAAATTTTCAAAATTTTGGTACCAATTTCGAGTAAATCGGTCCATAAATACGTGATTACGTGGGTGGGTGCGTGGGTTGGTGGGTTGGTGGGGGGGTGTAAAACTTAAAAAAACCACCATCTCCATCCTCGAAAAATTTGCAAAATTTTGATACCAATTTCGAGAAAATCGATCCATAAATGTGGAAGTACGGCAATAAATGCGTGAATGCGTGGGTGGGTGCGTGGGTGGGTGCGTGGGTGGGTGCGTGGGTGGGTGCGTGGGTGGGGGTGTAAAACTAAAAAAGACCACGACGTCGCTATCTCCGAAAATTTGCAAAATTTTTGTACCAATTTCAAGAAAATCGGTCCATAAATGTGTGATTGCGTGGTCAATAAATTTATGATTGCGTGGGTGGGTGCGTGGGTGGGAATGTAAAACTAAAAAAGACCACGACGTAGCAATCTCCGAAAAATTTTGATACCAATTTCGAGAGAATTGATCCATAAATGTGGAAATAGATTAATAAATACGTGATTGCGTGGGTGGGTGGGAGTGTAAAACTAAATATAACCACGACGTCGCCATCTCCGAAAAATTTGCGAAATTTTTGTACCAATTTCGTGAAAATCGGCCCATAAATGCGCATGCGCGTGAGTGGATGCGTGGGTGAATGCGTGGGTGGGAAAAACATAAAAAAAACCACATAGTAGCCATCTCCGAAAAATTTGCAAAATTTTGGTACCTGTTTCGAGAAAATCGGTCCACAAATGTGGAAGGAGTTCGCGGTCAGACAGACAGACAGACAGACGGTACTTATATGTATGTATACCTCGAAATTCATAACACGCCTATATGCCTATATAGAGATCAGTATGAAAATATTGGCGGGGAAAAACTGATATTATTCCGAAAGAAATAAATGTTAAACTGCTGGCATTTTATTCCATAACATTCTCTTGAAACGCAGTTATTGTTCTATTCACTTCAACTTCATATTATCAATTATCCGATATTTTTCGATATCTGAGTGCGAATTAATCGCACAATTCGTCTTTTTCCGAAACCATCCCTATTCTCAGAACGATATTTCTTCCCCTGCTTGATTTGTTTTCAGACAAATAATTCGCCCTTTTGTAGCTTGGACAGAAAAATATTATTTTTTATTTTCGACTATATTCAGAATAATCGAAGTTCTTAATAATCCGTTTCCATTCTTAAAAAATTTCTATTCTTTTTATTATTTCTATTCTTTTTCTGATGCGAATGTCACATGCATACTTGTTCTTTTGATAATTTTATTGTTTGATGGATTGCGCGTAATAAAGATGGCAAATCAGTCTTATAAATATAGACAATAGCTACTTTCGATCCTCAAACAGCGTCGTAATTTGTAGCGCGTATACTAGACTGCGGTGTATGTAATGTCCCATGACCGGATGGTGCATTCTTGCAATAATGTTTGAATATTTGATATCGAGTCCTTCATTGATCTCGGTGTTGTCGTTCGGGACCTACGAGCGTTTCGTGTGTATCACTTTCTGGTGGACTCTGCGCGATACCGCGGAGATCATTTCTCAATTATATACTTTCAATCATCTGGTCATGTTTTTAGCGTGTTAGACTATTTATTCTTTTACTTCGTGACTTACGTTCACTGCGCGAGTGCATTGACTTTCACTTACCTTTGAGCTAGACCATATTAACTGTTTCTATTTATTTATTTATTTGTTCTTCCCTAGTCACGATGCTAATACGAAAAGCGAGAGCATCGAATAATATGTATCTGGTAATTTTATTTGTCTTTCAAATTCGGGTCTAGAAAGTCAGTGCACAGGTTGACCGGTGCGGGTCGACGTTGCGCGGGTAGAGGTCAACATCACCGGGTAAATAATGTAAGCCCTTCCCTTCCACACGACGGAGAGAAGCGTGCGCAGATCCGTCGTGCGCCGAGAGTGGAAAATTACTGAGCGAGAGTGGGGAAGAGACCGAGCAGGTATTCAGGTACCGGAGCACGACGCAGTGCTTTTGGTCAGTCGGTCCGTAACCTTGTAGAGGAACAGTCGTTGTAACGTCGGCCCGGGAGCTAAAGTCTCTCGTTTTATATCAAACACTAGTTCGTACCGGGCGGAGCACTTAGTTGCCAATATCGCGGCGGGAAGTTCTTGGTGATATCCTACGGGATCATTATATATATATTTATTATTCCCCCGTGACGTGTACTCGTGCTCTTCGCGTGAGACAGGTCGGCGCAGTGGTGCGGAAATAATCTGTGAACCGTGCTCCGGAGTGAGACGGCACAATTTTATAATCCTACGGGATATTCTGTCAGTCACGAGTTTCCACTGGGATCGTGCAACGAAAGGAATAAAGTTATTCTCAAACAATCTCCGTGTCTTCCTTCCTCGCGGGTCCCCAGTCCAGGTCATAGCCTAGTTCCGGCTCAGTGAGAGGCGCGTCGAGGTGGAGGCCGGAAACCTGCTACGAGGAGCGGATGGTCGTCCCCGTGAGCAACATACCTTGCCTGCTGACAGGATAAACAGGCTGGCGACTGTGAAAATATACAGGTGAGAGAACCCTCTTGGAATAAAACGCGAACGCGTATAATATATAATAGTCGGGAAACCCCGCGACGAACCATTAGTTTCGCCTATAAATGGCATAGAGCATAGCTCATTCTTGCGTGTCCGGTCACAACATAACTATAATAACAAAACTGCGATATCACATTAAAAACTAAAAAATATGTAACTTTGTTAACGTCCTTGAGCGTTCTGTAAAAATTACAAATACATATGTCATTGAAAAAATGTATGTAGAAGACATTTTTGAACATTTTCTTAATATATAATTATTTTCAACATTTACCTATATGTATACACTGCTAAAAAAAAATATGGCATAGAAAATATTTGCCGAAAATTGACCAACTTTGACTGCCGATCACTTTGCGAAAAATTATCGTAGACGAATGATATTTTTTTCAAAATGAAGCTTGAATTTCAGAAGCAATTTTCAGTATGCCAAACATGTTCTCAGATTTCAGGGGTTACAGGGGTAAGGGTGCATCGCATGCAAAAAATATAAACACATTCTTAAAGTAGAGATTTCAAGCTTCATTTTGAAAAAAAAAATCATTTGTCTACGATAATTTTTCGCGAAGTGATCGGCAGTTAAAGTTGGCCAATTTTCGGCAAATATTTTCTATGCCATAATTATTTTGAGCAGTATAATTACATTTTTCGAGTTCAGTTTTTTCACAATTAAGGGGATGCCGGACTGAATGTTTTACCGACCGAAAATTATTCTTTTTTTCACACTAATCTTTTTATTGGTTAAATAGAATAATAAATGCTTTTCCACGATTAAAGTACACATAGCAACAAAGTGCGGAATGTTCGATTTTGTTAATTTTATGTTAATAACACGTATTTATGTTATTTATGTAATGCACGTATGCACGAAAATTTTGCGCACGCTAATCTCTTTCACTAAACTTCTAAACTCATTTCTAAAAGTTCACCTATAATTCCTTCATGCAATTCCGAGTGGGGACTGATCTTATTTTGTACGTACAAAACTGCAAAACTTTTATATTAAGCAATATTGTTTTGGCCTAACTTAACCTGACGCCGTCAGGTCGAAACAATATAACAAATTAATGTCAAAATTACATTATAATCCTATTTAACCATTTCCTTATGCATTTGCTTATGGAACAATCAATTTCCTTATGCATAGGTTTATGCAAATCCGTCTGGATAGACCCTTAACAAATTTTTCTATGCATTATGCGGCTATGTAAGTTATCTGAACATACCTTTCCTGGATAAGTCCGCTGTGATTGGCTTAAGCATACGCAAGTGCGCAATCACCAAAACGGTATCCAGCGCATTCCGCTTGCTAGGTTTTGTTGAATTTGGCGCCGTACGCACTGACGCTTCGCCATTACATGACTAGATAGAGACACAAAATAGGGGGCTTATCCTGCACATTATAGCACGCTCTCTATCCTTTTTTTCAGTTAGTTAGTTCGTTCTTGTTCTGGACATGGTCCACACACATAACCTATTATTTTCTTATATTATTATCTGTTCTTCTTCCAGTAAAATAAATACGCAGTGTTTGAAATCAACAGTTTTGATATACTTTCGTAATCCTGCGCAACAGGTTTCACTTTCAATATGGCGGAGTCAACGAAAACGGCAATCGCCCACGCGTAATTTTTCATCTCATAAGTGTGGATAGTGTCAAGATTTTGGTAAATGTGAGATTAAATCTGATTTTTATAGGTGAAAATTGTTGTTTTGCGCTTAAAAATCAATTCTAAAGATTGAATTTCTCTTGCTTTTATACAACGAATGTGAACAAAGGACACACCATATGGCGGCGTACTCGTTTTGCATCACAGTGTTTTTATATTTGGCGGTTAGTACAACTCATTTTATACAATATCACGTTTCTCATATCTTTTTACAACATTTGTTGCGTTCATAATAATGAGAAAAACAAGAAACCTATTCTCATTGCTTTTCCCAATCATCAGAAGCTTAAATTTTGATCCAGTAAACACAAAGTAACAGTAACATAACATCAACGTTATAATTTCCCACTTAGCAATGTCACTGTTATGTACAAGGCATGTTACTTTACAGTTACATTGCTGAGTGGGAAATTATAATTATAATTGATGTTATGTTACTGTTGCTTTGTGTTTACTGGGGAGTGTAAATTTACATCGCATTTTATTGTCTCCTAATAATTATAGATTTTTAATTTAATTTTGCATCACATTGGATACTTACTAAATACCGGTCTATAATCTTTCTTTTAATGACGTAACGATGAATATCAATGATAAATGATTAAACAGCTTAATAATATTGGGCAGGAAATCACTACATTAAAAAAAATGTAGATATAAAATATTTTATGGAATATTTCCCATATTTTTAAAGTTTATTATTGAATTTTCTCATAGTTAATAAAGCCCAATTGCAAACAAAATATGATTTTATAATATTTTCTATATATGAGTCTAAGATTTTCAATTTCAATTTAATGTAATATGATTGTGATTTGGTCTGAACTGATTTTTATTCAAGTAATAATAATAATAATAATAATCTTTATTGATTCCCCTTAGGGATACAAAAACTCCATATAATACAAAAATAATACAAAAAAATACTAAATAATTCCTTATCACTACAACCTTTCAATCTTTTCTCCTATCCAGTCCTACCTAACTTGTCCACAACACACACCCGCCGCATACGCTCTCTTAATAACTACGTCGCAAATCTTAATCCTAATCTTTACAATTAATCTTACTCCTAAGTGGACCTCCGCTTCCGCTGCAACTTCTCTTACTGCTCTCTCATTCTCCCTCTCTTCCACTCAATCCTTTCTCTCCCTCTTCTCTCACTTTCTCTCTCTCTCTCCTCCAATCTCCTTTACTCTTTCTCACATCATCACCTACACCCTCTCCCTCCCCCCTTAATTCCTCCAACATTTTACCATCCCTCCCCCTTTCCCTTCTCCCCCAGAACCTCTTCCACCATTTCTTGCCACGTATTCCCCACCCCCCAATTTACACATTCTTCCCAAACATGCTCCCACGTTTCCTCCTCTCCCTCACACACCCTACATCTTCTTCCTTCCTCCTCCCAGTATCTCCCTCCTCTCATACCATTCCCTAACCTAAACCTTGCTACTCTTTGCCATCTACTCTCTCCCCAATTTTTCTTTAAGTACCCCGGAATTCCATCCCCCTTTTTCATCCCATACCATTTATTATACTTCGATCCCCTTATTCTCTCCCATCTTTCCTCCTTCTGCAACATCCTTTCTCTATTGAATATGTCCTCCCCCCTTAGCCATCCCTCTCTCGTAGTCCCTCTACTTCCTCTATCTTCCACCCCCTATTCTCGAAAAATTCTTTTCTTTCTTTCTTCCAACCTTCTAATATTCCCCCTCTCCTCGCTCTATCCTTCATCTCCCCCCAACAATCTCTGGCCAATTCCCCTCCCCTCCCTTCTTCCAACTTACTCTCATATTTTCAAGCCCTTAACCCTGCTCTCCCTTTCAACATATCCCTTTGCATTTCCTCCCTTACCATATACCCTGGAGTCCTCCTCTCCACCCCCAACATCCATCTCAGATATCTGTCTTGCAGCCTTTCCATTCCCTCTCTTTCCCTCCATCCCCACACCTCCACTCCATAACTTATTACCGACCATATTAACCTATCAAATAACCATACTCTCCTACTCCAATCCCCCCCAAATCTTCTCTTTCCTATACCCCAAACTTGCCCTAATAAAGCTGCTCCCTTTCTTATCCTTTCGCTTATATGCCCCTCCTGCCTCCCGTCATACCTCACTGTGTAACCTAAGTATCTAAACTCTTTCACTTCTTCTATCACCTTCCCTTTCCATCTCCAACACATCTTCCATCTTCCTCCCCCCTTCCTACATCTCATCACCTTTGATTTTCCCGTATTCAATTCCAACCCCTTCCCGTCCAGATAACCTTCTAACTTTCCCATCATTCCTTTCAGACCCTCTTCGTCCTCTGCCAACACCGCTATATCGTCCGCATAAGCCAACGTATATATTTTCCTCTCCCTAAGCCTAACCCCTCCCCATCCTCCCTTCCTTAATCTTTCATCCATATCCGCTAACAATATCGTAATCATGCACGGGCTCAATGGACACCCCTGTCTCACCCCTCTCACTACCCAAAATTTTTTCCCCTCCCTATCCCCACCCTTACCCTACTCACCGTTTCCTCTAGCACCTCCTCACATCTCCTCACCGAGCCTTCCCTCACCCCCCTTCTCACATTGCTTCCACCAGAATCCCCCTGTCCACCGAATCAAAAGCTGCTTTTAAATCTATAAACAGAGTCGTCATCTTTCCCTTCTTTCTATTTACCTGTCTATTTATTAAATAGTTTAGCACGTATACGTTGTCAATCGTCCCCAATCCCTTCCTAAATCCCGTCTGACTCGGTGGCAGTAAACCTTTTCCATCCACTTCCTCCCTTAACCTTTCCGCTAACACTGACACATACACTTTATATGCTGTCTGAGTCAGCGTCACCCCTCTATAATCTTCGACCTTTTCCTTTTCTCCCTTTTTACCTATCGGCACAATTATACCCCTCCATTCTTCCATACCTCGTTCGGAATCCCGTCTCCCCCCATTGCCTTCCCATCCTTTAATTTTCTTAACACTCTTCCTATCTCCTCCCTCTCTATCTCCACTTCCCCATCTTTCCACTCCCCCCTCCCTTTCCTTTCATTACTCTCCATTTTACTCCACTTAACAACCTTTTGAAGTACTCGTCCCATTCATTTATCTCTATTCCTTCATTTACTTTACTCCTCCTTTTCCTTTCCCTATTTACTATTTTCCAAACTTGCCCTTCCGTCTTCGCCTCCTTCACTTCCTCCGTCCATCTTTCCAATTCCTTCCTCTTCTTCCCTTAACAACTTATATATCCTCTTCTCCTCTTTATACTTGTCTCCACTCCCTCCTAGCCTTCTCCACCTTCTCAACTCCTTCCTAACCCTTGATTTCTCCTCCTTACACTCCTCATCCTACCATCCTCTCCTCCCACTACCACCCCTCTCCCGCTCCATCTTTCATAACGCATTCGTTATTCTGCCTTTCAGGTCTTCCCAATCCCTCTCTATCCCCTCCCCCTGTTCTTTCCTTTCACCCAAACTGACTGCAAACTCCTTTCTTCCTTCCTCTGTCCATATCCACTTTTTTCCCCCTAACCTTTCCCTTTCTTCCTTTTCTTTTCTATCCCTTTCCCTCTTATCCAAACCGTTAACGGATAATGATCCGAATCCACCTTCGCTTCCACCACCATTTTATCCACCTTTTCTCTTGCTCTAACATCTCCCACTACATAGTCTATTACTGAATCCCCTCTTCCCCCGTATATGTCCATTCCCCCTCCTCATCCCCCTCAATGTTTCCGTTAAAAATTCCCCACTCCTGTTTACTAAAAAATCTACATAACTTTCTCCCTTCACCAAATTTCCGTCCCTTGATCTTCTTCCCTTCTCGCCTACCTCCTCCTCTTCTATTCTCCCACCTTCTCTCCCTGTTCTGGCATTAAAATCACCCCCTACTAATGCTCTTACCCCCACTTCTTTTTACTCCACCCAATCCCTTAATTCTTCCAATTTTTTCTCCATATCGTTATTTACATATACCCCTACTAATCTCCATAAGTCCCCAACCAACCATACTTTAACTGATAATATCCCTTCTTCGTTCTTTTTACCTTTTTCTTTCTCTATCCTAATCCCTACCCGCACCCCTACTAACATCCCCCTATTGCCCTACCTTTCCTATTCTTTCTCCTTGCCCCTTGCATCTACCATATAAACTCTTTCGGCAGCAGATTACTTATCCTCTCCCATCCTTTTTCCTCCACCCATGTCTCACTCATAAACACAACATCCCAATCTTCTAACCCTTCCCAAAAATATTTATTCTTATTCCTCAAACCTGCCACGTTCCAGAAAGCCACCTTAAACCCTCCCCCTTTATATACCACCTCCCCCCTTCATTTTCCCTACCTCTCCTCTCACCCCTTTCCTCTCACTCCCCCTCTACTTTCTCCCTCCTTACACCCCCCATCACTTCCCTCTGTATCTGACTATTTTTCTCCCTCCCTCTCCTTTTCCCCCTTGATCTCCCCATCCCATCCAACAACACCTCCTTTTCTTTATTCCACCACCACCATTCCCCATCTATTCTAATTCTTTCCTGTACTACCCATGCTCTCCTCCCTTTCTCCACCTCCTCTCTAGCAATCTCTCTCAAACGCCATTTTAACCTTCTTTCTTCCCATGTTAAATCCTCCTCTATCCAAATTTTTTTACCTTTCAATCCCTTCCTTCTTCTTAACACCTCCTTCTTTTGCTCCTCACTACCTAACTTAACTATCACCATATCTCCCCACTCCTCTTTCCCGGTTCTCGACTTTCTCAATTCCTGAACTCTAACTTTCGCCCCTATCTCTTTCCACACCTGCTCCACTCCCCATTTCAAATCTCCTTTCCAAGTTTTCACCCCCCTCATCACCACATTTTTTAATCTCTCCTCCCTCTCCTTTCTTTCAAGTTTACATTCCATCCCCCTCACCCTATTTTCCATCTCTACCCTTTCCCTCCCCTGCCTCCTCTTATCAATTCCCCCTCCCCTTATTTACCTCCATTCTGCCTTCCAATTCCTCTATTTTTTCTTTCCATTCCCTCCTTTCCTTCTTCCAATCCTCCCTTGATTTCATCCGTTCCAATTCCCTCCTCATATCCTCTACTTCTCTCTCCTGCCTCTCAATTCTCCCTTCCAGTATCTTTATTTCCTTCCATAAGTCCCTATCCTCCCCGCGCTCCTTTCCCCTTTCCTCCCTTTGCATGCAATAAATATCCTCCCTACTCCCCCTCCTCTCCTCCGCCGCCGACTCCACATCATCCTTAATTCCCTTCTCCCACTCCCTCGTCGGCGATCTATTCAGCCTCTTTAAAGGCTGAAATACCCTTCTCTCCTCCTTTTCCATTTCCTCATCTCTCCTATTCTCCCTTTCCCCCTTCCTGCCATTTCTCGTTCCAAAAATTCGCCCTTACTCGTGTCGCTTATTTCCACTATTTTCTCACGCGCTGTCGCCACTCACGCCTCGCGCCGCTACCACCACTCCACTCGCGCTTCACTCTACTGTCTCTATTCTATCTATGCCTGTCGCTAGTAACTTTCGCTCACCCTCTCTTCTCTCAGCTTCTATGCTTAACCTCTACCTTCTCCTCACCGTATCTTATCCTCTTTCCCACCTCAGCACTCCACCAGACTACTCCCCCCCTTTCTCCCCCACTCCCCTCTACTTTCTCCTCCACCTCACACACACTACTCTCTCTCTCACTCTCCCTAATACTCACACACCTTCACTTTTTCCTACACTGTCACACTCACGTTCATACGCTATATCACCGGAAACGGAAGTCGATTTTTATTCAAGTAAATTATTTGTTTAAACACGATAGCATTAGCCACTGTGATTTATTGCATCATAAAGTCATAAGTTTTGAAAAATCTTGTTAAATGTAATCTTGTTAAATCTTGTTAAAAATCTTGTTAATATGTGCAATATGCCTATATGATAATTTATAAATTTACTGCTTACAATAATATATAATATATAACAAAAAACCATTCATGTTTAATTAGTTACAATACTAAGACATTACAAAAAATATTGAAAAAATTATCTACCTAGGTTATTTCTCCATAATTATTAAAAACCAAATTTTTCATATAAATAAAATACTATTTAAGGAATATGGATAACATTTTTTATGAAATTTTTTATTAGCGCCTTTTACATATTACATAAATTATATTTTAATTATTGGATTAGTTTGTATTTAAAAAAAATACAAATCTCCCCCTTAAGAACTTATTTTATTTATCAAAGTATCTTTTATTCTTCAGATAATAAGCTTTCCTAAATCTTCAGCAGAAAAGGAGAATATAGCTATTATAACATAAGCCTATGATATAACGCAAACTCAAATCATTGTACATGTAATCGCAATTTAGCTATTTATTTTTGTTGCTTCATAAAATTATATTATGCCTAAATCAAAATTAAGACTAGACATTACTTGTTTAACGCCAAGGCAGCGGCGACGTATTTTTTAAAAGAATTCTATATTAGTAAAATGACTATTAATTCAAATGGTTTGGAAGTTCAAAATGATATCGTAAGTGGATCAAATGTGCTAGATAACATCGAACAATTACCTCAGCAGCAAAATGTATTAAGGGAAATTGATTTCAATTATTCCAATGTAATGAACTCTCACGAGTTTACTGAAAATAATGATAATTTTTCTATACATTCGGGAATTAGTACTGATGAAATTAATATTCAGTCAAGTATTTCAGATGGTGGGTTTTCTAACGAAACAGATATTATTAACGATATCCGATTATGGGCCATTGAACATCGTATAAATCATTCTGCTATAAGTAGTTTTTTTTATTGAAAATTCTAGTAAAATACGGCCATGATTTTCCTATTGATGCTCGAACTCTGCTTCAAACTCCCAAACAAGTAAACATTATTGAAATGATACCAGGAAAATATTATCATGCAGGTTTAGGTGATAGTTTGAAAAAATCTATTCGTAAACATTATTGCCGAAGTACTTGTCCATCGCAAATAAAAATTAATGTAAATATAGATGGTTTTCCTTTAACAAAATCTTCTAGTAGTCAATTTTGGCCTATTTTAGCTAGTATAGTTGCAGATTTTTACACTGAACCGTTTATAGTCGGTGTCTTTCATGGTTTTCAAAAGCCAAAATGTTGCAATACTTTTCTGAAATATTTCGTTGATGATTGTCTTGAAGTTTTCCGAACTGGTATTGTAGAGTATAATAAAAAAATAACTGTAAAAATAAACGTATTTATCTGCGATGCTCCCGCAAAATCGTTTATCAATTAAGGGACATAATGCTTATTTTAGATGCGGTAATTGTATTTAAGAAAGAAATTACATAGAAAATCGAGTAACGTACCCAGAAATTAATTCAATATTAAGATCAGATGAATCGTTTAAATTAAAACAACAAGAACACCATAAAATGACTTGCAAATCTTGAAGATTTAAACATTGGAATGGTTACTCTCAATTTCCTTTAGACTATATGCATCTCGTACTATTAGGAATAATAAAAAGATTATTGCAGTTTTGGATTAAAGGTAAACATAATGTTCGTCTGGCTGCAACTCAGATAACTCTTACTTCAACTTCTTTATTATCGATGTCATTATTCCTACCCAAGGAGTTTGCTAGAAAGCCAAGGAAACTAGATGAGATCGATCGGTTTAAAGCCACTGAATTAAGGCAATTACTATTATATACTGGGCCAGTAACCTTTTTTAAGACATTATCACACGATAAATACTTTCATTTTTTGAGCCTAAGTGTAGCAATTCGAATTTTATGTAGCAAAGAATATTGCGTACAACTGCTTGATTATGCACACAGTTTTACTATTGTATTTTGCTAAAAATTACGGTGCATTATATGGTCATCAACATATATCATATAATGTGCATAATTTAGTTCATTTATGCTACTATGTAAAATTATGGGGACCATTAGATAAATTTAGTGCGTTTAAGTTCGAAAATTACATGCAAAAAATTAAATCAAAAATTAGATCTCCAAGTCGGCCATTAGAACAATTAGTCAATCGTTGTAAAGAAGAAGATAATTTGAATATAACAAATGTAGAAAAGATTTATCCAATACAAAAATTACATATTACAAATGGCAGAAAGACAATAAAATCGGTTCAATGCAAAGATTTCTATCTTAGTACAAAAACTGCTGATAATTATTGTTCTTTGTTAGATGGTACAACGATTTTGCTTACAAAAATTTATTTAAAAAGTGAACAGATTTTTACGTTATTGGTAAAAAGTATTTAAATGTTAAATTATTTTTTCACATTCCATGCGATTCTTTAAATATTGGAATGAAACAAATTAACGAGTTACAATACGAGCTAGTTACCGTTCCATTGTCTGATATTAAATCAAAATGCGTAAAATTGCCTTTATGTTACGAAGAAGCTGTGATATTGCCTTTACTGCACTAACAAGAAATATGTTTATAGCAAGTACTAATATTAGTAGAATATAAAATTGAAAACAATGATAAATTATTTAATAAACTTTATTTTTTCACAGGTTATTAATAATGGCAAAAAATTTTGCTGTCGTAACTTCTTCAAGCGATGGGAATAATGAAGAAGAGATAGTATTAGAAGTTCCATCTTTATGTCTTCACTCCAATTCAACCAAATGGCTGGTGGCCATCAGTAAAAAATATAAATAACTTTATCGTGAAACAAATGCCACCTGTTACTGATGACCCAAAGTGGTCACTTTATCCCATTAAATTTCATGGATATTATAGTAAATATTTTACTTCCGAATTTATGTAATAGTTTCTTAATATTTTTTAAAAATAATATAACTTTAAATTGCGGTTTTGTCTCAATCAAGATTCATTAGATTAAGCTAGACAGAAAGCAACAAATTATTCTTCAAGCGAGGGTAGCAATGTAAATCAAATAAAGACGAAGTTACACCGTACACCATGCAGAAAACAGTCAAAAACTATTTCTGAATCTGAATCTGATTCTGACGTCACATCAAATATATCACTCCCACCAGATCTTACAGATAAAAATGTCTCAGTCAACAAAATCTCAAATATTTTTAATTCATCAGCTGAAAATAATCTTGACTTTGATATCCTCGAGGGAACTATAATATCGCACAAAAGTAATGGCTTATTTTAGTTCTTTTATTCCATTTACTTGTATTATCTCTACAATGAAGCGTTTTGTATTAAAAATTATAGTTCTTATTACTGTGTTTATTGTGTGATTATTCTAATATTTCTTTAATATTTCTAGGTATACAAGATTTACATGCGTTAATGACAGAAATGTCCAATAAAATGGAAGGTTTTGTATTTATTTTTTGGCTTATAATCTTATTAATATCTCTTTTTGGCACTGTTTACTTAATAATAGTAATTTTTCATATCATTTTCAAAAAATATATACAGCTGTAACTACTGTTTTATTAGGAATACAAGATCTGAACGTTCGTTTAAAAAAAGTAGAAAAACAAAATAATCTACATAAGCTTAAAACACTTGCTTTGGATATATCAAATATGCAACGATCTCTCTCGCTTAAAACTATTAATGAAGTTTTAGCTTTTGAAAACAGTTTATCAATGCAGATGAATACAACAAATTTGTAAGTTTAATTAGGGATTTAGTTATTTAAATGCAAATTTCATCTGAATAGAACGATAGAAATTATATTATCGACGTTTTATTTCTAAAGATGCTGTATATATCTCTCGGAAAGTCCGCTAAGAAAAATTTAATTCGTATATACCGAACTTTATTTTTCAAGGAAGTTGCCAAACAATCGTCCTGAAAAGGATTACGTAATCATTTTAAAATATCTAACTTAAACTCCATATTAAAGGTCGACAGGGGGGAGACTCGGTGGAGACGTCTATCGGCCGACCGTGAATTACGGATTCATTCATCCCAAATTTCTGCCAAAATACTGAAAAAATCATATTAAAATCGTGATATTTGTAATCAGTAAAATCGTCCGCAAAAAGGTAAAGAGCTATTTTTTGAAAAAAAAATTAAAATAAAATTTCTAATAAATGTGGGGAAATGCGCAGCTAGCAACAGGTCAGGTTGGGTTAGCCACGAGTCCGTATTTCATTTATTATAAATTTTTAAGAGCCAAAATGCAAAATCTGGCTCTTTAGCACCTTGATTTATTATATAAAGAATATATCAAAAAAGTTTCATAAAGTAATATAACTTCTTTGATGCAAAATATGGGATAAGCGGATCTCACTAGATCTATGTATATTTAAGCAGCAGCTCATGGGGAAATTTCCGTGGTAACATACTGACAGCTTGACAAGGAAAGATTGTCGTTCTGTCTTTGTCTCTCTTGCACCTGGTATGTGTAATGTCCGTGTAGGTACAAACATCAATATACTACCCACACGGATATGACCGTTGAAAAATAATGACAGACAAGAACTGGCTATTGCACTATTTTTGTTTCTCTATAGCATCGGTATAATAGAGGAAAAAGGATAGCGATAATTCTTACTTGATATCGTCTTCCAACAATCGTATCGTGTTTGTAATATCTCACATTATCGAATAATAAATAGAATTATTAAATTATTTAAAACTAATCTAAACAATTATAACAAGAAACTGAAACCCAAAAATAAAAAATACATATATTGAAATTAAAGGTAAAATAATCTTTCAACACAAATATATTAATTCATCATATTCGGATACCGGGTAATATACCTTGTATAAAAATAAACGAACAAATTATTATAAAAATAAATACAAATTATAAAAATAAATTAATTATTATAAAAATACATACATCTAATAAATTAGTAAATATTATTACTATAACTATTCTAAGAAAATAATTATCCCATATTCAGCTAAAAGAATAAATGTAAATTCCTCTAAAAAATTTAATATTAAAGCCTGAAACTAATTTTTATTTATCCTCAATAAAATCTTAATACTCTACTAATAAAAATATAAATATTATAGAAGATATAAAATAAATATAAAATAAAATAAACATTATAGAGGATATAAAATAAATATACAAATTGCATTTTAATTATATATGATATATTTATATTATAGACATTTACACATATGTTACATAGAAAAGTTTAGTACGTTTATTTTTCCTCTCCCCCTTCTAGAGGAGGCTCTTCGAGCACCCCTCTGTTGGCCTCTCCCCCTATTATATTGTATTTGTCCTCTCCCCCAGCCATATTGCTGCTGGTAGAATGCTGGTGGTGGTGGTGGCGGCGGCGGCGGCGGGGGCGGCGGCGGCAATGGTGGTGGCGGCGGCGGTGGCGGTGGTGGTGGCGGTGGCGGTGGTGGTGGCGGTGGCGGTGGTGCTGCTGGCAGCTGCAACTGTCCTTGTTGCCGCCGCTCGCGGCGGCGGTGGCGATAATGCCGTCGCCTTTCTACTCGACTAGGCTAAAAAATTGAATTTTAACTATTTTAATAAAAATTATTTTATAAAACTTATACAATATGTTTTGTTTACATTGTTTCTCCCCCTCTCCCCCTCTCTCCCCCTCACCTCTCCCCTCCCCTCTTTCCCTTTCCCACCTCTCCCCCTCTCTCCCTCACATTTCCCTCTCCCCCCTCTCTCCCTTCCCCTCCCCCTCCCCCCTCTTTCTCCCTCCCTCTCCCTCTCTCTCTTCCTCTCTCCCTCTCCCCCCCTCTCTTTTGTATAACTGACACACTCACACGTCGTCGAGACCTCGCTTGCGGACCGAATCCTGCCTCCATCTCACTTCTGACACCAAATGTAGGATCCGCGAAAAAAGTCGGGCCTTTAGGTGACTGGACCGGGACTCGAACCGGGACCTTTCGCTTGCCGGGCGACTGCTCTATCAACTAAGCTACCCAGGCCCTTCTAGCCAAACCCTTCCACGGATGCCTATTCCTACTATGATGGAGGAGTCCCGATCCCACATAATCTTAAATGTCATATATAAACAATGCTTTATACAGATGTGAAAACCAATATTTTAATAAGTAGACGCGTATATAATATGTACGTATATACATATACATATATAAATGCATATAAGAAAAATGAAAACAACAATTACTTACCATGCTCGCGACTCGCCATCATGTGAACATAAAGGTACTATCGAGTGCAATCACAATGAAGTGCTTTCATGTATCGAGTATAGTTGTAGTTGTTAGTGTACTAACAACTACAACTATACTCGATACATACTGTACTCTAATGCACTGTAGTGCCTTAGAGTACAGAGTAAAGTATACAATACAGAGTGTTTCATTCTCAGTGTTGAGGTTCTGTTTTAATTATAATATTATTAGTATTATTTAGGCATATTATACGTTATATTATCATTATGCCAAAATATACTAAAAAGAAAACAACCTCGGCAAAACGTATTTCTGTGTCACAGAAAATGCGTCGCATGCGACAAGCATATAACGAAAATTCTTTCTTGAGCAAAGAGAGAATTGTCGAGGACTCCGGAAAAAAATCGGAATGCGTATGGAATTTCATGGAAATTCCAGGTACGTCACATCAATTATATGCATGCGAGGATAAAAGAAATGTAGATAACGACACGTTGACATCGCAATCACTATCTGTTATGATACATTTTCTCAATTATCTGTCAATGCATGCGCGACACAGAAAGTTCAATCAGAAAAAGTCATTGATAGTTTCGATGATAATTCTGTGGGATCTGTGTCGGACGTTCGCGAATTTTGCGAAAATGCATGTTTGTCGAACAAGTCGCACGCATATATGGATAAGAGAAATGCGACAGATGCGTTGACATCACAGTCGTTTAATACATTTTCTGAAAATTCGGAATCGGAAAATACAATGCAAAGCAATATGATATCGAAGATATCGAAAATATTGATTTGCATGTTGATGAGAACATTGACGCAAATCGTTTGTGTTCTGCAGAGATTAGTGGACGACATATCGTCGATTTCGAGCATGTTTTTGCTGAATTGCAGAGACTGTCCACTCATTGGATCAGCGAATGTCGTTTCACTGATCTTGTAATAACTAAAACGAAGTGTCACGGTCTAAAAACCCAATTTTTTGTCGAATGTCAAATGTGTCACTTCAAAGATAATTTTTGGAGTGAACAAGACAGACGACAAAATATTGGATGTCAATAGAGGTGCCGTATGCGGTACTATATTGACAGGAACTGGTCATAAGCAGCTTGAAGAACTTCTTGCTGCTGTGGATGTTCCATGCATGAGTAATAAAACATATATTAAGTATCACAATGAAATGTCGGAAGCTTTCGCCGCCCCGCGGAAGAAGAAATGCGCGTGGCCGGCGAAGAGGAAGGGCGTTTGCAATTGAAAGAGATGTCATAGATGGTATTCCGCATATATCCGTGATAACAGACGGCTCGTGGATGAAGAGATCCTACCGCAGTGGTAGTTATGATTCTCCATCTGGAGCAGCTATTATTACGGGATATCATTCTCAAAAAATATTATTTGTTGGTGTTCGAAATAAATATTGTATTGTTTGCGCGAGAGCAGCCAAAGTTAATGCAAAAGCAAATGAGCATGTATGTTTTAAAAACTGGGGAACCAATCAGAGCTCTACCAGTATGGAAAGTGATATAATCCTCGAAGGCTTCCGACTTAGTTTAGAAATGCATGGCCTTATTTATAGCAAATATATTGGTGACGGCGATAGTAACGTATTAAAAAAATTGAGAGATTTTTCGTATCCGAATATTATTGTGGAGAAGATTGAATGCACGAATCATCTTCTCCGCAATCTTTGCAATAAAATACGTGAAGCGGGTAGTACCGGTGGTAGAAATATATCAAAGTTGAAGAAAGCTGTTACGAACAGCGTTATGAAAATTCGAAACGCTGTGGTAAAGGCTGTTACTTTTCGCCGCAATAGTACAGTTAGTTGGCAAACAAAAATTGCAGAATTAATTAAAGATTTAAATAATATATACCTAACCTAGCCATGTATTTGGTGAGCATAAAGATTGTGCCTCGCTTCAATATTTCTGTAATGGACAGAAAAAAGAAAACGAGGAAAATCTTGTGCCTCAATTACAACAGGCAGGATTATTAGGAAAAATAGAAAATGCTATGAAACGCATAATAGAAAATGCCGATAGCTTGTTACATCAATTTACTAGTAATTCCGTCGAAAGTTGTAATGGAATTATAAGTAAATTAATTGGTGGCAAGCGCGTTCATTATGCCATGAAAGGCTCTAATCAGACACGCATTAAGGCATCCGTTGTGCAGTTTAATACTTCGCGAGCCTTGAGTTTTGTTTGTCGTGCGGTGGATAAAAAACCACTTGCACAAACAGAAATAATTGAAAATAGATACATAACTAAAAATGCCAACCAACATAAACGAACACGTGCGGCGAAAGAATTAGGTCTCTCTGCTCATACATCTAAATATTCCGCCAAAATATTTACGGCTGACAAAGATTATGGACCAAATGTAGAACGGCCAGATATCGAAGGCAACATGTACGAACAACTGAGATGTAATCATTACGAAACATTAACAAATCAGCAACGTAATCGTGTTGTATTGGAGTGTGCTACACGGGATCAGCATGAAAACCCGGCGTAGCACAATGTACGGCGAAATCTTCTCACTGCTTCAAACTTTGGAAAAGTTTGTAGTAAGAGAGAAACAACTTCGTTCCAAAATCTTGTTAAAGCAATTCTTTATCCTCCTCGACTGACAAGTGCGGCTGTTGAGTGGGGTAAAGAAAAAGAGATGGTGGCACGAGAGCAATTGCAGGTGGAGTTTGGAATAGAAATTAATGATTGTGGAATATTTATTCATGAAACAATTCCATATCTTGCCGCGACGCCTGACGGCATTATCGGAGACGATACTATCGTTGAGATCAAATGTCCTTATGCGGCGCGGCAAATGACTCCCACCGATGCAATACTCAATAAGATTGCAGGCATTAATAGAATTTTCGATAAAACGGATGACACTCGAATGAATCAAAGACACGCGTACTACTTTCAAGTACAGGGGCAGCTCCACATCACGCAAAGAAAGTATTGCATTTTTGCTGTGTGGACACCCTTCGGATTGAAGTACACGATTGTCGAGCGTGATGACAGATTTTGGGAAATAAAAATGTTACCACTGCTTAAACGATTCTACGAGGACTGCTTGGTTCCTGAAATAATCGATAGTAGAACGGCAAGAAATATGCCAATTCGGGAACCGCAGTATGTCATCGAAGCGCAGGAAGCGGCTCAGAAAAAGAAAGAGTGTCGTTGAGCGATAAAAAATATTAATAGTTATTAAAATGTAAATATTAAAATGTTTGTAGATATATACATATATTTTTTAATATAGCGCAATGATTGTTATTTTTTATATTTGGTCAATGACATCCTGAGTCGCTTGGGAAGAGGTGGTGGGGAAAATTCTGCTTATTACTTTATTATTATATTATAAAAGTTTAATAAAATAAATATATGTTATAGAAAGGTTATATATTATAATTTATTATGACAATTGTATTTTATATTATTAGTTTTTTGCTTTGAAAATAGTGCATTGCAAATTAAATCGCAATTTGAACTAAGAGGTGATTGCGTCGCAAAGTGTTAAGTCAGATAGTTTTGTTTTGCAATGCACTGTTTTCAAAAATCTATAGTAATAAGCAGATGAAAATAAAGCACAAAAAACATTTGCTACAAATTATTAAAAGTATATGAGAAACACATATATATACAAAACAATATTAAAGAAATTGCAAGTTAAGTAACAAGAAATATTTTTTACAGTACTTCCCACTATGTGGTTGAGGTCACTTTGCGATGCGATCACTAACTCAGTTTAAATTGCGATCCACTCGAATTTATTAATTCGTGCTATATATTGAATGTTATGCACAGAAACAATGGCAATTACATTATTAATTTCAATTATTGAATACAATTAACAATACAGTTAATACAATTTTATATTTAAATGTGTATATATATATATAATATATATTACTTTTGCTATTGTTACGTCCTGTGGACTTTACGATTCTTTTCTTTCCCACGATCAGAAAGCGCGTGCAACTTTGGAAAAATCGTAAAAGTCAAAATTTCTTTGAATTTATTATGGGAAATGCGCCGCGTAGGCGCTAGAATGATTAGGAAATACACACGCGGACATAATAAACTCATGGAAATATAGACACCGTGACATATTTACGAGACAGAATCTGGATAAAAAATTAAGAAGAAAGGGAAGAAGCCATAAAAATAAGATTCCAGAAACATTTTGTGACACTCTGTCTACATTTAGATGGCAATCTATTGACAGTTCAAACCAAAAAGTATGGACAAACTGACACTTTCCCACGGCAAGAAATCTTCAATAAATTATAACAAAACCAAAGATGGACACCGATAACATCGGGTTCGCGCCCGAAAGCTGCACGCGCACTCGGACAGCAGACGTGACATACGCATAACCGCTGTCTCAGGAGGGTAATAAAAGTCAACCTCTCTTGATTAGCGGGTGCATCACGCGGTTCCTTAAACATAAATTACGGCGAACAAACGCTGCCACCAAAGCCGTAATTCTTAAAATTTCTCGATTTTGGAAGACGCTCTCCGATTCGTAGAAAATAAAACAAACTCTGCAATTCGTCACATCTTTCTAACTTACCCCACGGAGGGGGTAACTAAAATTCGTGAGAAGAATAATTAAGAATCCTAATTCGTCGAAATTTTCCAGTGACTAAGCGGAGGGCGTGTACCAAAAACAAAATATAAACCGAGGTTCTCGCAGAGCGCAGCATTCGTATTCGTATTAGCAGACACAGTCACATCCGCTTTCGCTTTTCGCTTTCTTCACTTCACTTCAGTTTACTGTATTACCGCGTACAATAGTACCGCCGACCGCGCAACAAATTCCGAACTCAGATCCATAGTTTACATTTCAAAAAGATTCAGAGTACTCACTCTGTAACTATCCGCGAGTGAGTGTAGTGGTAACAATGCTTACAAGAACGACTTAGAGGTTCACAACGAACAACACCGCTGAGGCCGAGCCCACTTTGACACCAAAGATTAAGTTTCCCACCTCAATATCGACGCTCTCAATAAGTAGTAAGCCACCCAAGAATGTATCTATAGTATGTATTAAGAATTGTATTTATTCTTCTGTAATAGTTTCTTTCTCTCTGAAATAATTCTTGGATTTTATCAATAAAATTCAGAATCGCTTCTCCTTTATTAATCTATCGTTAAAATTCAATTCCCCACCTTTTCGATCTTTCTTTTTCAACTAATTTCCGGATTCTCAATCGTCTCTATTCTTCATACGTTGCTTCTAGTTTCTTACATTATTGTAGCGTTGACTCGCGACTTGTCCTTTTTGATCTCTTCCGGTTTTCATTTTTTTTGTGTTAAAGAATGTATATAAATAACTAAGTAGATTTGCACAAGAACAAAGTTTTCCTAATAAATAATTAAATCCAAGAATTGTTTTCATCTCACTCAGATTTTTTCCGCTACTAGTTTATTTACCATTCCCTCCGTGGAAAATTCAAAATAGACTAATGAAAATTTTGGCTCGGGCTTGACAAATTCGGCTATTTATTTTTAACATAATCGCCCTTCCGCAATGAACCTTACTAAATTCAAATTTTAATTTTAATCTTAATTTTATACATACCCGAGCGGCGTCCACAATAAGAGAGAGAGAATCCCCATACACACACATTTTACTTCTATTTATTTGCCTAATCAAATAACAATTGTATTAACCAGTCAGAAACTTAAATTTAATAATAGAATCTATCCCAGAGCCTTTTGACTGATGACCGCCGAACGATTGTAACACCCGCGGAAATGAAGACTCACTCACCGTAACACACACTCGATCCTATTTACATACGTCTCGGTACTCTGTCGATCTATTTTATATGTTAATCACACTTTATAACCTAAGCCTTTTTATGTCAATAAAACTTTTTTTTCATTTAATCAATTTAGAATAAATTATAATGTTTAAAGGAAATTTTATTTATTTTAATTAATCCCGCTCTCATCTCCTCATCCTGAGATCGCACAAGGTCCCGTCCCGCGTAAAAGAGATTAGATTCTCTTACCGAAAAGGGACCACCGAGCGAATGCCCTACGAACAGAGTAATAGCGACCTTCCCAGTCGTTTACCTGTTCGGGCCCGTTAAATTCGCTCGACTCGAGGCGCGTGCCGGAAAGCACCTGTTTCGAGAAACGGTAAGTTACGGCCTTCCGTTCGACTACCTTTTCCGAGTCTGGACGTAACACTATTGTTCACTGTACATATTGCCTTTAATATTTTTATCCCATAAAAGTTGATTTATTGCATTGCATGAGAAAATTCAAATAGAAAGGCTCTCAAAAATACAATTAAACATATAATAGATAAATTATATTTCATTGCATTGAAGAAAGTTGTACATATAATAATAAAACATCTAGTTTTATTAAAATTTATTTGCTATTTATACTAATATGTCTATTATATTTGGATTATTTTTTACATTATATATTATTTGTATTATATATATTTTGTTTTATATATTTATTATGGTATTCGCAGGATAAAAATATAACAATATATTCTAGCGAAGAAATTAAGTGAGGTAGTTTATTGTATTCAGAAAACATCTCGTCACAGGAAGAAAGTAGTTCATGCAGATCGATTAGCTTCTTTTCTCGAAAGAACCTTAGAGTAGAGTAAATCAGAGCCCGGAAAATATCTAGCTTATAGATTGTTATTGTTAAACGAATAGCATATTAGGTAGAATAATTGTAGTATTAAGTAATATTATAAGTATAGTATTAAGTAGTATTAAGTTACTGCGTAACGTATTTTCTCTTCTTAGAGTCTTTGTCCTGGAAAGAAGTCTGCCAAAAAAAAAAGAGATTCTTGTACGAGGCGGTTGAGCTAAACATCGAGCTAAACCTTTCCCGAAGCTGAACATCGAGCTGAACTTTTCTAGGAGGGAAAGATTTTCACTGGCCGAACATCGAGCTGAACTTTATCCAGCCGTTCTTTCCTAGAAGAGGGGGACATTTTCACTCTAAGAAGACTGCCTCGCCCGCGGTTTTTTTTTGATCCGTGGTTTTCCCGCGGGACGTTGGGCAAATGCCGAGGCAGGGACTTGGGCAGTCCACGAGGGACGATGGGTCCACGGTAGTTACCCCACCCCCCTTGTCCGAAGATCTTAGAAAATAAGAAGTCACAGGGAGACCAGGATATGAAGAACGTTGAAGATCGTTTGTCAAGTGGTTCACTGAAAGTCGATTGGGACCAACGGAGACGTTCGGTAACCTGAGGCAGCAGCCCAGGGTAGAGCAGGAAGTCTCGTCGGTGCCCCGGAGTCGACAGAAATATGTGCGGATGGTCGTTTGAGTCCAAGATGACGAGCTGTTCGGTAACCTGAGGCAGCAGCCCAGGGTAGAACAAGGAAGTTCGTCGGGGCCTTGGAATCGACATCGAAGCACATTTGTTGGAATGGAGTCAACGAAGAAAATCAGCAAAGAAGCAGCTCCCATTGCTGATTGTCGGGACGACAATCTTGAAGGAAGGGGGCAGTGTTGCGTCCGTCCCTGGTCTTTCATCCCCTGAACATCATCCCCTGAGCGTCATCGGTTTCATCCCTTGAGCATCATCGTTAAGGGGGTTGTTTATTGACAACCGCCCTGTCTTTGTTTTTCGGTGACATTTTAGATTTTGGTCGAGCTGTCAACTCGAACGGACGTGTCTTGACCAGAGAGCATTCTTCTATTCTTTCGTGTGCACATTTACTATTGCATTTTCGCTGCGTTGTATTGGGTCGTCGTATTAAAGTCATTGCATTCATCATAACGAGAGTATATTTATTTCGCGAGCCGCGAGTGAGTGAGAGTGAATGCGAGAGACGTCTTTTGCGAGATATCGCAAAAGGACGCAACAATATAATATTGTTATGTCGGTATTACGGCACGGAATATATTTCAAGGGAATCTAGCCAGGAGATAAGAATGGGGATTCCTGGATCCGGTTTAATATCGCGTTATTCTTTTTTAACAGTATTTTATTAAATAAAAAACTCTTAAATTGACATAGAGTAGTTATCTGTTTAGTTAACGCACTCCCGTTTAACTCCTCTTTTTTGCAACCGCGGTTAGTTATCTTTTTATTTCGATAATTTTTCTGACTGATTGATCGTTCTATATTTCGTTAATTTTACTAACAGACTGACCCGCGCGTGTTAGCGGCGAGCCTTTTTATTATCGCGGTTTTTTCGATAAGAGGGGGTGCCTGGAAACAGGAATTAAGACGTAAGGGATTTCGTTGTCCGGATGCAGGCGAAGAAGTTCAAAGTCGAACTTTTTCGCTCGCATTTTCGCAAGGTCGGTTACCGCGCGTGGGTTGCTGCGTTTCGCGCATTCCTTCGCGTCTGAGACTGATATTTTTATATATATAGCTTCTCGGGCTATAACAATATATTAAAATAATATAGTAATATATTATTATATGTAATTATTGTATTTATTATTATATATAATTATTATATTTATTATATGTATAAAATTTATTATATATAATATTATTATATATAATATTATTATATATAATTACTATATTATTATATATAATTATATATTGGTAATTAATAAGTGAGAGGATCGAACACATACAAAAAAGAAAAAGAGATTGACACTTTGATAGAGACTAACGATCACAGACGATTTATTATGCACTAAACGAAGATACAGATTTACAGAGAAATTTCTCGAATAAAGAGAGCGGCTGAAGCGCGAGGTGAAGCTAACGAAAGTCGATCAAGGACTGACTAAACCAAAAAATCGAGAGCGAAAATTCGTTAAATATACCGCATATGACGATGTTTTGAGTCAGCTGATCGTCGCTGAGCAGGTAGAGCGAGGGGCGCGCGCGGTAAGACGAGCGACGCATGAAAAAGCGCGTAAACACGAAGCGAGGATGTATCGACGATGCGGTAGTTCCGCGAAGAGTATTTATAAGGAGAAAGAGATGGACAATATAATACGAAAAATAAGGTCGTATAGAGAATAATCAAATAATCGCTTAATAACGCACGAAGGAACAGATGATAAAAAATAAATTTGCATAAAAGTATTAACATTACCGCCTGCCTCAGGGGCGTGATAGGCGCCGCTGATTAAATGAGAAGAAATTAATGAGACGCTTTGAAAGAGCAGAATGAAAACGCGTGACAGTGAAGATGAATATTTACAATGATGACGTTTTAAGAACGAAACATAGAAATTGAAACTGAAAATTAAAAAGAGAGAAAAAAAAATTGAATTCGATGAGCAGTCGAAATATTTTAATTCGCGATCGGTAATGGACAGAGTTTGACGATCGGTCGTTTATATTCGGAAACGGCTGTCCGAACAGTAACAACGCGTACACGACCGTCAGTTCCTGGATGTAATGCTGTCACACGCGCAAGAGGCCATTTGGCCGGTGGATAGCGTTCATCAAAAACAAGGACGAGATCTCCAATTTGAAGCGGCTTGGTAGAGAGATGCCATTTGTTTCTTGTTTGAAGACGCTGTAAATACTCCGTGGACCATCGCGCCCAGAATCTTTCCAACATTTGACGTAGAAGTTGCCATCGCGATAGGCGAGAAATCGGCACGTTGTTAAGTGGCGGTTCCGGCAGGACGATCAAAGGTTCGCCGATGAGAAAATGCGCTGGCGTGAGCGCGTTGACATCCGCAGGATCGTCGGACAGCGTGGAAAGCGGGCGAGAATTGAGCACGGCCTCGACTTGCGTGAGAAGAGTGTTGAATTCCTCGTACGTCAAGATCGTGTCGCCTATAAGTCGTCGAAGATGAAATTTCGTTGACTTGACGGCGGCTTCCCACTTTCCTCCGAAGTGTGGAGCGGAAGGATTGAACTTCCACTCCGTTCCATCAGCGGCCAGTAAGTGAGCGATCTTCGCGGCGTCCTTGGAAGCAGAATTGAATAGGCGTCGAAGTTCAGCGTCTGCTCCAACGAAATTTGTCCCGCAGTCGCTTGAGATGGTGACGCAACGGCCTCGTCGAGCTATGAAGCGGCGACACGCAGCCAGAAAACCTTGCGTGGAGTAATCTGTTGCAAGATCAAGGTGAATAGCGGATGTTAAAAAACAGATAAAAACAATCAAATAGGCCTTGTATGTTCTGGACGCTCGGCCTCGTCAGGTGCGAAGCGTGTAAGGTCCAGCGTAGTCAACACCGGAATGCAAGAATGGGCGCGTCGGTGTGACACGTGATGTTGGAAGAGAGCCCATCATCTCCTGAGCGGTTGCCGCGCGATGTCGGGCACATCGGACGCAGCGGCGGATGAATGAGCTGACTGGAGCGCGCCCTCCGAGTATCCAATAATGTTGTCGTAAAGTAGCCAGGACAACTTGAGTTCCGCCATGAAGAGTTCGATGGTGAAGATCTGAGATGACAAGTCGTGGGAACGAAGAATCACGAGGAAGGATGGCAGGATGTTTTCCATCTGGATCGAGCAACGAATTCTTTAGTCGTCCACCGACGCGAAGAACTCCTTCAGAGTCGACGAAGGGAGCCAGTTTGAGAAGTGGATGCGTTCTTGGTAGTGACGTTTTTGTCGAGCAGATCTCTAACTCGCGATTGAAATAAGCTCGTTGGGTGGCCTTGATCCAAAAGGTCCGAGCTTGAATGAGTTCCTCAGGATGTAAAGCTCGTGATGAGTAATGATCGGCTCCTTTGAAGATGGCGACGCTGCGCAGGATCCATGCGGTGATGCGAAGGAGGCAATCAAGAAAATCGATCAATGAGATTCCATGAGCATGAAGATGGCTGGCTTATCGCAGTTACGAGGACTTGCTGAGGTCGCCTTTTTTCGAGGTTGATAGCGTCGTCGATTGGAGGAGCGGTGGATGGCCACCCCACGGAAGGACCTTGAAGCCAGACTGGACCACGCCACCACAACGAATGAGTTTGCAACAGGCTGGGAGAGAGTCCGCGAAAAACGCAGTCAGCGGGATTCTCGCTGCCGGCTACGTGATGCCATCGAGCGTCGGGAATGAGCTCTTGAATGACGGCAACTCGATTCGCGACGAATTCTTGCCACTGAGAAGGATGTCCGCGTATCCATGCTAAACTGACGCTGGAGTCGACCCACAGATGAGCAGAAACATGTTGAAGGCCGAGAATATTACGGACACGAGCAAGCAGACGAGATAGAAGAACGGCTGCAGCTAGTTCCAGGCGAGGAATGGTTTGTTTTTTGAGAGGCGCCACCTTGCTTTTAGCCGCGAGAAGAGTGACCTTGGCATCCGTGAAGGTTTGAATGGTGCGGATGTAAAGCACTGCGCCAAGAGCGTCCTGAGAGGCATCCGAGAATCCGTGAAATTCGACACCTTGAATGCTGGTCGAAGTGCCGAGCCACCGAGGAATCGAATATTCGGAAACTCCTTGCAGGTCTTCGTCAAATTGATTCCATTGCTGTGCGAGAGACGGCGGCAGCGGATCATCCCATTCGATGTTCAATTTCCACAGCTGTTGGATGAACATCTTGCCGAGAATCGTTACGGAGCGAGCCAGCCAAGCGGATCAAAAAGCTGCGCGATCTTCGAGAGAATTGATCTCTTGGTGAGCTTGACGATCGGATCCGAGCGACTGACGTGGAACTTGAAGGAGTCCGAGACTGGATGCCACGTGAGACCCAGAGTTCGAGCTTCTGATTGAAGTTCTCGAGTTGAAGAGCACTGTGATGAGTCAGCGATGCCTTGGAGAAGATCGTCGTTGTTGGCTGACCACTTTTGCAGCTTGAAACCGCCCGCCCTGAGGAGCTCGGTTAATTGAAGAGCCTTGACCTTTGCGTCCTCCGGAGTGTCTGCACCTGATAGCACGTCATCTACGTAGATCGCCGTTCGCACGATGTTGGAAGCTTGAGGAAAGACGTGTTCTTCGTCCTTGGCGAGTTGCTGAAGAACTCGAAGAGCTAGATATGGAGCACAAGTGAGTCCGTAAGTCACCGTAGTGAGTTGATAACTGCGAGGCGAATTGGAGGTAGCCCAGAGAATCTGCTGATAGTGTCGGTCTTCAGGATGTATCACGATTTGCCGATACATTTTCTCAATGTCAGCGGTAAATGCGAATGCGTGCATTCTCCAGCGTAAGATGACCGCGTCAAGATCTTGCTGAAGCTTCGGACCTGCGTGCAGACAATCGTTTAGCGAGATTCCCGAGCTGGTTGGAGCTGACCCGCTACCCGTAATTTGATAGTCGAGCTGCTTTCGCGAAGAACGCCATAATGCGGCAAGTAGACTGGTGTTGGATGATGTTGAGAAGCAGAAGAAGTCGGCACCATGTGACCCAGATCGGCATACTCTTGAAGAAAGTCCGAGTAGAGCTTTCCGAAGACCTCGTCTCGTCGAATGCGCTGTCGAACTCTTGCGAAAGAGCGTGATGCTGAAGGAAGAGAGTCGCCCAGTCCGGTGGTCGAGGAGCGAAAAGGCAGCCGAACGATGTATCGCCCGGTCTTGTCCCGCGAGTGCGTGGTGCGAAAGTGAGTTTCGCAGGCTTGCTCGTCAGGAGTGAGACGTGAAGTGATGGACGGAATGACGTCTTCTTGGATCCAGAACTTTTGCAGAGTGTCGTGAAGATCCACATCTTGAAGCTTGCAACATGAGATGATGGAGGCAGAATCAGATGAAGACGACTGAGCGTTGAGAGGCCCAGAGACAATCCAGCTTAAAGTCGTATGTTGAGCGACGGGTGAGTTGAGCGATTCACGTCTGATGTCGCCGAGTAATAATGAGCCGTAAACATCGTCACCAAGGATGATGTCAATGGGACCTGGTGTAGCGAACTCGGGATCAGCTAACTGCAAACCTTGTAAATGATTCCACGAGGCTGTCACTTGACGTGATTGTATTCGACCTGTGACCTTCGGAAGAACGAAGGCTGAGACAGAGAACTCAATTGATGGATCATGGCGTGATTGAATCCTCAAGGTCACAACACCTCGGGATGAGCCGATATTATGAGCGCCGATACCCATGATCGGCACAGAAGCACGAGTTCTAGGAAGACGTAGTAGCTGCACCAATGACTCCTGGACGATGGAGATCTCAGATCATTGATCCAAGAGCGCTCGTACCTTGATGTTGTCTCCCTTCACGTTAATCAGCGTGACGCATGCAGTGGCGAGCAACACTTGAGAACGCTGTAGATGAGCTGCTGCGTTGTGAGAGTGCACGGCCGTTGATTGAGACGATTCTGAAGACGGCGTAGTGGTCGATGAAGATGCTAAAGAAGTGCTTGGAGAGGCACTGGAGATGGGAGAATCCTTAGGAGACGAAGCAGTGTCGCGATGAAGCAATGTGTGATGCTGACTTTTGCATTTCCGACATCGTTTGAAAGATCGACATTCGTTGAGCTTATGTGAGCCGAGACAGTTGAAGCAGAGTGACTTTCGAGTCACGAGATTTTGTCGGTCAACCATCGATTTGGATGCAAAGTCAGGACACGATGCGATGTAGTGAGAAGAACCACAACAAGAGCAGCCAGGTTGATTGGTGACAGCAGCGTGAGAGTGAGCTGAAGTCCTTGATTTGCTGCTTGACTTCTGTGATGATGCGGACGTAGAAAGTGAGCGAGATTGCACAGATTCGAGAGCTCGAATACGTCCTTCGAGGAAGAGCTCAAGCTGAGCGAAGGTAGCGAGTTCCTGCGACGTTCCCTGCTCGAGTTCCCAAGCTTCGAGAGTCTTCGCGTCCAGACGTCGAGTAACGAAGTACACGATGAAGATGTCCCAATGCTCCGTGGGTAATCCGAATGATTGCAAGGCTCCTAAAACGTCCTTGACCGTAGAGAGCAGTGACTTGAGTTCAGAGCTTGATTTTTGCGTGATTGGCTTGATATTGAATAAACGGTCGAGATGTGTCGTCACAATAACGCGTCGATTTTCATATCGATCGGTGAGCGCTTCCCAAGCGCGCGTGAAACCTTTCGACGTCACCGGAATGTTGGAGATGTATCGCGCCGCTTCTCCAGTCACTTGCGATTTTAAATAATGGAGCTTCTCTACGGCGGAGATATCCTTGTTGAAACTCACCATGGATTGAAACAGATCGCGAAAGGAAGGCCACTCATGATACTCGCCGGAAAACTTAGGCAAACTGATCTTCGGCAACGCTCGACATATGCTTGACTTTGAGTCAGATCCGCTTGAATCGTTTGAGTGACTCATGATGGAATCGCGAAGCATCAGAATACTTGCACGAGAATCGAAATAAGCTTCTTCGCACGCCGCATATAAATCTTCCGAAAAATAAGAATGCTTACGAACTTCCTCTGTTACAGCGCCGATGAGTTTGTCATGATGCTCCTGAAATCGATCCCAATAAGTTTCGAGTGACGTAATTCGGGCGTCAAGGTTGTGGCGATTGAGTTTGTCCTTTCCAAGTTTTTTCGCATTCTCGGGAGCTCGAGTAATGAGACCGAAGAGACTGTTTTGCTTCTCGACAATTGCTCCGAAGGTTGACATCATGAGTTGTTGACGTCGAAGGTCACGAAAACACCGTTTTAATTATCACTGAGTTTTAACGGTCACTTAACAGCTGATAATCACTATGATATTGAAAGCAGTTTGCAGAGTTGCACTGCGAATGTAGCAGTCACTACGCGGGCGTACGCGAGAGAGATCGAACGAGCGCGATGAGAGCGAGAGAGAATCGCTGAGCGAATGCGCGACGACTGTTCGAGAATCAGCGAACGAACGATATGCGATCGAAAGATCCCTTATCCGGCTCGAAGGACCATAAATGGTAATTAATAAGTGAGAGGATCGAACACATACAAAAAAGAAAAAGAGATTGACACTTTGATAGAGACTAACGATCACAGACGATTTATTATGCACTAAACGAAGATACAGATTTACAGAGAAATTTCTCGAATAAAGAGAGCGGCTGAAGCGCGAGGTGAAGCTAACGAAAGTCGATCAAGGACTGACTAAACCAAAAAATCGAGAGCGAAAATTCGTTAAATATACCGCATATGACGATGTTTTGAGTCAGCTGATCGTCGCTGAGCAGGTAGAGCGAGGGGCGCGCGCGGTAAGACGAGCGACGCATGAAAAAGCGCGTAAACACGAAGCGAGGATGTATCGACGATGCGGTAGTTCCGCGAAGAGTATTTATAAGGAGAAAGAGATGGACAATATAATACGAAAAATAAGGTCGTATAGAGAATAATCAAATAATCGCTTAATAACGCACGAAGGAACAGATGATAAGAAATAAATTTGCATAAAAGTATTAACATATATATTATTATATATATTATTATATATAATTATTATATATATAATTATTATGATTATTTCATAATTTCATTATCCTACATTTTCCGAAAAAGAAAAAAATAGACGATCCTGGCATAATTAGTGCAGGCAATAGGAATACATATCCAGATGGTGCGGGTGACGTGGGCACGTATCTTGATGATGCGGGCGGTACAGACACAGACACGTATCCGTACAATAATGCGGGAGGACAGGAGGAATGCCGTTAACATCCTCGTATTTGCTGCTAACGGCGCCTATCGCCTTTTGTGAAAAAAAGCTGTACGTTTTGTTCGGATTTGAACCCGAGTTTGTATGTCAAGAACCCTGCACTTATACGACGCCACTGCGGATCGTTCTGTTTTATCGTATCAATATATGGCTATTTACGATACTCTTGCATGAAAAATATAATAAAGAAATTATAAAAATTATCCCCCCAAATTTATGACGTGTTTGGTGTCATTTTAATCGCAAAAATCTCATTAATCCATTAAAATTAGTTTGAAACCAATACAATGTAAAATAAAAATTTCAATTTTTATTTGATGACATTTTTATATTCGTAAATTATTGTAGATAAGGAAAGGTTCACGAAGTCGACGAAAGCGAGAGTGAGAACGATAAAGAACAAGCGAGATGACAAACATCAAAGAGTTCCGAAGTCTCGCTCGCGAGGCTCTCTTTATCTATAATCTTTCACGTACATATGTCATGTTACTATAGAAAAATATAACTTTTGTACTTCGCATTTTATCGATCTGGAAATAATCACAATGCATTAATGAGATTTTTGCGATTAAAATGACACCAAACACGACATAAGTCGCATCATTTTTCATTAAATAAGTAATCAAATTATAATTACATTATTTAATAATAATACAATGAATGCCGGCGCTCGGTGCACGCGGCTCAGCCATGTTTCTTAAAGGAAAAATAGAAAGGTATGACAGCTCGATATTGGAGCGAACAAGACACCGATAGAGACAGCGTGGTGTCCTATAGCTTTCTCACTTGCACTTTCTCCATTCGAGCGTCGAGTAAGTGAGACGGCTATAGGGACACCACTAACTGTCATCACGTTTGTAATGCTTTTTTTCTCGATCATGCGATTTGCGAAAAGGATGCAACATCGGAGTGCCTCTCACCACTTTCTCCTTCGCTGCTTGATCTCCGCGCTTCAAGTGACACATACGTCGCGCTTCGTGTGTATGCGTGTGACGCTTTCGACTCTCATACACATACGTATACACTATAAGGGACACCATTCCTGCCGGTGCGTATACGCCGGTGCGTATACACCGTTGCCACATGGTTCACTATTTTGTTTTTGTAGATAAAAATTGCGACACACTCAATACCCATGTGGCATCCCTGTGTCAATCTTAGGAACTTTCATTGTTACCAACTTTACTTAATTCAATTAAAACTATTTTCATTCAATTAATTTATTGATTTAACATATACATAATTGTAAAAACATTCTACAAACTGTTAAACATTTATTCGTTTATTGACCATCTTATTGTAAACATCGTTCTGCTTTATAAAATATTAATATTTCTAAAAATACAAAGTCTAGTTATTTTCTAATAACGCGCCCACAACTGGTGACCCCGACGTAATCACGAACTTGCGTGAATTTAAATACAACGCGCGACAAATTTGAATTAAGAGATCCGCGAGAATTTTTGAGCTGTCGAGTTCCGGGTGCCGCTGTATTCCTCGTGTGGTTTTCGTCTTAGAATCTTCAAACTGACGAGATCTTCGAGTCGTCGAAATCCAAAGGACAGCAATCTTCTAGACTTCGCAGAACTTCAGCAACATCAGCATCAATTCCTTTAATGGCTGAGGATTTACATCAACAATTAACAAATACTATACAAACTCTTCGTCTTACTGGTGAGGAGCTACTTCAATCAGGTTAGTCACAAGAGATCCATTCCAATGAGTTCCGCCTTATTAAGTTGCCAAATTTTTGGCATAAACAGCCTAAATTATGGTTCGCTCAGCTTGAAAGCGAATTCACTGTTTATCGGATCCGCTCTGATGATTTAAATACAGCTTTGTAGTTCGTCATCTGGATGAGCAGGCTTTAATAGCTATTGCAGAATTAATTGAGAACCCTTCTGAAAAAGATAAATATATACATTTAAAAATCTACTAATTAATCGATTTACGGATTCCGAAGAAAGAAGACCGACATTTATTAGCCAGAATTTAATTAAAGATAAAAAACCATCAGATTTCTTACGAGAAATTAAACAATTAGTGAAAGGAGCAATTTCAGATAATATTTTGCTTTCAATTTGGTTACAAAGATTACCTTATCAATACACAATAATTAATTTCTATTGACCTGACTGGCAAAGATTTTTATTAATTTCACTACGTTTCGACCCTTGGTCCGGGTCCTTTTCAAGTGTACTAAAAGAATAATTTTCCGTGTTCTTTTGTAAATTAATCGTATTCGTATGCTTTTTAATCAAGAACATTTCAGCAATTTCTCTTTTTCTTCTTTGTTTTTCACAATGTAAAACTTTTGTTCCTGACCAATCAAATTCATGATTAAACTCGCATCTATGTGTACTTATGACATTGTAATTACTGATATGTTTTTTAATATTGCTGGAGTGTTCCTTAATTCTAGTTTTTAATTGTCTTTTGGTTTGTCCTATATACTTCGCATCGCAATCATTACAATTTATCATGTAAACTAAATCAGTTTTATGCATCTTATCGATTTCATCTTTACCTTTTTTAATTAATCTATTTAACTTTTTTGGTATCGTGTAACAACGTTTAGACCAACTTTACTAAGCGTACGATTTACGTTCTCGCTCACATTCTTTATAAACGGGATCTTTACGCACCTTGTTATGTCGAAACCACTATTGTCAGTATGCTGGGAATTGTTACGATGTTTTATAATCTGAATTCTTTTGTTGATCTGTTGTCTAACCAATGACGCAGGAAAACCATTATTAACTAAAATATCTTTCACAATTTTAATATTATCAGTGTGAAAGCGTTCGTCCGACAGTTAAAAAACATATCAGTAATTACAATGTCATAAGTAAACATAGATGCGAGTTTAATCATGAATTTGATTGGTCAGGAACAAAAGTTTTACATTGTGAAAAACAAAGAAGAAAAAGAGAAATTGCTGAAATGTTCTTGATTAAAAAGCATACGAATACGATTAATTTACAAAAGGACACGGAAAATTTAAACGCGGTTTATGACAACATAATATTTGACACATGACATTAGTTTGTTGTTTACGAGTCATTTGTGATGTGTTTATTTAGTAATCTTAGCATTAGTTTGACAGTTTCGTTGCTTTACGCAAGACGTACCGAAGAACTCGCCCTATAACAATATCATGGGCTGACACATTTTTAAATTGTATTTAAGGTAAATGTACAGTGGCGTATCACTTATGTAATGGCGTGTAATTGATTTTTGTCAGATCTAATGTAAAATTATTCTTTTAGTACACTTGAAAAGGACCCGGACCAAGGGTCGAAACGTAGTGAAATTAATAAAAATCTTTGCCAGTCAGGTCAATAGAAATTAATTATTGTGTATTCATTTACATACGACTCCTATGAAATTTATTCCTGTTTACCTTATCAAGTTCAGGCTACTTTAGCTGTTGTTGAAGATTGTCCATTATTCAAGCTTGTCGAGTTAGATTGTCGATAAGATTATGGATCGCGAGACTAGCCTTCAAGTAGCGACTGTAGCTTCCTCCGTAAAAAAAAGTTCATCCAAAACTTCAAATCTCGCTGATCTTGAACGCAGAATCGCGGCACTTGAAGTTAAACGTTCTCGAAGTAGATCTAAATTTAGATATAAAGAAAAAAGATATAGATCAACGTCAAGAAATAAAGCTCATAAAAATGATAAGAAATGCTTCTACTATAGAAAATTTTGTACAAAAACTCTTAAATGTACAATACCTTGCGTCCAAATCAATTTCAGAATAGGAAAACTAGCTGCACCGTTGAATTGTGAGGCGAATGACAACGGTCCTCATAACAATCGCCTCATTGTCTTTGATAAATCTTCAGGGCTTAATTTCTTGATCGATACAGGAGCAGACGTTTCCCTGATTCCCAAAGGGTTAGTTTCAAAAACTCAGGTTTCTTCCTTCAAGCTTTACGCAGCCAATGGAACCAAGATCAACACATACGGATCAAAGACATTAATTTTAAATTTTGGTCTACGAAGAGTCTTCAAATGGAAATTCTGTGTAGCCAATTTACAAAAACCTATTTTAGGTGCAGATTTTCTCAGTCACTATATAATTTTAGTTGACATTAAAAATAAAAGACTTTTAAATAGTGTAACCGGTCTGTCATTTAAAGGAAAACTGTCTAAAGTCAATCATTTAACGGTCTGCACTACTTTTCCTGACTCACCTTTTCACAAGATCCTCGCTGAGTTTCCTGAGCTGACTCGTTTTACTCCCATTTCCGCAACCAAGATCCACCAGGTTGAACATCGTATTGTCACTAAAGGACCAATCGCTTCAACTCCTCGTAGATTGTCACCGGAGAAATTAAAATTTGCTCGGAATGAGTTTAATTTTATGGTGGAACAAGATATTTGCCGACCATCAAGCAGCACTTGGGCAGCTCCACTCCACATGGTTCCCAAGAATAAACTCCTGGAGACTCTGCGGCGATTACCCAGCTTTAAATGCAGCCACTATTCCAGATCGGTATCCGCTTCCTCATATCCAGGATTTTACTGCTGGGTCTACATTGTAAAAATATATTTTCAAAGATCGATTTAGTTAAAGCTTATTACCAAGTTTTTGTAGCAAAAGAAAAGATACCCAAAACGACCGTTACTACTCCATTTGGTCTTTTTGAATTTCTTGTTATGCCTCTCGGTTTGCGAAATGTTGCTCAAACTTTCCAGCGTCTTATAAACATCATCCTGTCTGGACTTGATTTTTGTGTTTGCTACTTGAACGATATTTTGATAGCTTCCGTGGACGAGAAGGAACATCCCAAACATCTCCATACTGTCTTCACTCGTCTTAAACAATTATGACCATCAATTTGTCCAAATGCCTTTTTGGTAAGGAGGAAATTCCTTTCCTTGGCTATTTAGTTTCCAAGCAAGGAATTAAACCAACTTCTGAAAAAGTTAAAGCGATTATTGATTATAAAAAACCAAAATCTATTCACGAGCTCAGAAGATTTATAGGAATCATTAATTTCTATCGAAGATGCTTGAAGAATGCTGCATCGCATCAAACAGTTCTCACAAATTATCTGAAGGAGAGTAAGAAAAGGGATAGAAGGTTAATCACCTGGATTTCTGAAGCTGAAAAAGCTTTCAAGAATTGTAAAGAACTCTTGAAAGTTACAACTTTGTCCCATCCTGCTCCGACTGTACCTCTCATCCTTACATGTGACGCTTCAGATTTTGCTGTAGGAGCCTCCCTAGAGCAAATAATTGATGGAGTTAATAAACCGATTGCACATTCTTTTCAAAGAAATTAGATAATACTCAAAAGAATTATAGTACTTACGATCGTAAACTCCTTGTTATTTATTTAGCTGTCAAGCATTTTAGGTACATGCTTGAAAGACGACAAATTCTTATTCGGACAGATCATAAACCTCTTATTTATGCCTTTCAACAGAAGTTGGACAAAGCTTCTCCTAGGCAGATCTGCTACCTTGATTTTATTGCTCAATTTTCCACCAATATAGAACATATTTCTGGCAAGGATAATGTCGCACATTCTCTCTCAAGAATTGAAGCTGTGTCGATGCCATAATTGCCACTGCCATAAGTGTCAAATCATAATTTCCCTTAAAGAGTTAGTTAAACTACAAAAAGATGAATTAAAAATTCTTCTCACTAATTCTTCTCTCAAGTTTCAGAAACTCATACTTACTGGTTCGACTACGCCCATATTCTGTGACTGAAAATATCCGTCCTTACGTTCCTCAATAACTCCGTAAAAGAATTTTTTATGTCGTTCATGGTTTGGCGCATCCAAGCGGTCGTTCTACCTATAAATTAATGCAACAAAAATTTATTTGGCCATCTATGAGGAAGGATATCAAAGAATGGGTCAGATCTTGTCTACCTTGTCAACTCTCCAAGATTCAAAGACATACCAAGAATGTTCCTCAGAAGATTTCTATTTCTGATCAACGTTTTCAACATATCCATCTTGATTTAATTGGTCCTCTTCCTTCTTGCCAAAATTTCCGTTATTGTTTAACGATGATTGATAGGTTTCCCAGATGGCCCGAAGCAATCCCTCTTACTGAGATTTCTGCGGAGACTGTTTCCACAGCTTTTTATTCTCACTGGGTTGCGAAATATGGTGCTCCTCAAACCATCACAACGGATCAAGGTCCTCAGTTTGAAGCTGCTCTGTTCAAAGCTCTCACCAACTTATTAGGTTGCGAGCGAATCAGAACCTCGGCGTATCACCCAGCTTCTAATGGTATTCTTGAACGATGGCATCGTACATTAAAGAGTGCTATTATGTGCCATGCAAAGGATAACTGGATTGAAGTTTTATCAACCGTTTTACTTGGACTTCGGATGCTTCAATAAAGATTTAAATGTTTAATTTCTCCAGCGGAAATGCTTTATGCTCTACGTTGAGAATTCCAGGAGAATTTTTCATTGAAGAAAACTTGCTCTCTGATCCTGAAATTTTTATTGAAAAACACAGAGTTCATATGAGAGATATCAAGACCCACTGCACATCATCATAGAAAAACATCTTTCTTCCACAAGAATTTATACGATTGTTCTCACGTTTGGGTTCGAGATGATACTGTTAGAAGATCTTTTCACCCTTTTTATTCCGGACCTTTTCGTGTTGTTAATCGAATTAACGATAACTTATTCACTATTGATTTTGCAGGTAAAATCATCAATATCACTACCGAACGTCTTAAACCGGCCTTTTTACCGAAAGAAACTGATTTTATTGTCACGCCGCTTCCTTCTTCAAAAACACCTGCTACTTCGACTTCACTGTGTAATCACCTTAAAACGTACTCTGGGCCTGGACCAAAGAAAGTCAAGTTCGCAACGTAGTACGTCGCTGGGAGGGGAGTACTGTGTGGCATCCCTGTGTCAATCTTAGGAACTTTCATTGTTACCAACTTTACTTAATTCAATTAAAACTATTTTCATTCAATTAATTTATTGATTTAACATATACATAACAACTGTAAAAACATTCTACAATCTGTTAAACATTTATTCATTTGTTTATTGACCATCTTATTGTAAACATCGTTCTGCTTTATAAAATATTAATATTTCTAAAAATACAAAGTCTAGTTATTTTCTAATAACGCGCCCACTCCCATGTATATTATGATGTCATCGAAAGCGAGAACGAAAACGAATGAATAGCAAGCGAGATGACGTATTATCAAAGAGTTTCGAAATCTTTCTCTCGCGAGACTTTTTTTATCTATGGGCAATTCCACGTCAAATCGGACAAAAATCGACACTTTTGGACTTTGTATTTTTTAAATCGAACGAAATTTTTGTCACATCAAATATACATAAAATAAGGAAATACGTATTCTTCTGTCTAAAATTTTTTTTGCAAAAGATAAAACAAAATTTTTGTGAAAAATAAAGAAATTGCCAACTTTAAAAATTAATATCTCTGGTTATATTTGTCGTAAAAAAATTTTCAAAAATACGTTTTAAAGCTAAGAAGACAACCATTTTTATAAAAATAGTTAAATTGCAAATAGTTAAGTTGCAAGAAATTGTTGATACCAATTGTTATAAATAATTGAAATGTTTAATAATTTCTTTCATCAAAAAGTACTTTTAAAATTTTTGAAGTAATGCTATTTCTTCTCCACATCATTCAGAAGTACATAATTTCATGGAGAATCAATAGATTCTATTTCTTTTATATTTTTAAAAAATAAGCCGCCGCACCGTGTTCGCGTCACTGGCTTGACTAAGTAGCGTGTAGCGTAGTGCGTCGATTTCTTCGGAAATTTTTTGTAGGAAGAATGTACAATATGAATGACATAATTTATTCACTACTCAAAAAAAAAATAGAGAACACTTTTCATACCCTAAAAATTGGGCTATTTTCAAACCGCTGAAACTCGGCGAAAAATCATTGTAGACAAAAAATAAAAAAAGCATTTTGAAGCTTGAAGTTTCAACATTAACGCGCTATCCATGGTTTTTTAAAATTTTTTGATCTTCCTTGTTCTGTGCTTTAAAACAGAGAACATTGTTTTGTTCCTTAAAATTATGTATTTTTGACATTCTGCAGCTCGATAAAAAAATTTCTCTCGAAACATTCATCTCAATTTCCATAAACTACAATATTTTGTCTACAAAACGCTTTTTTTTAAATTTCCCTACGATTTTTTTTGACCGAGTTACACGATTTTGAAACTAAACCTGTATCTTAGAAATGATGTTGAAATAAGGAAAATAAAAAAATTTTAAAGAACCACCAATAGCGCGTTAAAGTTGAAACTGCAAGCTTTAAAATCCTTTTTTATTTTTTGTCTACGATGATTTTTCGTCGAGTATCGACATCATTTTTAAAAAATACATGTTTAGTTTCAAAATCGTGTAACTCGGTCAAAAAAAATTGTAGGAAAATTTTTAAAAAATTTTTAAAAAAACACCACATTTAGTTTGAATCAATTCATTTATGCTATCGAAACCATCTTAGATTCTACGAGTTTTTCTTTCAATGGTAATTTTTTTGAACAGATATTTGGTAGTCCGATGGGATCACCGTTGTCTCCCATAATCACTGATATGGTTATGGATGATTTGAAAACACAATGCTTGAAGAGTTTGGACTTCGATGTGCCATTGTATTTTAGATATGTTGACGACATTATAGCAATGATTCCCCGAGATATAATTGATAATATCCTGAGTACTTTCAATAACTACCATGATCGTTTAAAATTTACTCATGAAGTTGAGGACAACAATAAGATCAATTTCTTAAACACCACCGTCTTAAGAAAGGATGGAACATTAATCACTAGTTGGTATCGGAAACCAACTTTTTCTGGCAGATACATTAATTACTTTTCAAATCATCCATACAAATATAAGATTAACACTGTTATAAACTTGGTTGACCACACAATTTTACTATCTAATGACCAATTTCATAAGGAGAACATCAATTTGGTTAAACAAATTTTAATTAATAACTGTTTCCCTTCTGACTTGGTGAATAAAATTATTAAAAAGCGTTTAGGATACCTTAAACACCACAAAAATCAAAATGAACCACAAGTTGATAAACTTAAAAATTTTGACGTCACATCTTGCATTACTTTGCTTTTCATTAAAAATCTCAGTGAAAATATAAAAAATTCCCTTTCCAAGGTAGGCTTAAATGTATTATACTCTGTTTTTAGAAAATTAAATACAATAATAAAACGAGGTAAAGACAGAATTCCGAAACTCAACCATACTGAAATAGTATATAAAATTAGTTGCAAGAATTGTCAATTTTCATACATTGGACAAACAAAAAGACACCTTAGTACCCGCATTAAGGAACATAGGAATAATATAAAAATGCATGAGAGCAATTTCTCGGTCATAAGTAAACATAGTTGAATTGGAGCATGAATTCGATTGGAATAATCCGATTATATTACATAATGAGAGACATACTAGGAAACGAGAGTTAGCTCAAATGTTCTATATAAAAAAGACTAACTACACTTTTAACGCCCAAAAAGATACCGACAATCTAAATATTATTTATGACAAGGTCATCAGAACTGTTTAAACGTTTTAATATATCCCTTCTTTATATACAGTTACTGACGAGTCACTTTATAAGACACATGTTATATATTTTAAGCGTTTTCCACTTCGCACTCTATGTCAACGTAATTTTTAACACAATGTAAGACCATGTTTTTTCAAAATTCTATACTGTATAATTTCATTTTTGTCGTGCAATTAAAAAAGTCTGTATTTCTTTCAGTTTTACATTTGAAAAAGACCTAAACCAAAGGTCGAAACGTCATGTTTTAAATTAATAAAGAATTACTATTAGTCCAGTCTTGGTCGTTTTTGATGAATTTTTTCCATTTTTTAAAAAAGTGTTTTGTAGACAAAATGTTGTAGTTTATGGAACTTGAGTTGAATTTTTCGAGAGAAATTTTTTTATCGAACTGCAGATCAAAAATACGTAATTTTAAGAAACAAATAATGTGTTCTTTATTAAAACACAAAACAAGGAAGATTAAAAAATTTTAAAAAGCCACTGATAGCGCGTTAAAGTTGAAACTTCAAGCTTCAAAATGCTTTTTTTATTTTTTGTGTACGATGACTTTTCGCTGAGTTTCGGCGGTTTTAAAATAGCCCAATTCTTAGGGTATGAAAAGTGTTCCCTATTTTTTTTTTGAGTAGTATATATATTTTTCTTAATTAGAAATAATGATTCCCTTCTCGGGATATATGGTTCTGCATATTTACAAATCAATTTATTCTTCAATTATCATTTTCTTTTTCTTTTTTAATCAAATTTCATTCGACTCTTTTTTCAATATTTATTCGCTTTACTTCTCGCTCTCTTCGTTCTTCTTCCTGCTTCTTCTTCCTGTTTTTTCTTTCTCTCCTTTCCCCACATTTCTTTCTCTCTTATGCTGCTTACTTTCAACATCCATTCTATCCCCTCTCCACCTTCCGACATTGCTGTTTCTTGAATTGTGCCTTGTACTTTGGTCTTTGGACATTTGTTGTGCCTTGAGGGTTCGGCACAAAGATTTATAGTCCAGTCAATGGAGAGGTTTGAGGTTGCAAAAGGTCAAGGAACGTTTATACTTGGCAATTTTGTTCATTTTGAGGTCTTAATGAAAACCCTAAGTTTGCGACCTCGGCAAGCTGCCGCTTGCGCCGCCATCTTGAAAAAATGGCGCCGAAAACCGGTTTTTTACGAATATCTCGTTTCCACTGCAATTTAGAGCAAAAGTATCAATTACAAAGTTGTAGAGCACAAAATTTCCTATAACTTTTGTATTCAACACTTTTTTTACAGATAAATAGTTTACGAGTTCTAGCAGAGGAAAGCAGAGAACTTTTTTGCAATTTGTAAAAAATGCTGGATTTTTATGGAAATTTGAAAGATTATTGATTATTATTGTTGTTATATTACTATTATATCATTATATATGTATATACGTATAATATATCATTAATATATTATATTATATATATGTATATATATATATACACACATACCTACATACATATGTATATATAATTATTAATTGTAGGTAATGTCTATTTGTTACTCGTTTCCACACCACCTTGAGGTAGAGTAAGTGGCGCGTTTTTTTAATGTGGTATCCCTGGTAGGCCTAATCCACAACCTTTTATTTATAAAAAACCTTTTATTTTTATTAATAAATTATTCTCTTTTTAATCTTTTAGAGAACCTAGATGGGCCAGGTTGACTGATGTCTTTTTGAGAATCTTCAGGATCTTCTTGAGAATCGTTTACCTCATCCTCAGCTGCTTCTTCTTTTTCTTCGTTCACGAATGTTGATAATTTTTCCATTACATCTGTTGTACCAATGTCATCTTCATTTTCCTCGTTTTCAGAGTCTGCTAAAATCTGTGGAACGTTTTCGCAGGAGTCTCCATTGCAAAATGAGCAGATAATAGAGCACTTTAGGCCTGCTTTCCTGCAGCCACATGCTGAACTACATCCTTTTTTGCACTTACATGAAATAAATTTCAATAGTGCCTCTGGAGCAGGATCTTTTGTGGTTGTGACTGGAGTAAGTCCGAGTTTGCTTTTCTTCCATCCCCATTCCTCTAGATTTCTTGAATTGCCATACCATGCTTGCACTTGATGGTATGTCCGCAACGAGTGTTGCCGTGCAGCTTCTCTTGTAGGTGGTAAGGCAGCAAGATTAAATTTACTTTTTGTAATTGATCTTGTGAATTGGTGATAGCGAAGAGAGTCCAGCGTAGCATTTTCTTTGGAAACGCCGTAAAGTGCAATTAAGAATTTTTCTCCTGAGGTGGTAATAACTTCGGAATCTGCATTTGGCTCTTTAAATATTTGTAGAGTTTGGTTCAAGTCTTCGTTCTTTTTAAGTGTATTTATAAATTTCAGTTTTCCTTGATTGAAAATTGCAGACGTGGTGTCACAGCCACTGAATGCGTGTAGAAAGAGTATGTTGTCTGCTACATCTTCGCCAAACTGGAAACTTCGAGGAGAGTATATTTTTTCTGTAGTTTTTCCTTTGCTTGGTTTTTTAAAGTAAACATTTGAATGTTCTTGCCAACGCTGTCAAGAGAACTAGAAGATCTATGTCTTCACCTATAATGAAAACCGAGTCAAATGATGAAGACATACTGATTGCTGTGTTGACGATTAATGTGTCAGCATCTTCCGTAGCTTGCTTCACTGTAAAATTAGAGTCTTCGAACTTCTTCTTCAGCATCGATATCAAACGGATTTTATTTGTTTCATTCGATAAAAATGTTTCTTGTGAAACAGTTGCCACCATTGACTCTTCAAAATGTATGTCTGCGGAAGTTTGTGTTTTTGAGCGACGTAATCTTTCAGAACTCTTCGTGCTCTTGCCAGCTGCGTCAGTTGAATATCCATCAAAGACAACAACTGCATTTGAACCATAATGCGTTTGTACGTACTGCACGTAGTTTGCACAGATTGATGCAAATGATTCGTTGCGATGCCATAGGAATCTATGTAATAAATATCCACCATCTATGACATGGATGCTGCTACCAAAATCCATGTCACCTGTGAGAGGCAAGAAAGCTTTGTAGAGAAAAGATTTAAGGGTTTTACGCATTCCTTCTTCGGAAAATAATGATAAAGGAAATGGGGCAAGTTCAAATTGAAGATATTCTTGCAACTCTTCGTCTGATTTCTTGGCGATACACATTTTTTGGAATAACAATAGTGGATCGATGGGAATCGCAACTTCATCAATTTTGATGCTGGAGTTGGCAACTGAAAGAGGAATTACTTTATCCTTGCGTTTAAACTTCACAGAGTCAAAATCGTTACCGATTATTTTTAAAATTCCAAGCATACCAATCTCTTGAGACTTGTGGCAATTGATTGTTTTATCTCCAATAACGCCAGTGCTGATAGACATCAATTCATCAACTTTCGGAAAAGGAGGGTGTTGAGAGAACCAATTAATTAGTTTCTTCAGATCTTCATTGTCGCGAACGATGCGCGCACTTCTCATGTCAACATGCTACTCTGTTGTTTCTATGGATATTCCACAATTTTTCAATCTCGTCGCAAACATTGTGCAGGAATACCATTCCCAACGTCCACATTGTAAGAACGCTATTAGATATTCCACGTCCATGAGTGAGACCACCAATGCTTTTCATGGTCCTCATCAGCGTCTGTTCGATGGTCATATCGGACCAAATTCCTGACCAAAACTTGTCGGAACGTCTAATGGTAAAATATCCTTTTTTTGTAAAAGTTTCGTATTCTAAAGGATCCATTTTTTCTTCCAAACTCAGCATATCCTGCAAGTATAGATGGCAAGACTTAGCATAGAAGAAATGACCACTAGCGTGGAAATAAGGCAACATTTTTTGTATGGTATCCAAGTGAAATTTCCAGTTGCCCATTCGTTCTGCTTCAATAAATTGTTTTACCAAAGAAACCATGCGAAAGTATTGCACCCAGAGTTTCGCAGTAAGACCGTTGTTTTCAAGCTTTAGAAGTTCTTCTTTGAATTTTTCGGCGACCGTTTTATAGGAATCTTTCTCATCTGCCGTGAGATCACTGATCTATCGATGTCATTAAATATATGTTCCATGGTATCGCGATCCTCTTCTGTGAAATCGATTAATTGCAGAACAACACTTGCCAAAGCGAGATGAGCTAAAATATGAGCTCTGATAGCACGAGCATACGCATGTCCGATCAATATTTTATCAACTGAATTCTGCGCGTAAATAACACTAAGGAGGTCTTTTAATCCGCTTGTGAAGCCTATATATAGAAGCCTAAAAAGGACATCAATAAGTGAAATCCTCCAAGTCTCACGATAATATTACTTAAACCAGACTCTTGATCGCAAGTAGAGATAATATCTCGAGCTTTTATGTATAGGGGTTGATCAAAAGTCACGAAACAAGTCCGTTGATTGAAAGATATATATTTCTCTGAAGCAAAACGAAGAGTGGTGAAAATAGTATCATAATCACTCGGCGGAGCATTTATGAATGGAAGACATAGTACTTGCGACCTTTGAAACGATTGAGTGAATGTTGCCTGCTCCATAAAACCATTCCACCCAGGTATAGACGGGAAGTTCGCCCACTTTCCATAAAGCCAAAGCAAATCATAAGTCGACGGTACTACTTCGCTAGAAATGGGATTTATACTTTCTAAATCAACAATTTTCATAGATTTCAAACCTGACTCCTTGTTTTTCTGAAAAACTTGCATCGGCACCGCACCGTACTGTCCTACATCTCTTGCTGACGGCATTCGAGAAATACGCGGAATAATTTGATCCGGAGTAATAGCAGATTTAGGAGTCACACAATGAATACCCCCCATGGCGTGAAAAGTGTTCAAACCATCTAGGGTGTTTGTATTAAAATCAGCGTTGTCGAATACGAATTGAGAGAACGCATCTGGCTCAATTGTAATACCTGGACGCATAATAGCCGATATTTCAAAAAGCACAGATTCACTGTAAGAAGAAGAAAATCCGAGCGATGAAAAAATGTTTATGAGCTGCTTAGAGCCAAAGGACCCCGCACACTTCTTATGGAAATGGGGTCCCGGTCAAATTGGCTGAAATTTTAATATGATGTAGATTTTGACTCACTGAACAAAAGTCTCAATGGTCACTAGGCCAGATAATCAAAAGTTTTTGAGTTACGGCGGCTCAAATGTCCAAAATTGACCTCCATCGTCAACCGATATGACAATCGTTTCCCGACTCTCACGACGTGGTATTATATATTATAATTACATATTATAATAATTACATATTATATATGATTTAATATGTTTCATCTCTTTGAGAGTCTTTCCTCACACTTTTATTTATGCACACACATTTGCACGCACACACACTGTTAGGGTTTATTTTCTCCCCAGTAGTAATGCTTTCCCGGGGAGTCTCCTACATCGCAGGATTGGCCACTGTGAGGTTTTAACCGGCAGGAGTCCGGCATAACCCCCGTATTACCCAAGGGCGCGGATATCCATGATGAATTTTCTCACATAAAAAAAAACATTTTTAGTAATAGAGGCAAGATCGCGGGACGATTCAGCCAATTAAGGCGAGATCGGAAGATCCAGCCAATGAAGGCGAGATCAAAAGAAGATCCAGCCAATGAAGGCGAGATCGGAAGACGATCCAGCCAATTAAGGCGAGATCGGAAGACGATCCAGCCAATGAAGGCGAGATCGGAAGACGATCCAGCCAATTAAGGCGAGATCGGAAGATGCAGCTAATTAAGACAGATTCTAGAACTTCTGTTTGCTGGTTAATTTCTCATAGCGGTCTATGACCTGCATCAATAATTTTTTCCAGCATTGCAGTGCTAGGATATTTAACTCGTGGCTGGTGTCGGGCATATCCTAAAAACCATAATATACTTGCAATATGTGCACATGAACCGAGCGTTCTGGCCCCAGTTTTGCAAGTACAATAGTATCCTAAGATCGGTTCATCATGTTCTGCTTCACGTGAAACTTCTACATTAGCTTGCTGGTTTAAGTTATCTTCAATATATGCTATCCAGAGTTGGTATTTTGTTGCATTTCTGAAACGGGAATATGTCCGCACTCTGATCAGACCTCGTTCATCTGCAAGTTCATCTAATTCAAATACTTCTGCTTGCTCTCTTTGAAGCTTGTCTTGGATGTAAGCGGGTGCCAGATTTATTTGATAGATTCCCACTGTCAGTTCTTTTAAATAATTCAAATGAAGTCTAGGAAAAGAAGGCACGTGATTTGCATTCAAATAAACCCACCTTGCATTTCTAGTGTACAGATTATCCATTTCAACTCTGGTTTGAACAACGTTAGGTATACGAGACTTTTGTAACATCATTTGAGCTAGCTCTGCGTTTGCTCCCTCCATAATTATGGGTTCCCGATATTTATTAAGTATTGCACCGGCAATTCGATAGTAGTCTCCGATGTTGATAGCATGGTTCATGTGAACTGTTCCTTCAAAAAACTTGAAAACAGATTTTATGTGACCATTACATGCCTCTACTATCCACCTTGTTTTGGTGATTAATCTGGAGTCATTCGCTTCGTCGGTATTAAGTTGACGTTGCCCTTATTGTAGAAGTGCGGGCTTTTTATAATTAATGCCTAGATTTTCGAGAAATGGCAGAGCGTCCGAATAACCACGATTCACAATAAATATATCACCGTTATTAAACCATTCTCGAAGTCCAGTAGCATCCATTTCGTTTTCGATCATCGAGGCATCATTATTACGCGAATCAGAAAAATAAGGTCCATGAATATCTAGTATATATCCATCCGGAGCTACAACAAGAGCTGGCTTTATCAAGTGACGGCCTTTATGCATTGAAAAAGACTGTCTTAGTGCTCTAAAATTACTACATTTATTGATATATACATAGGTTCCATCTATGTATGCAATTGCTACACGAACATTGGGATTAGGGTTGTAAAGTTCATTTGCAAAATCCGTCACGTGTCTTTCAATATATTGCTCTCTAATTGCGTTCAATCCAATATTATGAAGAACAAAGCGTGACATTAATGATCTTTTCACTGTAGTAATAGCGAGGCTTACGGCTTGCCTACTATCGAATCTAAAAATAACTCTCAGAAAATCATCAGATAATCCTTGCCGAATTTTGCATAAAAATGTTAGCAGATGTTTTTTGCTAACATGACGATGACAGTTTCGACCAGGTTTAAGTACAGGGTCGCAATATGTATTGCGACGACTTTTTCTCCCGTTCGGAGCTCAAACGGGGGAAATAAGTTGAATGTCGTCAAAAATATTGAATAACCAATTAATCGGTTGCATTTATTACGCGGGGGAACTCGGTTTTAAGGCGTCCCGCAGCGGACTAAAGACATTGTATTACGCGAGACACGGAATAGACTAAAAGTTGGGCGCCAGACGCGATCTTGCACGCGTCAATTCGCGACAAACGATTTTTAACGCGAAATCCGGGCCGACAAGCCCGATACGGGCCGGTTAGCTCTCCTAACGGTAGAGGGGCAGGGAGGTGTTGCCGCGAAATTATTAAATCAGAATACAATACGCGACACCGGCGGAATTAATTTACCATAGAAAATTACTCGACGTGACGAGACACAAACACAAAAAGAATAGACGCGAAATGATACTAGCAAAATAATATAATTTTTATTAGATCTCCATTAGATTAAAGAAAATATCAAGACCATTAAGATTAATTGATTGTATTACAGAAAATGAGAAAAAGATATTAAGCTGACGATTAGGGGTAATTACCCAGTCAAGAGAATTTACAGGAAAATAATAATGTCAGACGTTGGTTAGAAACCAGAATGATTGAGCACAATATAATAAAGAAAATTCGGTTATCAGCGCATTCGAGAATAAGAACAGAAAGAAATAATGGTAAATAAAGTTAAGATCAGACCTTAATAAGAGAAACCGATAGAAAAATCATAAACAGGCAACTGATTCCTCGCGAACAACATTAACGTGCGTTTCGGCGGTGAGATAGTACACGACATCCATTATACGACGGCAACATTAAAGAATTCAATACAAAGATCTGGATGTGGCGGCTCAAGTTCGATAACGTTAGCGCGAGGGTAATTCATACAAGAGCGACTAAATTCCGGTCGTTTTACGACCCGTTGGCGGATTAACACGACATTATCGGGCGAGAGAGACGGGCCCGAGCACGCCCTACTTGAAGAAAGATAGAGAATCTCGCGACAAAAGCTTAGATGTAAAATAACGCGCAATCTACGGCGGCGAAATCGATATCCGTCGGCCGGCGAAACGACGACTTATTCTCTCTCTCTCTCTCGCGCGCGCCTAGCTCTCTCTCTCTCGCTCTCGCGCTCACAGGTGTTCGCGTGCGACACACGCTCTCTCGCACGCGATATTATGCTCGCACGTTACGCACGCCTTACGCTCATACAACACCATTCAGATTATTAATTTACGCGCTCACAAGACTCACGATACAACAACGGACGAATTATCACACGACCTACGCAATTATACATACGCGACAACGAAAAATACACGACGCAATACCCGACCGAATGCCGGAGAGACGATTAATCTTCGCGGATCAATTACAGGACTACAGTCTCGAAGCTCTCGCCGCTTGACGTCGGTCGCTCACTAAATCGCGAAATATAAGACGGGCAGAACCCACGCCAAAAACGCCGAAAATTAACTAAAATAGCTCGCGACAGCGTCAGAGCGGTCGAGACTCGGACATTCACAAACGTAATTACTCACGAAATCTTACACGGATAGCCTCACCGATATAAAATCTATCTCCCGGTCACTCGATCTCCTTCTTTATCTCGTTCTCGGCCTTCGCCACCCCCGACAACGTATTAATTTTCGCTAGGGCTCAGGAACGGACACGCCAGCGCGTTAGACCGTCGGTACGATAGTGAAGGATCTATTCCTTCGGGTCGATACCGCGACTCAATCCTGCGCGAACGGGGGTGCGCGCGTTGATCCAATTACGGCGTCGCGTGTCATATCGCCGCCCCTTGGCTTACGCACGGCCGTATGTAGGCCTACGGCGCCCGGATCGCGAATTCGCGACCTTATTTTTAATTGCTGGCGGCCTCCTTTTTGAGGCCGATTCGTCCTACGGGCAGCGTGATCTCTCAACTGTCCGGCGTATCTCTGTCTGGATTTGCAAGACGGCTGCTCGGAGATCTCCTCCTCCGATTTTTCCGGGCGACTTTCTCGCCTCTCTGCTATGCGGTCCTGGGTGCTCGTGAGGATCCACGCGTTTCGTCCGTTAACGGCGACTTTGTTCGGACGGCCTCGACAAATATTATCTCCTCTGTTTTGTCCGTTTTTGCAAGTGTCCGATATAGCTTTCCGGCCGTAGCCTACTTTTCTACTCCTCGTCATCGCATTCCTCTCGACAAAGCTCCCGTGATCGATATATATAAAAAAAATATAAAAATAAACGCGAATTAATAATAAGGATAATTGTTTTATCGCATTCGTCTCTCCGTTCGGTCTGGCTCTCGTACTCTCTCGCGTGGCGCGGCCGCTCAGCCCTTGGCCCGCGATTATGGTAGGGTGGACGCGCGTCGGGACGGCAACGTCACAGTATACATATAAATCTTGAAATTGCTCGCGTGTTATTGGACTTAGCGATTTAAACTCATCTTCTGAAAAGCTTTGTTCGTCGTTAAAATCAGGCTCATCAATCCTCGCTGATTGACGTAAACCCTGCAGAAAATGTTGCAACTGTATACCAGATAAGCGATAAGGCCTATTAATGAATTGTAAACCTTCCAATAGAACCTGCGGTATGAAGCCATTGATGTCTAAATGATGGAGGCAGCAGCGAGTTGATTCGGGTATGTATACAGGGTGTCCGGTATCAAACGGACCAACGCTCGTGAGCGGGTAGAGCGCAGTAAACTGAAAAGAAAAGTCCTTTATTATTTTGCTAAATTCGCAATAGTTATTGCGTTATTAATTAAAATATCTGAGCTAATGAGCGCGTGGAAAGCGGTAGGCCGGAATCGGTAGGCATGTACAATGGCTTACTTTTTTACGTCTCTTAACAACGGAAGCATCATCTGAGTGAGAGGTGGAGTCACGCAGCGAGCGACGGGCGACGCGTGATATTTGTTGCTAAGAGATATAAACAAATAAGCCATACCTTACATGTCTACCGATTCCGGCCTACCGTTTCCCACGCGCTCATTAGCTCAGATATTTTAATTAATAACGCGATAACTATTGCGAATTTAACAAAATGATACAGAACTTTTCTTTTCAGTTTACTGCGCTTTACCTGCTCACGAGCGTTGGTCCGTTTGATACCGGACACCCTGTATATTTCTTATAATAAAAACTTTGACCCTACACTCGACAGACAACTTTATGAGATCTTGCAATTGATTGCAAAATATACAAGAACTATTTCTTTTCTGCTTTACAACATTTAGTTGTAAACATTCAGGATCACGTGCTAATTCATCTATTTTCGTATTAATACTTTGATTGCAATTAAGACATATACGACTATTATCTTGGATCTCTTGAGGAGGATGGTTAAGGTCGCTACGACGTCAAATTGCGATCTGACGCTTTTGCTCATTTTGATCTCCAGAAATATTTGTCATTACTCGTGATTGTAACTTAATGTCACATACATAACAATGTATTCTGTTTCGCCCTGCCGTGTTAGAATGTTTGATAGGTGCGATGTAAGCGTTTATCTGTATTATTAAATCAGGTTTGGCCCCGTGGGCGCCCACGGATCATGAGCTGAAGAGATCGTGTCCCTTCCCTGTGGCTCGCCTCTATCCGTTTTCCCTTTCCAGCCGCTCGATATACCTATTTTTTCCTTAATTCTACGATGCGCGTCAGTGTTTTCGCCAGTTCTCGCGCTCTGCTTTTCATTCATCGGTATGCGTCGTGCGCGTGGAAGGAGAAGCGGAGAGGCTCGTGCTATAGTGCCTGGGCCAGGCTTGTGTTACATAATCAAACACTTAAAATAAAAGCCGTTTTGAAGTGTGTACAAATGTTGAAGAAATGTAAAATTGTGGGGAAGTTTATACGATTTTAGAACAGAAAAATATGAAATAACCACCGACAATATCGTTTAATTAATCACTAGCATGTAATTATTGAATATATTAGAAGGACATAACAGTGGAAATAAAATATTAAGTCAAAAAGTTATATGCACCCATATAATATGAGCATACAAACTCATGTTCACATTCACAGATTAGTGTGATTACTGAACGGTCTCACATATATGATTGTGTCCAAACGTACCGATATGTGCTCATGAAAAACATCATTTTTCTTTAAAAAGCTGTATGTATGTGCGTGTGCGTGCAAATGTGTGTGCATAAATAAAAGTGTGAGGAAAGAGATGAAACTCTCAAAGAGATGAAACATATTAAATCTCAAGTGCCTACCACGTCGTGAGAGTCGGGAAACAATTGTCATATCGGCTGACGATGGAAGTCAATTTTGGACATTTGAACCGCCGTAACTCGAAAACTTTTGATTATCTAGCCTAGTGACCATTGAGACTTTTGTTCAGTGAGTCAAAATCTACATCATATTAAAATTTCAGCCAATTTGACCGGGACCCCATTTCCATAAGAAGTGTGCGGGGTCCTTTCTTGTACAGAAACGCACCAACTCCAACTTGTAAAAGCGATAAGAATGATCGAGGTCTTACCGCAGAGATTATTGAATGAGCCAGAGCAGTACATTTTGTCTGCCATTTCAGTAAAGGACCGCGTTTATTTTTCAAAATAACAGTTTGAAGAAATGTGTTTAAACTTTCAGGAACAACTGTACTTACATCTTGTAAAAAATTATCGGAAGGTGGATACTGGTTTGTCTCATATACTTGCGATCTGATGTCTTCCAAGACGATTGTTGCTGCAGCTCAAACAATTCGTAATCGTTCTTTCTGTTCATCCAAACTCTTGTTTGCATAAAACTTGTCAGTAATAAGTTTATATCCCGTGTTTCGAAAGCAAACAACTGCGGATTTTTGTGCTGTTTTGACAATAAGAATATCATCGCCATACTTTTGAAGCAATCTCGACTTAACTGTCCTGATATCCGGGCGATAACCTCCTTCGATTTGATTCATGAGATCGTCCAAAGAAAACTGACATTCCTCTGAGTTTTCTTCAAGATAGAAATAAATAGCTTCCATTGCTTCGTCAACATTTGTAGCTGGTCGATACCCTCTCTTTTTCCCAGATGATGGTGGAGAGTAAAATTTTTTCATACATAAGTTATGATATTTTGCGTCGACTGCCACTAAATCAAAAACATGTTGAATACGATCAATTACTTTACGTCCCCATTCATCATTGCGGATTACAGCTACTTCTAAAATACTGTCTTTCATTGACAGTTTCTGCACATCAAAAACTGTATCTCGATCACACACACGAGTTTTTTTTTGTTTCATTAAATATTCCTTGGTTATTCCTTCACCACAAAGAAAACAATGATCCTTGAAGTTAAAGCATGGCACGATAAATCGCAAAGATGATAACGGCGATGGCGCGGCTGCAGCACTTTCTCGACGTTTTGATGCAGCAATAAATTTTTCCTTTGTGTATGACCTTCAGCAAGCGTTATGAACAGTCACAGATTTTAAGTTCTTAAAAAATTGCTCACTTTTACCATCACCTCGCTTAACACTTGATTAACGAAAAGTTTGTAAACCTTTTTCTTTCACAACAATCACTTCACCTTTATCTAAACTTTTTTCGCATATAAAACAGATTTCTCCTGAAGCAGCCATGATCGTGCGACACGACTGAAAACTGATGCCAGAAACAAGCGCGAACGCATACATGTGCTGCGCAATATGCGGTAGCAAATGTTTAAAAATGAAAATCCTATAATTAAAATTGGATGTATGTTCTCATTGTATCTAGAAATTTTACTACGAATTTTCAAGATGGTGGAAACGAGTAACAAATAGACATTACCTACAATTAATAATTATATATACATATGTATGTAGGTATGTGTGTGTGCATATATATATATGTACATATATATAATATAATATACTAATGATATATTATACGTATATACATATATAATGATATAATAGCAATATAACAACAATAATAATTAATAATCTTTCAAATTTCCATAAAAATCCAGCATTTTTTACAAATTGCAAAAAAGCTCTTCGCTTTCCTCTGCTAGAACTCGTAAACTATTTATCTGTAAAAGAAGTGTTGAATACAAAAGTTGTAGGAAATTTTGTGTTCTACAACTTTGTAATGGATACTTTTGCTCTAAATTGTAGTGGAAACGAGATATTCGCAAAAAAACCGATTTTCAGCGCCATTTTTTCAAGATGGCGGCGCGAGCGGCAGCTTGCCGAGGTCGCAAACTTAGGGTTTTCAATAAGACCCTAAAATGAACAAAATTGCCAAGTATAAACTTTCCTTAACCTTTTGCAACCTCAAACCTTTTTTTGTCTCCATTGACCGGGCTATTAGGGATCGTTGCTGAATTAGGAGATGGGGCCCCGGGTCGTCATAGACTCAGATCACTCACTTATATCACTTTTATTTCAATAAATAATTACAGTTTGTCTTAGATTGTGCGTTATCTTATTTTACCTATTGGTTGGGCGTAACTCGATCTAGCTCGGACTCATTTCGCGTTAGGTATACGTTCACTCGCGACTCTGACCGTGATAACGACCCGTATTATAATAATTAACTGACTGACCCCGTGCTCTGTTGCGGCGGTTCTTTTATTCTAAGTTTTCTGGGTCAATTTCGGGTGTGCGGACAAAGTCCAAATGCAAGCGAAGCAGGTTCAATGTCGAAACTCTTCGCTTGCACTTTCGCGAATGTTCTATATTTCGCGTGTGCCTTGCTGAGTAGGCATTTCGTAAGTGTGTCGGTGTTCGCGTTCTTTGACCTAATTATAATTATATATAATTATATTCTCTTAAAATTACGTTATAGATTTTCGGGCTATAACATCCTTCTCCCGTTGAAAAAAAAACGGAGTTACGGAGTTTTTCTTACTTCGGCATTTCGCGCGATCAACGTTCTTTGATGTTGACATTTTTATTTTAATATATTAAAGTGGGTTTATAGCTTTTCGGGCTATAATATTGGAAAAGAAAAACGGAAATTCGTAATTTTTCTTATTTGGAAAAGCATTGGTATTATTTTTTGGAGATTCGAGTTGCTTTTCCCTTTTTCTTTTCATTTCGTCTTAAACTACTTACAGTAACAATTTTATAATATTGTTTTAGTTTTACAACAAAATTTACATGATCTGTCCAAATGGTCAAATTTGTTCGTTACGCGACGACGAATAATTGCGTATTTTTTTCCGTTTTTATTGTATATATCTCGTGTGAGTTATCTTCGCTTACATCTTCTACTGTTACAAGGTTCGAAGTTTTTCTTAAATTAATTTTTTACAACTTATTTGTTTTCCCGAATTTATTGTACATACAATCGTTTCTTAAAATCTAGTGCTATCGCTTCTTTTTAAGGCTGACCTGGGTATTTTATGTTCGTCTTTTGCCATTTCGCAAGTGCTGCGTGGGCGTATAATATAAGTATCCTGTAATGATATATTTTATTCTTTTTTATTATTTTTGATGGATATAAATTCTTTAAGTATTTGTTTTTTGTCGGATAGGCAAAATTTTTTATTTCTTTTAAGGTGTTAATGCCTCTTTATTTTTTAGTCTGTGATTGACTTTTGCATTGATTGAGACTTTTTCTCTTTAAAAAAAATTTTTTTACGATGGTGTGTGCGGAAAAACCGATTCGTTGTAGAGGCTCCCAACGGGGGGCTCTTTTCCTTTGACGAGATGTCGGACATCTTGTCTCGTCTAGCTGCGAATTATGATTGGTCTCCATCTAGGGAGTGGCTGAGTGAGGGTACGGGATGGTTTTACTCCCTTACCCTGTTTGAGCGTTTGTCGCCGACCATGACGTGAAAGGTTTTGTCGCTTGTGGCGAGTTTTCGGCGTGCCGGATTCCGCTACTTCTTCTTCGATATGATGTGGCGGTTTTTTCTTACTCGTCGTTTGGAGTAAAGTAAGTTTTTATTTATTCTTTATTAATGCTTTTTATTTGTTTTACATGTATGTGTGTTCGCGTATCGTGTTTGTGTTGTCGCGGCTTATTCTATTTCGCGAACGTTGCACGGATATTATTTCTTTTTTATTTCGGTTTTGATTTCTCGGACTTCTTTGCGTTGCTACTGCGATTTTCTTTTTAGTCTGCTTTTGACTGTTCTGTAAAAATGTATTTTGCCTGTGCTGATGGTGGTGAGTTTTTTTCGAGGGGGCAAACGTTCCCCTTGTGTACCTGGTGTTTACGTGGGCCCGTTGTGGGACTGGAGTCGTCTCAGGATCCTGTGGTTCGGGCTCTTGCGGCAGTATACAGGGGTGGTACTACCCCTTTTTCGTTGCGCGTATCGTTGGACGTGGCCAGCGGTCGACGCACGGTTTTCGAGCTGGTGCCGTGGAGCCGGAGTTTTGTTTTTGATGCCCCGCACTTGGCTCGCTATCGGATACTTGCTCCGGGTTGCTTCCCATAGATACGGCTTACCGAGTGAGTACTTTTCTTTTTTTTTTTAGTTGTCTATGAATGTTTTCAATCTGTCCGCGTGCATGCGTATCGTTTTCCTACCCTTTTTTACCGTGTAGTTAACATCGGAATTTCTCTCGATTATTGTATACGGTCCGGTCCATAGCGCATCTAGTTTCTTTGATCGTCCGCGTCGTAGCGTTTCATCGTATACAAGTACTTTGTCACCTACTTTGAATTTAGTTTATTTCGTGGTTTTGTCGTATTGCTTTTTCGCTTTTATTTTTTTTCCCTTATACTTTCTTTTGCGTGCTGGTTTGTGGCCCTTAACCATTCCCGTAATTCTTGCGCGTAATCTTCGTAGCTGTACGTCGCTCGCGGAGGTTTTGACAGTGCCGTAGGTATTTCTGCTTGGTGCCCGTAAACTAGTTCGAAAGGCGTGTATCCCGTAGCCGTATGTGAAGTTGTATTGTACGTGATCATCGCGAAAGGTATCCACTCGTCCCAGTCGGTCTGATCGGCGTTTATGCCTCAAATACTCTGCTAAAGTGCGATGCGATCGCTCTAATGCTCCATTGCTTTCTGGATGATAGGCGGTCGTTTGTATTTTTTCTATTTTTAGTATTTTACAAGTATTTTTGAATATTTCGCTAAGGAAATTTGTACCTTGGTCCGTTAAAATTTTTTCTGGAATCCCGTGTTCAAGAACTATTTTTGTCACGAATTCCTTGCTAATCGTGTTCGCTTCTTGATTTGGGATAGGTATTGCCTTACTGAATTTCGTTAGACTGTCTTGGAATGTGAGCAGGTATTTGTTTCCTTTTGTTGTTACGGTTAGCGGTCCGACTATGTCTAATGCGCATTTCTCGAAGGGTTTATTAGGCGTGTCTGTAATAATTAATGGCATTTTTATTCGTCTCGACAATTTATTCTTTTGGCAAGATTCGCATTTTAAATATATCGCTCGACATCTTTAGTTATTCCCGGCCAATTATAGTTTAGTCGGATTCTTTTTAGCGTTCTCTCGATCCCTTGATGTCCTCCTGTGGGCGCATCGTGGTATTCGTAGAGTATTTGTTGCTTCTCTTCTTCTGTATATATTTTCTGTGAGTCGTCGGCAGTAGTAATACAGTGGGGTTTCTAACTCGGGTCCTCCGAGGGTGGTGAGGGGCGGGGGGGTTTTCGGGGGCAAGGGGAACGACGTCACGCGGGGGGGGGGCTTATCAGATCAAATTCCAAGAAAATCTTATTTTATCAGATAAAATTTCAAAAAAAGCTTATCTTATCAGCTCAAGTTTCAAGATATGTTTATTAACATATCAAGTTACAAGATATGTGCATATTGCATTATGCGGTCACCCCGCGGTATCTCCCCCATAAGCGGCGAGTCTTTATTGTCTCGTCTAGGAAGAGATACCAGCGCCAAAACTCGGCAGCTAGAATTTATAAATATAAACAAAACAGCGTATTATGTTACAAGGAGCGCCGACAGCGCGAATTGATAAACATGTAATGATTTATCTGCGCTTATCGACGAACGTGTCGTGACACGTTTGTATAAACAAAACAGCATACTGCAGGTCGCTTTGGCGGTACCACCCCCAATACGCAGCAGTATGAGCGCCGATATCCGGCGGCTAAGATTACCTTGTCTTTGGCGGTCATGAGTAATCGCACTTTTTCGCGTCAGGACATGTTTTTATAAACAAAAGTGAGCGCCGATATTCGGCTGCTGGAATTTGTAAACAGATAGCGAATACTACGGTATCTATTTGCTACGAGTATCGGAGGGATGGGGAAGTCGCGGTGATTTCGGAGAAAATGTCATCATCATCATCGTACGGTGAACAGGAACGAAGGGTTGGACGAAATATATAATGAGGACTGCCGCCGTGTCAAACCATAGTACGTGATTTGAGAGCGCATAGACTGGTCGATCGAAAAAAAGTATTGCAAGTAGAAGACTGATCTAAAAAAGTGTACAATATGGAAAACATAGAGCAGATTGAACGCGACCTGTTGGAGCGGTCCTACCAAGTTGCCACCTTGGGCGAGTATTTTGGATGGTTGCAACAGTGTGAAGAATTTATCACACAGCTCGAAGAACGCAGTCGTGTCAAGCGTCCGTGACTCTTGATTGGAAATAGACAATCTTTAGTGGCTAGAATCGCGCGACTCGAGGGTGTAAAGATACGCTTACAGAGACAGTTTATAGCAAGTGGTGGTGAATACTATGGTGGTGGTTGTGGTGACAATAACGCGCAAAGACTCGTATGGCGAGAAATCGATACGGCGTTCGAAAATCGTATACTGACCGGTGCGGTAATTAACGCAGACTATATCGAACCGAGACAATTTTTAAAAGACGCTAGTAATGCAGTGCTGGAGCAAGTGCAAAATGTGTTGCAAAAATACAACAGTGTGAAAGTGAATACTATATTTAATGGCGAGTTTGTGACAGGTGATAAACGGGCCAATAAAAGTATTAACACTAGAAATTGTGAACTATTTAGCACGTCCGATTTAGGCGAGTGGTACGAGCAGCACATCATCGAAGCCACATTAGCGACAGCATTGCTAGAAGACTTTCAGGAACGCGATAGTGGGTGGGCACTGTCACGAATCCTCGATCTTACAGTCAACATCAACAAGTGCAATCCAATGAGCGCAGGATGCCATATTAAATTGCGGCGAGAAATAATAATCAAAAGAGCGGTAGTGAACGTGCGATCAGTGGACAATGCATGTTTCGCGTGGTCAGTGGTCGCTGTTCTGTACCCTGCCGAAAGAAATATGGAACGGGAATCTTCGTATCCGCACTATACAACGGTGCTGAATCTCGAAGGCGTTGAATTACCGATGACGCTGAACCAAATTAAAAAATTTGAACATGCAAACGACATCTCCATCAACGTCTACGGCATCGAGAGGAAGAAGCAAGTATCAATTCTTCCGATACGGCTCACCGATCAAAAAAGAGAAAAGCATGTGAATTTGCTGTACGTGGAGGAGGACAACGTTGGACATTTTGCATGCATTCAAAATTTGTCTCGCCTCGTCAGCACACAACTGAGCAAACATAAATGTAGAAAATATATCTGCGATCGGTACGTATATATATATATATATATTACACTTAAATTATATTAAATATAAGTGGAAATAAAAGTATAAAATATGTTATATTTCACAGATGCTTACACTATTTCGGATCGGATGACAAGTTGTAGGCGCATACGGTAGACTGTGGAAAGTTAAACGACTGCGCTATCCGATTACCGAGCGATAAAGACAAATGGCTCAGCTTCAACAACTACGCTAGGAAAGAGCGGCTTCCATTCATAGTGTACGCCGACTTGGAGTGTGTGCTGAGGAAGGTACCGGAACACGCGTCATACTACCAACATCACGAGGTATTTAGTGTCGGGTACTACGTGCAATGTTCATACGATGAAACATTATCCGCGTACCAATCGTATCGCGGCGCCGATTGCGTTTCATGGTTCGCCAACAAACTGGAGGAATTAGCGCATCATGTAAAGGGTATTCTGTCCGCCAATGTCCCCATGGCAAAATTAACGCGAGACGAGTTGGAAACATTTAACAGCGTCACACAATGTCATATATGCGAGAAACCGTTTGCGCCGGACGATACACGCGTTCGCGATCATTGTCATCTGACCGGGCGGTACAGGGGTCCCGCGCACTCAAATTGCAATTTAAATTACAAAGACTCTTATGTCATTCCAATAGTTTTCCACAATCTATCCGGTTACGACGCACATTTTATCATCAAAGAAATAGCTACCGCGTACGAAGGACGCGTAGACGTGCTTCCAATAACTAAAGAAAAGTATATTTCATTCACAAAGACTGTCAACAGTACCGACGACGACGACGGTGACAAAGATCGGAAAGCATGTATAAAATTAAGATTAATCGATTCGTACAAATTTCTTAGTGCTAGTCTCGACAAATTGGCATCCTTTCTCGATAAGGATAAGTTAAAAATTTTATTTTTAAATTTTTCCGCATTATCTACTAGCAATTTTAAATTATTGACGCGAAAAGGTGTCTTTCCGTACGAGTACGTTGACTGCGTGGACAAGCTGCAGGATACGCGTTTACCACCGCGTGAATCGTTTTACAGTTCTTTGACCGCCGACACAGTATCCGAGAGCGAATACGCGCACGCCGAAAATGTGTGGCGGCAGTTCTCCATTCAAACCTTAGGTGAATACAGCGATCTGTACTTAAGAACTGATGTCTTGTTGTTGGCAGATATATTTGAAAACTTTCGCGATAGCTGCATCGCGAGTTATGGACTCGACCCTGCGTACTATTATACTCTACCTGGTTATACGTGGGACGCGATGCTAAAACATACACACATAAATTTTGAAATGCTCATAGACATTGACATGGTTATGTTTATTGAACGAGGTATACGCGGTGGTTTGAGTCAATGTTCAGGCAGATATGCGCGAGCCAACAACAAGTACTAAGATTGATTACGTGCACTGGGACGACCCCAACGAGCTAGTGGATCGGCTACGATTGCTGGACGCTTCGCGCCAAGCTGGTCACAACGCTCACGACAACGAGATCCTGTCGATCATCGAGGAACTTCGCGAAACCGGCATTATTATAAATTAAACGGTGTCTCGACACATTTAATCAGTCGACTGACGTCGTGTGACACTTCACGAAGCAGAGAAAAAATGTCTATCAACAAATTTGGATTGTTTGAGCGGAAAACTGATGCAACAAACGATCATAGGGATAGATTTATGAGAAGTTATGTGCGTGAAAAAGCTCTGTGTCGCTACAGATTATGACGCGAGATCGCGCAAGATTCGCCGTGTAGCGCAACCTGTGGCTGACACCGATGCCGTCAACAAACTGTATGTGGACCAGTGCATTAAAACGTTGATGAATCAACAGAAACAATCAGATGAGAAGCTGACTGCGTTAGAGAAGGACGTGCGAGCAATACAGACTGCGATAAACGACCTTCAACGCGCGACTAATTCAGAAACGGCAATCAACCTCTAATGGGCTGCAGTGAACGGATCAGAAACATCCATCAAACAATTATCGAACAGCTGATATGGTTTATCGAATGGTTACAAACAACTGTTGAACGGCTACAAACAGGTTTCGAACGGCTACGAACACTTATCGACGTGCTACCACACTACAATGAGCGGCAGTGAACGACCCGGAAGCAGCAGTGAACGACCCGGCATTGAACGACCCGGAAACGGCGGTGAACGGCCTAGCTATGAACGAGGCTACAAACACCTCAATGATGGCTGCGAACGAGGCTACGAACAAGTCCTTAAAGGCTACATACAAGGCTACAAACAACTCAAGAACGGCTACGAACGGTCAAGGGACGTCTGCGAACGAGGCTACGAACGGGCCAGAAGCGGCTACGAACGGGCCAGAAGCGGCTACGAACGGGCCAGAAGCGGCTACAAACGGGTCAGAAGCGGCTACGAACGGGTCAGAGACGACTGTCAACAAGGCTGCGAACGAGTCAGAAATGATTTTCGAATGGGTCAAAGACGGGAGTAAACAACGCTAGAACGCGAGCGGAACATAGAGAACGGGTCAGAAACGCGAGCGGAACACCAAAAAACGGGTCAAAAACGGGTTAGAAACGCGAACGGAACACAAAAAAACGGGTCAAAAACGAGTCATAAACACGAGCGGAACACAAAAAACGGGTCAAAAACGCGAGCAAAACACCAAAAAACGGGTCAAAAACGGGTTAGAAACGCGAGCGGAACGTAAGGAACGAGTCAGAAACGGGTCCAAAACACGAGCGGAACACAAAGAACGAGTTAGAAACCAAAATGAACAATAAAACGAACAACAAACGGCCATCGGGAAAAACCGATGAAGCGAAGAATCAACATAGTTTGGAGAGACGGCAGTTAGTGAACGAACTGCACGCGCCGGCGAGAAGAAATTTTCCCCGAAGACATGTCATAGTGCGGGGATACGATGATCTGTGGCAAGCCGACATTGTCGAGATGCGTCCGTACTCCCGTTTCAACAAAGGTTTCCACTACATACTCACCGTCATCGATGTGTTGAGCAAGTATGCGTGGGCCATACCACTCAAGGGTAAAGGAGAAGCGAGACAGCTGACGCACTCGCTGAGATAATTCGAGATAGCAAGAGATGCCCGAAAAACATACAAACTGATATGGGGAAGGAATTTTATAATGCCCACGTGCAACGGCTTATACGGAAACATGACATTAATCACTATTCTACATATTCGGTATTGAAGGCGTCGGTCGTCGAGCGATTCAATTGCACGCTAAAGAACGATATGTGGAAGATGTTTACGTTGAATGGCACTTACAAGTGGATCGACATGCTACCGCACCTCGTATCGGATTACAACGCACGCAAGCATCGAACGATCGGTATGCGACCCGCTGACGTTACCCCCGCGATCGCTGAAAGACTCTTGACTACTGTGTATAACCGCGTAAATATCGCGGGTCTGGCAAAATTCAAAGTAGGTGACCCGGTACGCGTTAGCAAGTATAAACAACTTTTCGAGAAGGGTTACACGCCAAATTGGACAACCGAGGTGTTTACGATAGTTAAAGTGCAGCGTACTAATCCCGTAAGCTATCTACTCGAGGACTATCGAAAGACATCTATCGCTGGAGCGTTTTACGAGCACGAGTTGCATCGCGCACATTATCCGGATGTGTACCTCGTGGGGAAAGTACTGCGCAGGAGAGGTGACGAGGTTTACGTGAAATGGTTGGGATTTGACAATTCGCACAACTCTTGGATACATAAGGACAATGTTATTTGATTCAACAATTTTTTATTTTCATAAATAATATATAATGTGTACAACATATATAATATTTAAAATATACGATATGTATAACAAAAATATACTCTTTATTACTACATCCTTTCCTTACACTATTTATATAATTGTGAATTCTAAATATAATTATGACATACATATATTATATATAATATAGTTTATTTACGACGGTATCTTATAATGTCCCCATGGTAAGGTGTCAGTCGAATCAGGTACGCTTGTCGTCGTACGGACTCAGAGCAATTTTCGTCTCGCGGATGGTATAAACTTTATGTAATTTAGATCTTATACACGACTGCTGTCGCGTCATTTCAATCTCATTATGCAGGCATTGTGTATAATCGTCGAATGTTATACTGCGCGCTATGACGTTACTTTTGACACCTTTTGCTTTTTTAGTGTCCTTTTTACCATCCACTCTCACCGCATACATTTTTGCTCTAAGTCCGACGAATTCGGTCATTATCGCACCGTTATTCTCGTCCTTCATCAAACCTGGCACCTTTTTATTCTCGAGCGGTATACCGTACGCGTTATCAATTGGATAATCGCTCGTATCAAATCTATCGATATCGCGTTTCAAATTTTTATAGACATCTTCACACTCAATGTGATATATAAGACTGTCTGTGTCGGTGTACATTATTCGACATTTATCATGACATAGCGGTGACATGTACTCATGATGGAACTCGTACAAGCATGTTTTAGAAATGTCGAGTATGCACATACCGACATAGATTGGTTTGTACAATTTCACTTTAAGTTTGCGCAATTCTACTGCGATAAGATTTTCCGAAAATATGCTTCTACTATGAAAATTTGGTTTTGCGATCATTGCCTCCGCACCGTATCTCCCCTCTTATTTTGTCAATAATTTTACATCGACATGATTTCGAACGTTTTCCATCGTTTTACCGAATACGGCGTTGTTCATCAATTTGTACAAATTTTTCTCGAAATCATTTTTCGCTAGTGTTCTAAATTTCGTATTTAGTTCGATGTAATCGCGGAGCCATGCGGATTGAGCGAATTGTAATACGCGATATATCTTTACGATACGAAGCCCGTGACGTGTACAACGCTGCAGGTTACGGTAGTGTATGACGTAACGCTTCTTATCATACAGAGTCGCGAAAAGTTTATCTTGCCGCTTGCCGGGCGGCTTGTCGCGTGTCGGGCAAAACGGTAGGTCAGCATGTGCGTTGTGTTTACTTTGCGGATACTCGAGATCGACTTCGAGAATATAACCTGTAGGTGAATCCGGAGCGATCACGCTAACATCAAAATTAGATGCGTCGTCGACCCATCGAAAATCAGCGTAAGGCAATGGTTGACACATTGCCCATCCGTATAAATTATTTACATCGTAATACATGAGATATGACGATGATTTCGATGAGTCATACAACTGCTGCATGTACTTGTTGTTGGCTCGCGCATATCTGCCTGAACATTGACTCAAACCACCGCGTATACCTCGTTCAATAAACATAACCATGTCAATGTCTGTGAGCAGTTCGAAATTTATGTGTGTATGTTTTAGCATCGCGTCCCACGTATAACCAAGTAGAGTATAATAGTACGCAGGGTCGAGTCCATAACTCGCGATGCTATCGCCTTCGGCGCCGCGAGCCACAGACCGCAAAAAAAAAAAGAAAACGGTTAGGGTTAGGTTGTGACCGGACGAGAGTTCACGGGTCAAGGTTAAGTACATAGGTTCTCCTACCTTTCACAACGGTCGCCAATTCGTTTGACCTCCAACGAATAAGGTTGTTTGCGGTCCAGCTTCCAGCTCCTAGCTCTTACTGGATTTCTTTGTTCCTCGCTGCTCATTCGCTTTGCCTTGTTCCTCTGTCCTCCCTGGCCTCCTTGTTTGATATAGCTCCTCTGTTCTGCAGTGTTGCTTTGTCTCCTGAGAGACACTCCCCCTTCCTCTGTGCTCACCTCACGCCACCAAGATGGCCGCCAACGGTTTTCTAGGCCCCGCCTACTTTCCTTTGTCTCGTAACTTGTTGCGACGTGTCGTGTTACGCAGTTATCGTCATACACGATTTCACACGTTTTTACGCAATTCTCACACGCAATTTTAGCCAGTCCACACTAATTAACGCGATATTTAACTGTTCTAAGCTATTGTTTAGCTCGGGATGCTGTCTCAAATACGCACTACCTCCCGGATAATTACAGATAGAATCTGGATAATTATAATTAGGCCTTTTCCACACCGCACAGGGATTATTGAACACCACAGGATATTTTAATACATAAATATATATTATTAAAAATGTATTTTCAATACAAAACCACATTAGCCGACTGGTAATTTTCCACAGCCGTTACTACGCAGAGATCTTTATCGCACAGTATCGAGTTACACTTTCCGACGCGATGGATATTAATTACTCGCTCAATCGCGAACGCGCGTCTGCTAGAGCTCGCAGATTTGTTAGCCACGCTCGAGAATAAACTAATTACGCAGTTGCATACGTGTTAAGTATCACGACCAGTACGGAACTCTACTCGAAGAACTCGGCCTACTCGAAGAGAGAGCTTCCGCTCATACCTCACGAAACGAAGAGAGCTCTTCCTCTCTGCACGCTCTCTTATAGGGGACGCTCCCCACTCTTCGGCATCGTTCGGCGGCTCGATGCGCGCACATGCGCATTGCCGGCATACAGCCTTTGTTCTATCATACAGACTAGACAATACAATAAAATTAGCGCTTATATTACCGCATAAACTAAATAAATAAAATAACCTATCTATATATAGGTTTCATACCTTCGCAATAACGAAATAAATAAAATAAAACGCATACTATCGCGGTATTTGCGCATACGAAATAAAATAAATATCCTTTGTGTGACAGTCGAACAAAAGAAATTAATTACACAAAGGATCGCGCTTAATATCATTAACTGAGCACAGCTCTTTGTCTCCGCGATAACGGAGACACCGCTAGATAAAATTATCATATAAAATATCTCTCCCTGACAATGGAGAGTTCGCTAGACAAAGAACATAAATAAAATTTTCTCCTATCACAACGGAGTTTATAAAATTAAAACGATAAACCATCTATAATTCTCCCCATACAATGGAGGTCTCGCGAACAAAGAACTAAAATAGATATCTCCTTAACATAACGGAGATTTCGCGTAACAAAATAAATTAAAAGTCTCTCCACACACAAAGGAGACTGCGCCAAACAAAAGAAACTAATAGAATCTATCTCCATTTACGCTAGAGATTGCGCATAACAAAATTAAAAATATATAAATAAAATCTATCTCCCGTAACAATGGAGATTGCGCATAATAAAGAAAATAAACTGATACTCTCTCCCGTAACAATGGAGATTGCGCATAACATAAAACAAAACAAATAAAGTTTATTGAACAATCGTTATTTCGATTATTCTGCCTGTGTTTCGTCACAGGCCTTTGTCTTCTCGGCACGTCCTTCCTCGTTGCCGGGCTCCTCCGCTGCGACGCCTTCCTCCGCCAATGTCGGCAGGCTCTCCTCCGCTGGCTGCGTCGGTTCGACCTCAGGGTCCTTTGCCACCGACTCCGCTCTCTGAGAACACTGCGTCGCCTCCATCTCAGGTTCCTCCCTGGGGTCAAGGGTAAGCGAGTTAGTTGAAGCTTCCGGCTTCAAGGTTTGGTATATTTTGACCAAAAATGTCTTTCTCATTTGTGGGTTAAAAACGCGTTTCTCAACATACTCTATCGATCTATAAAGGTCATTTTTGGTCGATTTTTTGGCCCCCCCTTAGTTGGTCTCTTAACTGAATAAATTTTCAAAAATCGACAAAATATTTCTGTGTTAAAACGCGTTTCTCAACATTCTCTATCGATCTATAAAGGTTATTTTTGGTCGTTTTTTTGGCCCCCCTATAGTTGGTCACTTACCTGAATAATTTTTCAAAAATCGACAAAATATTTCTGTTAAAAACGCGTTTTTCAACATTCTCTATCGATCTATAAAGGTTATTTTTGGTCGTTTTTTTAGCCCCCCTATAGTTGGTCACTTACCTGAATAATTTTTCAAAAATCGACAAAATATTTCTGTATTAAAAACGCGTTTCTCAACATTCTCTATAGATCTGTATATGTCAATTTTGGTCGTTTTTTTGGCCCCCCTATAGTTGGTCACTTACCTGAATAAATTTTCAAATATCGACCAAATATTTATGGGTCCAAAATACGTTTCCCTACATTCTCTCTCGATTGTTGTAAGTCGTTTTTTTTACATTAAAAAGAAAATCTCGCGGTATCCCGCTTTCTCTGAATACGCCCTCTAATCAGTAATACCTCTCATTCTTACGACGCCCCGTTCTCGAGGTTTCGCGATTTTTGGAAAGTCACAATAGACGTACATGCCCTTCTCCTACAGCCAAACCCAACGACGCATGAAGCCCATGATTTTTATCTATCACCGTTTATAAAATACGAGTATTAACATTTCTACTGGTTTTGGGCGTTAGTGGGAATGATTAAAAAAAAATAAATAAAAAAAGAATATACATTATTTCACAAAACAATAAATGAAATGAATAGATATTTAAATTTTTTCAAAACATTACTTAAAAGATTTTCGTTTTCAATATAATAGGTTTATAACCTCTCGATAAATAAAAAATGAATATTTTCTAACCAAAAGAATATATTTATGTACAAAAATAAAATAATTTTTTAAACTTCGTTGGAAAACAAAATATTATATTCTATAAATAAAAAATTACCTTAGTAAAGAAAGAAATTAAATATATGAAAAAAAAAAATCATTTAAATAGAAAAAAAAATAAATCCAATATAATATAATAAAAAAATAAAAATGTTCTAATTTGTAACAATAATATATACATAAATAAAAAAACAAAATTAAACTCTAATTTATTCTACCAAAAAAAAAGAAAATTACGGCGACGGCGACGTCGGCTGCGTTACTATGTTATTCTTACAACGACGACGACGACGACGACGACGACGACGACGACGACGACGACGACGACGACGACGACGACGACGACGACGACGACGACGGCAGCGGCGGCAAGTGCGATGACGAGGATGATGGCTCGGGCGAGGGCGAAGGCGAAGGCGAGGGCGATGGCGAGGGCGAGGGCGACGAATGCAGCATAGGTGGCGTTATCAAAATTAACGGCGGTGTCGACGGTGGCGTTGGCGTTGGTGGATCTTGGGAGGCTGCATCGGGGACGGCAACATTAGCGTCATGAATCAGAAAAATTAACATGAAACAAAAACAGATGGAGAAAATTTGTTGATGATAAACGCGTGTAACGCTTTGTAACGGCGATATAGCCATTTTCAAAATCTTACCATGTTCTTGCACCTGAGGTTGCTCTAGCTGATGGAGCTCCTCATTCTCCCCCACCCGTTGGAAGAGCCTTCGGTCTATCCTCTCCAGGATAACCCGTTCCACCAATCGCCGCTCCGTTATCAGAGCGATCAGTTCCTGACGCTCCTGCTCATCCATATACCGCCGCGCTATTTCTTGCTGCTCCTCCTCCTCCTCCAACGCCTCTCTATCGTTCGCATCTGCGAATAAACGAGGGATTGATGGATCGATCGCCTTGCAATGATATGTACCAAATACAATAGAAAAAGGATTAGTCGTGTACTTACCTCTCGCCAATGGCACGAGATCGTACCAGGCTCGCCTATACTCTGAATCGTCCTCCGGCACATAATGGTCGGGGCCAAAATCACTATCGTTGTCGTCGTCCTCGTCGTGTTCATTGTATACCGCTATACGCGGGCGTTTTCGTTCGTTGTCTGGCATTATTACCTGTAAAAGTAAACGAGCAAATGTTAAAAAATTTACATAGGCAAGGGCAGATGAAGAAACTGCACGGTAGTTGCATTATTGCTGTTTTTCTGCTGTTGTTGTTGCTTTCGCCGACGCCGCTGGACTAATCCTGCCGCCACCCACGCCGCTGTATTTATGCTCGCACATGTAAAATGAGTGAGAGGAGTCTGCGCAGTCGCCCAACATTATTACCCCTACCTTAAACCACCACCCTCCCAAAAACTCCTTATACAAGGCGCTCTTTTTCGCAATTATTTATCGTTTGAATACCGCTATAAAATTGTTTGGGAAGTGATAAGAAAATGACTTGAAATACTTAGAAAAAAAATTTGAAAAAAGTCAAAAAACAAAAAAATATGTGGGTCCAAAACGCGTGTTTCTCGATTCTCTATCCACTGGTATATACCAATTTGGGTCGATTTTAAAACCCCGAATGACGAAATGGTGAGAAAAAAAAATTTTTAAAAAGTCAAAATGTCAAAAAAAGTAAGATCCGAAACGCATGTTTTTCGATTCTCTATCCACTGTATACCAATTTTGGTCGATTTTAAAACCCCAAATGACTTGAAATACTTAAAATAAAATTTAAAAAAAGTCAAAAATGTCAAAAAAAGTTGGGTCCGAAACGCGTGTTTTTCGATTCTCTATCCACAGGTATATACCAATTTAGGTCGATTTTGAAACCCCGAATGACTCGCAAAAACAGAAAAAAATTTGAAGAGTCAAAAAACGAAAAAAATTTGTGGATCCAAAACGAGTGTTTTTCGATTCTCTATCCACAGGTATATACCAATTTGGGTCGATTTTGAAACCCCGAATGACTTGCAAAAACTTAGAAAAAAAATTTGAAAAAAGTCAAAAAACGAAAAAAAATTGTTGGTCCGAAACGCGTGTCTTTCGATTCTCTGTCGATTGGTATATACCAATTTTGGTGGTTTTTGGAACCCCGAATGACGAAATATTTAGAAAAAAAAATTTTTTAAAAGTCAAAATGTCAAAAAAGTAGGGTCCGAAACGCATAATTTTCGATTCTCTATCGATTGGTATATACTTATTTTGGTCCATAATCCACATCCCGTATACCCCTGTGAGACTTGGAAAAAAGAAATTTTTTCGAAAATAAAAACAAATTGTTCCAAAATGCATAATTTTCGATTCTCTATCCACTGGTATATACCAATTTTGGTCGTTTTTGAAAACCCCGAACGACAAACGATTTCAAAACAAAAAAAAAAATATATTTTCCCAGGTAGGAAAAAGATGTGATACGAACTCTAGTACAAGTCCCGTGCCGATCCGGCGCCTAGTTCTCTTTATATCGACGAAAAACACACTTGAGGAAAAAAATAAAACCTCCCTATCTCCGAAACCAAGATAGCTAGAGGGGTGGTTGTGGGTCGAGGTGAAAGGTCTCGATTTATGCTTCGATGTGCCTCAAGACGCGACTCGATATCTTCATCCGTTCAAAAGTTATAACGAAAAAACCATTTAAAAAAAATATTTTTTTTACAAAAAATGAACGGAGGGTTATTTCGATACGGGACTACCAGGGCTGCATTGCGGACGACTTGTGCTTCGATCCTATGCCCATAGAAAATTTTTAAAAAATTGTTGAAAAGTTGCCCCAAGCCCTGGACCCTAACCTTGAAGCCGGAGGCTCAACCTGAACCCAACATAACCACACTAAAATATTCTCTCAAGATGGGAGACCAGCCGGACGAATCGAAGGAGAGTCTGCCGGTGGCGGACATAGGAATGGAGACCGACCAGCAGCCGGGAGAGCAGGAGCCGATCCCGATATTCGATCCGGTGATGGCCGGGAAGGTCATCCGCATGGAAGAGGTGATCGCCTGGATCGAGCCAGTGGAGGAGGCGCCCCAACAGTCTGCCGAGAAAACGCAGATCACAAAGGAGGGCGCGAACACAGGGGAGAACTAACTCCTTTGTACTATTAGTTTTAGGTCATAACAATACTAGTCAAAGACCAAGAGGGACATTTATTTATTTTTGTATCCAGTTTTTGCTCATTTGTTTATTTTAATTATTTGTAAGCTAGTATCGTAAGTTATATAAAATGTATTACTACTCGACTATTACGAGATAAAGCGTCTTAGGTATTTTACCATTATTTTTCTTTGTATGCGAAAAGCGAACAACCCAATTGCTTTGTAATCAGTTTCCTTTGTATAGTACTTCGCGTCTTGGGCGCGAAAATCGCACATAACCTCGTTCTTTTGTCAGCGGAACAAAGATCCTTTGTCGAAATCGGACAGAGGGTCCGCGCATGCGTACCGCATTGCAGAGTCGATGCGCGTGCGTCGAGCCGGCGCGAGACGGACGAGGAGTGGGGATAGCGAGATAAAAGAGCGTGCGGAGAGCTCTCGAGAGTTCTTTCGCCATTAAGATTCGACATGCGAACATGCGAGGAGCGAGAAACTCAAATTTCGTCTAATCGAGCGTGTGAGTGCGTAGTAACGCGTAGACACGTAAAAGCGATTAACTATTATTATTTAAAGCCAACGACAATTCGGTATCGCGTAAATATCGTGAGATTGATACGAATTTGTGTTAAATGCGTGATAAAACAACCGGATGTCATAATTTGCTGTTAAGCGGCATTGTAACGAAATATATTTTAAATAAATATATTTTATATATTATTAAATTAAAAGAAGCGTTGATTTACTTACCCGGTGACAAGATAACCAAATTCCCGAGAAATTCGTGTAGAGAGTGTCGTACGGGGAATCCAGTGTCCTGGTGCAGCTACCCGTGGAAAAACGGCAGCTTGGAATCTAAAGAAGAGAGATTATTAGCGGGAATTATCAGCCGATGGTGGAAAACGCTAGGAAAAACGAGTGAGAAGGCGAAAACGCAACAGTGACGGTTATTGCGTCATACAGTTGGTTACGCAGTTGAGTGATAACAAATGAGTGGGCGTGGCCTAGCAACCGTAACGGTTATTGCGTCAGCCGAACGGTGACGCAGTTGAGTGGAAACAAAGGCCAGTGGGCGTGGCCTATTCCTATCCGACGCCATCTTGGTGGCGTGACATCAGGAACGAGAGAAGGGGAAGCGGCCTACGAACACAAAGGGATCCGTGGACAAAGGACGGGTCAACATAAGAGGTCAGCTTCGAGACAAAGGACCATCTTCGAGTGTGAGACCATTAACGGGTCAAAGTCGGACACAAAGAGAACTCGGGTCAACCACCCGAAACAATAAACCGGCGCCGTAACAAAGGAGAGGAGGTCTTCTGGTGTCGGAACCTTGACTGTTGGCGGCTAAACAGTCTGGCGACCGTATTTTCAAGGTAGGAGAACCTATTTGAATCACCCTCCGTTGACTCTCGCTAACAATTGTCCGGTCACAACCTAACCTAACCAATCAATCTTGAAAAGGATCAAAGACTTGAGAAAAATTGAAGGAAAATATATATCTAACAATTTTTAAGTAAACTAAAATTTTTTAAATATAAAAAATAAAAAAATTTTCACCCACATCATCTTTGGCCAGCACTATCAAGCCCTGAAATGAAAGAAAAAATCAAAATTTCGAAATACCTCCCGAGATATTCGGTATTTTATATTGCACTGGAAGTACGTAGAAATGACTCTTTACGGCTCGTCTGAATCATACCTCGATGGTCCGCAATGTCTATGACTGTTATTTTTCGAAAAAATCAATTTTTTAAACGAGACTATCATTTCTATGAGAGTTTCCCATCTATAACATGGTATTATATCCCTGGTTCATACTGACAATCTGGGTATATCGACGGAACCATTGGACAGCCAATAAGGCTGATATTACATGTGTCGTACGACGAGCTTGTCGGACGTTCCGATTGGCTGATATTGCGCATGCGTTCATCTGTACGACGAAATTTTTGTCGTACATATGTAATATAGCGTGTCGACATATGTCTATAGCTTGTGTTGTATGTGGTACGTATGTAATTATTAACTTGGCTCGTGAAGTGAATATGACTGATATAAATTATAATTTGCTGTATGCAGTAGCACAAGTGATACAACGGAGGAGATTATGCATTGCAACAATATTAATTTATAAAAAAAGAAAAAATAAGAAGAGATGTTGGGTATCAGATTTTCTTTGTAAACGAAAAACTCATGGGGCTTATTATATAACAAAACCAACATTATTAAGAAATCCTAATTTATTTATAAACTATTGTCGGATGAGTCCAATACTATTTGAAGAGTTATATACTTTAATTGCACCAAAAATAAGAAAGCAAACACTTTGTCGAGAGCCAATACCACCTGATCAACGTCTGCTGCTTACATTAAGGTACAAAATTTATATCAATAACTTATTAATATGAAAATATAACAATATTGACAGCAAAAAAAGATAATTACATGTTGATTGTTAACTTTCTTTCAATGTTGATTGTACAATTTCTTATTTAGATACTTAGCATCGGGAGATTCAATGATGTCATTAAAATATCAATATTATATTGATCAATCCACAATAACAAACATAATTGCAGAAACATGTAATGCATTATGGTCAACTTTAGTATCCATTGTTCTTAAAGTACCTACATGTGATGAATGGAAACAAATTGCAAAAAATTTTGAGATGAAATGTAATTTCCCACATTGTGTAGGTGCTGTAGATGGAAAACATGTAGTCATACAAGTAACATTACATTTTGTTAAGTTTTATATTATTTCTTTTTAGTTATTTATTTTCAGAATATTTCATACCTAAAAATAATTTTAGGCTCCACCAAACTCTGGGTCCAGATATTTTAATTATAAAAATTCGCATAGCATAGTGTTAATGGCTGTTTGTGATAGCAACTATAACTTTCTGTTAGTTGATATTGGAGCGGCAGGCCGTCAAAGTGATGGAGGCATATGGTCAAGATCTACTATGGGTGAAGCATTTGCAAGAGGTGAAATGGATATACCACCTCCAGATCGTGTATTTGACGATCGTGTTTTGCCATACGTATTAGTAGCTGATGAAGCGTTTCAGTTAACAAACTATACGATGCGGCCATTTCCTGGAAAAGGAGGTTTAACAAAGGAAAAACGTATATTTAATTACCGACTCAGTAGAGCGCGCCGTATGGTTGAATGCACGTTTGGAATTCTTTCTTCTCAATGGAGAATATATAAGCGACCTATTAACACATCGATACAAACGGCAGAAAAGATAATAAAAGCAACAATAGTTTTACACAATTTTCTTCGTCAAAATGCCGAGGATATTAACTGCTTTTCTGAAACTACTAATGTTATGGATATTCCAACATTATCTGAAATTGAAACTGCGGCATTCAAAGATTTAGGCAATGTTGGCAGCAATACTCATACGCGGGAAGCATCCCACATACGAAACATTTTTGTTGATTATTTCAATAATAAAGGTGCTATTCCATGGCAGGACATGTTCGTATAAAGTTAATATATTTTCCAATCTGTCATTTATAATACACTGTCAAGTACACACTTAATTTTTAGATTAGGTTTAATCATTATGCCATAAAATGTCAGAAGTAAAATATAACAAATGTTTAACTATTTGAAAAAAAGTTTATAAAGGTTTCACGAATATTATTTTGCCATTAGTGTTACACACACACACACACAAACACACACACACACACACACACACACACACACACACACACACACACATTGTAATAAAGTACACACACATTAAAATAAAATATATATTTATTGAGACATTCCTTTTTTCTATGTAATTCTTAAATGTGTATTAACAATATATACCAATAAACGTTGTTTATAAATATGAAAACGTCATAAATAATTAAGTCTTTTTCTCTCTTCTCTGATATAAATATTCTCTCTAAATTAACAAAAATAAACTATTACTTTAGTCTACTTATAAACAAAAAACTAAAAAATGTTTTCAGATCCGTATAAAAATAACTTATATAATTGTTAGAACATTTTAAACATAACGGTACTTTACCACATTAATTATAAACGAAGAAAAATCTAATGAATATTAAATATTCACAAACACAACATAGTTTCATAGTTTAGAGTAATTTTGCATATTACCAATATGAAAAATTATTAAATTATTAAAAAATTATTAAATTATTAAATTATTTTTGCATATTACGAAATTATTAGGTAAAAAGAACACAACATTAACTTCATATTTTCTTACGTAATTGGTCTCCTTTTTCTGAAGTTAAATGTAATAACTTTAATGCAAAGGAAAACCCTTCATTATTTGGAAATTCATGTAATAGATTTCCTATTACAATAATTATGTTAGTTATATTGTCTTGCGCAGGTTCAGGTGCACGTACTGTTTTTTCTGCTTGTGATGTTTCTATTTTTATTGGTTCCCTCATGATGCTTGATAATGTTTCTAACATGTCGTTTTTATTTGATCTTTTTCGTCGTTTTTGCATGTGAGCAGCTTCTTCTTCGAATTCTGATACTTCACTTGTAGACGCACAGTCGCTGCTTTTATTTGGAATGTTAGTAGCGGTACTGAAATATAAAGCAAAATTTATATATAAAAATGTAATAAAAAGATACTTCATTATATATATTATTAATTTGTTACATATCGCTCCGTCTTTTAAGAGAGAGAAATTAATAAAAATTAATATAAGAAAACAAAAAAACTTTATCGGTAAATTATATTTAAACTTATTTTTAAAAGAATGCCAATAACCATTTCTGCGTAAACAATATTTGAATATACTAACTTATGAGAATCCTGTGTATCATGGAGGAATTTCATATATTCGTACCACTTCCATTTGACAGGTTTACTTGTGGCTGAACCACTCTTTTTCTTTATTACATCATTACGAATGCGTGTATATGAATCTTTAAGATACCGCCATTTTTTGCAAGCAGCATCTGGCGTTAGAATTCCTATAAAATAAGTTAAAAACACACTTCGACAAAAGAAATGAATAATGATTAAAAAGTAATACGTAGCCAAATGGTATTGAACTTACCGTTTAATTCTTTCGAGATTTCCTGTCAGTGTGTTGTAATTATATCTCGAGATCTTTTTGCAATTGGCAATGTATGATCCCATAATGCTCTTCTCTTTCTTACATTTGATATAAGAAGTTCTTCAATGTCTTCTGCAATATAAATATATTTTTATAATCTTAGGTAGCAGGATGACGTCCAAAAACGTTTTAATAACGTATTATTGATGTTAGAGATGTCATTATGCTACATGGAATGCTATAATTATTATAATATATTATCGTTGTTATATTTAGCATGTATTGTACATGAAAATCAAATAATATAAGAATAAAATAAATAAGAACCAATTGCAAATTTTAATTGCATATATTTATAATATACTACATACGCAGGTAATTATTTCATTAAATCATACCTGCGTATGTGTACAGTACAAATCCTAAATATATGCAAATTAGATTTGCAATTGCCTGTTATTGTTCTTTATTAAATTGTTTGATTTTAATCAAAAAGCTATACAAGCATTTGAAGTTTCTATATAGATATACTGAGAAATATTAATGTCTTTTGTTAATTAAATATATGATATAGTAATATTACATATGAAATATTTATTTACCACATACAGCTGCAGTAGAATGTGACGATGCTGGCTCATATATAATAGTTTCATCTTCTATGCCATATAATTAATTCATTCCATTAATATAAATAATAAATAAATAATTCTTAAAATATTCTAATCAAGTAATGACAGTTTTACTTACCACGTTGTGGGCATAAATGCCCATTTTCATCTACACAAATGTATGGATAGTTACAAAAACAAATATGTTTCTCTAATATCTCTTTGTCAGATATTATGGTTTTGCAAATCGCACATTTCCGTGGAAGATTCAACTACAAATAATTTTATTATATTGTGTTTATTACTTGTGGCATTACATTTGCATTAAATGATATTTGTTATTTTTATAAGCAAAAAATATAATGTACTTACATAGTCTTTTATATTCATTTTGTCGATCAGAATTTTCTCGTTTAACAATAAGTGACCCGATGCCACACCACTCATAATCGTAGAGTAGGTTAGGACTGTTACGACTGTCGTAAAATGTTCGTCTTGCCCAACTTTTTTCCGACAAGAAATATAGTAACTTTCCGACGGAAGCACCCCACTTGTATTTCGTCGCCAGCCAATCGGAACGTCCGACAAGCTCGTCGTACGACACATGTAATATCAGCCTAAGAGTAGTGTAAGTAGATATTTAGTAATATCCCGAAGTCACTGTTTCACTAGACGACGGCGTTGGCGTTGGCGTGGGGGAACACCCGCTTACATCAGTTGTTAAAAGAACACGGCGGCGAGCTAATGTTATTTGTCTGGCTTGGTAAGGCATCTTATGTCGGGTTAAGATTCACGTTCATTAATAGATTTATTTTTTCTCCACAGTAACATTAGCAGCATTAGCAGCAGCAGCAACAGCAGCAACAGCAGCAACAGCAGCAACAGCAGCAGCAGCAGCAGCAGCAGCAGCAAGCAGCAGCAGCAGCAGCAGGACTAACGGGAGAAAGAGCGAAATTTTTAGCGGTAAGTAGTTAGTACTAAACAGCGTTATTTATAATCTAAATTCTGTAAGTCGTGATCTCATCTCTCCGCTTGCTTGTTTACCTTTCGATCGATACAAATTAAAAAATTGTTGGTTATATTGGCATGGTTAAAATTTTTTTTTTGTTTCAGAAATGTACGGACAGGGTGGTCGCAAAGGGGGTGGTGGAAGGGAGGAGCGGAGGAAGGGAGGAGCGGAGGAAGGACTTTTTTTCATCCTCCTCATCATTTTCCTCCTCTGACCGTCCTCGGTGGAACAAATATCATTTTACTCGGAAATCTGAAGAGAAGGTTAGGGAGGCGGAGGCTGCACTAAGGAGTACGTATATACATATATTACATAGACTATTGGCGTTACATCTTTAGTTTGCATCCTTGTAATTTTTATCTTGTATTCTGTTTCCAGACATAACATCGCAGGTGGAGGACGCGAAGAGGTGCGTGGAGGGTCTGCGTTTGCAGATTCAACAGCAGACCCTCCACGATCCTCCACAGAGGCTGGCTGATTTAAACTCAGCGCTTCAAAGGGCGGAAGGAAATCTAATAAATCTGTTATGTAAACAAACAGGGGTAGAGCAGAGGATGCAGCAAGTAAAACGCGAGAAAGAGCTCGAGAGCCCCGATGAATTATTCGCTTCCGACAGTTCAATAGATTTCTAAACAATAATGTTACAAAGTTGCGATATATAATCTATTAATACTATTGAGTATTTTCTTATATATTGTATGAAAGTGTATTCTATTATATTCATTGGAATAAAAAATTTTATACATTTGTAACGATGCACCCCCATCGTTATTATACCCGGCAGACGACCGCTGGAAGTCGGCCGCCCGACGTCCACCCGTCGGGCAAAGGCCGAGGCGCTAGGCGCCCTTGTTATCTTTATTTTATTGTTATCATAACCGCCGAGACACACACACACACGGCCGCTAAACGACCGTTGATATAACATAAATACGCGGGCCGACAGTCTCCGAAACACGGCGGAAAATACCGAACAGGTAAAACTTCGGTATAAATATCGGCACCGAAGCGATCTCGAGACCAGATCCGTTCCCGATCCAGCCCGACGCTCACCGCAGCGGAAGGCCATATCCTAGACAGATCCGTAATAGACCGTTCTTAGCAAAATCAACGGGGTTGACGAGTTCGCAGCCTCCGCCGAGAGATCTCGGCCATACGCTAACAACCGGCCTATCCCGCCCGAACACCCACCGACCGACAGCACGAGGGTGGCGAGTTCGCCGCCTTCCCCGACGTATTCTCGGGCCCGGTCGTTTCCCTTTAAATTCCCACCGTCCACGATAAACGGGGTAGCGCGTTCGCTGCCTCCGCCGAGAGATCTCGACACCGCTCGGACGACAACAATTAGTTGTGAACAAAAGCGAGGAGTTACTCGCCGCGACAACTACATACGATCACCGCCCGGCGGAATTATAACGCGGCACGCCATTTTGTCGGCAGCCGGCACGCACCGCCTAAATTCCGGCCATTAGGAAACGTGACGTCACCAATCTTGACAATAGGCCCGCTCCGAACCGCGAGGCCCCGCCTGCGGCCGCATCACCGGCAGTTCCGACCCGAGAGCCGGCGGCCTCTAACTGCCGCCGAAATAAATATTTGTATACGCGCGCCCGCTCTTCGGATTCACGCATTACGACCGCTCGATCACAAACTCAGTCCGACTGAAATGTACGCGAATACAACACTATAAATATATTTATTTTCTTTTATTTAACAACAAAAAGAACGCTGTTTCGTTGCGCCTCCCCCTTCCGCGATCCCTGATCCCGGCACGCTATCCGCTTCGCGAAGGGCTCGTTACACATTGTATGAAAGTGTATTCTATTATATTTATTGGAATAAAGTATCTGATGAATTACTGGATGTAGTAACATCTAAGTCATAAATAAGTAAATATTATATGTAAGAAATTTATATATAAAAATATTAAGTGAAAAGTTGTGAAAAAATGTTAATTGGAAATGATAAAAACATTCTATTAAAATATTATTTAAATTAACTATCATATTTGTATAATTAATAATTGCAATATATTTTACAGCAATAATTAATTAGTAACAGTTTTATTAATGCAGAAGACTATGCTCGGCATTTTTTGTGTACATATTTTATTTACATTGTCCTCTTTTGAGCTCCATTCAATAATTTACTATTGAAGCGACATACTTTTTACTAAATATAAATTTATAACTACAACACAACACAGATTACTATCTATGTTTAACTATTTTATCTATTTTACGCTCTCTCATCTACATTGTTAAACATATTCATTTCAAATACGCACGCAAGTAATTAATAATGTATTTGGTAACAGAATTATTTGGAAAAACAAATCAGTATGACTAGTGCTGATCTTTTTTATACTATTATTCTCACTACAAAAAACTTGGGCTTGCATCGATATAATGGCGTTCTTATTAGATTTACAAAAATAAAAAATAATATCGATATTTTAAATAGAGACATTTATGAAAATGTTAATAATTTATAGATTTCCTACATTATTACCAAGTAAATTTAAATATCTAATTATTATATGTATTTCTTATAAGATATTTTTTAATTACGACAATATTATTAATTCCAATATTTTCTACATCATTACCGAGTGAATTTAATTTCATATTTGCTTTTATATAAACTCATATTAGCGTTTAAATCGAATAAATGCACATTGATTGTGTCCGATGTAAGTATAATAAGATGTAAAATATGGAAAAGAACAATCTGAAGTGGAATTAAATTAGGAAACTCTTCAAATTTAAGTATCGGTGTCTCACACCCATCGCGTCAAAAATTAAAACTGAATGTAGAGAACAGTTAAAGGTTTCTACAACTCTGTAAACATTATATAAAGTTTTATTTATGCCAGGAAACGCAGAGAAACCAATCTGAACAATCTCAAGGCGATACGAAGGAAATAATTACCAAATATGTGAAATATTGAAATATGACTCAAAAAACACATATTTGAGAATAAATCGAATATATAGACATTGATTGTGTCCGATGTAAGTATAATAAGATGTTAAATATGGAAAAGAACAATTTGAAGTGGAATTAAAGTAGGAAATTCTTCAAATTTAAGTATCGGTGTCTCACACCCATCGCGTCAAAAACTTAAACTGATTGTAGAGAACAGTTAAAGATTTCTACAACTCTGTAAACATTATACAAAGTTTTATTTATGCCAGGAGACGCAGGGAAACCAATCTGAACAATCTCAAGGCGATACGAAAGAAATAATAAACAAATATGTGAAATATTGAAATATGACTCCAAAAACTCATATTTCTGAATAAATCTAATATATAGACTATGATTGTGTCCGATGTAAGTATAATAAGATATAAAATATGGAAAACAACATTCTGAAATGGAATTAAATTAATAAACTTGTCTAATTACAGTTTTGATATCTCACACCCTTCGCGTCAAAAATTAAAACTGAGTGTAGAGAACAGTTTAAGGTTTCTACATCTCTGTAAACATTAAGTAAAGTTTTATTTATCCCAGGAGACGCAGAGAAACCAATCTCAACAATCTCAAGGCGATACGAAGGAAATAATTAAGAAATATGTGAAATATTGAAAAATGACTCCAAAAACTCATATTTCAAAATAAATCGAATATATAGACATTGATTGTGTCCACTGTAAGTATAATAAGATGTAAAGTATGGAAAAGAACCATCTGAAGTGGAATTAAATTAGGAAACTCTTCAAATTTAAGTATCGGTGTCTTATACCCATCGCGTCAAAAACTTAAACTGATTGTAGAGAACAGTTAAAGGTTTCTACAACTCTGTAAACATTATATAAAGTTTTATTTATGTTAGAAGACGCAGAAAAACCAATCACAACAATCTCCAAGTCGATACTAAGGAAATAATTACCAAATATGTGAAATATCGTGACATGACTCAAAAAACACATATTTGCGAATAAATGGAATATATACACATTGAGTGTGTCCGATGTAAGTATAATAAGATATAAAATATGGAGAACAACATTCTGAAATGGAAATAAATTAATAAACTTGTCTAATTATAGTTTTGATATCTCACACCCTTCGCGTCAAAAATTAAAACTGAGTGTAGAGAACAGTGTAAGGTTTCTACAACTCTGTAAACATTATATAAAGTTTTATTTATGCCAGGAGACGCAGAGAAACCAATCTGAACAATCTCAAGGCGATACGAATGAAATAATTACCAAATATGTGAAATATTGAAAAATGACTCCAAAAACTCATATTTCAGAATAAATCGAATATATACATATTGAGTGTGTGTCCGATGAAAGTATAATGAGATATAAAATATGGAAAACAACAATCTGAAATGGAAATAACTATATAAACTTGTCAAATTTAAGTTTCGGTAAAAAAAATATCTTATTATAGGAAATATATAAAATTATTAGATAATTATATTTACTAGGTAATAATGTGGGAAATCTAAAAATTATTAACGTTTTCATAATTTATAAAATATATTATTATTATTAATATACTAGAGTACAACACTCTCATACACAAAAGAGTACAACACTCGATAGTATTAATAATAGATTATCTTTATTTTAGAAAGAGATGGAACTGTCCGATGCGAACAGTTCGTCGGGGCTCTCGAGGGGGCTCTCGAGCCCTTGTTCGTGTTTTACCTGCTGTAGCCTCTGTTCCGCTCCCGTTTGTTTGCATAATATGCCTACTAAATTTCTTTCCGCCCGTTCGAGCGCCGAGTTGAGATCAGCCAGCATCTGTGGAGGATCGTGGAGGGTCTGCTGTTCAATCTGTAAACGCAGACCCTGCACGCATCTCATCGCGTCCTCCGCCTGCGATGTTATCTCTGAAAACAGAATACAAGATAAAAATTACAAGGATGCAAACTAGAGATGTAACGCCAATAGTCTATGTAATATATGTATATACGTACTCCTTAGTGCAGCCTGCGCCTGTCTAACTTTTTCTTCTGATTTTTTAGTGTAAAAATACTTATTCCATCGTGGATGGTCAGAGGAGGAGGAGGATGATGAGGAGGACGATGTAAATGCGTCTTTCCTTCGCTCCTCCCTTCTACCACCCCCTTTTCGACGCTGTCCGGACATCTCTGAAACCAAAAAATAAAAATTTTAACGTTCCAATATAACCAACAATTTATAATAACGCTGTTTATTATTGGTATACTACTTACCGCTAAAAATTTCGTTCTACTCTCGCCGGTTAGTGCTGCTGCTGCTGCTTGCTGCTGCTTGCTGCTGCTTGCTGCTGCTTGCTGCTGCTTGCTGCTGCTTGCTGCTGCTTGCTGCTGCTTGCTGCTGCTTGCTGCTGCTTGCTGCTGCTTGCTGCTGCTTGCTGCTGCTTGCTGCTGCTTGCTGCTGCTTGCTGCTGCCGCTGCCGCTGCTGCTGCTGCTGCTTAATGTTAATGCTCTGGAGAAAAAATAAATCTATTAATGTACGTACGAATCTTAACCCGACATAAGATGCCTTACCAAGCCAGATAACGAATAACATCAGCTCGCCGCCGTGTTCTTTCGACAACTGATGTAAGCGGGTGTTCCCCCACGCCAACGCTAACGCCGTCGTCTAGTCACAAACAGTGACTTCGGGATATTACTAAATATCTAGTTACACTACTCTTATTGGCTGTCCAATGGTTCCGTCGATATACCCAGATTGTCAGTATGAATTAGGGTGCTGTCACATGGCAGTCGGAATTTCGGAAAACGGAATCTTGGAAAAGTACTAGAGTGGTGATCAACCAATCAGAATTATCTAGTAAAGTTTGAATGTCGGGTTGTCTCCTAAAAGGAAAGCAGCCAATATACAATACAAAACATTATTTTCAGAAATTTCAACAATTTTTGTCGCATTTCTTCAGCTATTAATAATTGTGGACTTTGTCGCCACTTAATAATTTTTTTTGCCAAAAGTATCTTTATTTTTTTCGATGTCATGATGTATCTACAAAATAAATTAGTATAAAAATTAAATATTAATAAGTATATTACAATTTGTCAAATAACATCTTTAATCAAATAATTAATATATATCACTTAAAATAAAATTATAAGAGAAATAAAATTATAAAAAAAATTATAATTTAAAAAATGAACAATTTTATCACAATTTTACTTAAAATTATTAACGTAATATTTAACATTAATTATCTTACACTTGCTATGATCATTTTTTTCCGATCCGATTTTTCGATAGCCTGGCTTCCCATGGAGTGATTTTTACGGAAAACGGAATGCTATTCTAACCTCAAATTGTTTTTCAATTTAGAAAATTTCTTTATTATTTCCTGTTATAATAAATAATACATACAAATGTCACTTTTTTATATATTTTTCTATTGTATTAATTATTTTTTTTGTCGGAAAACTATCAAAATAAATTTTTCTATTTTTACTAATTTCCGAAATGCTCCGAAATATTAGTCCATGGGGAGCCCAGCCACAAAAAAACCGGACCGACAAACACGCAACTTTTATTCTTGACAATATGATAACTATTTTATGTGATAAAATATTTTGATTAAATATTTATATGTATATTAATAAATACTTACCGAACAATTATTTATTAACAATACTTTATTAACAATTCTTCTTATAAAGATAAAAATTCAATCCCGGTTAATTTTCACTAAACGTTAAGTTAAAGTTTCTCCAAATAATTCTGATTAGTTGATCTTAGTACTAGTACTTTTCCGAGATTCCGTTTTCCGAAATTCCGACTGCCATGTGACAGCACCCTTAGGGATATAATACCATGTTATAGATCGGAAACTCTCATAGAAATGAGAGTCTCGTTTAAAAAATTGATTTTTTCGAAAAATAACAGTCATAGACAATGCGGACCATCGAGGTATGGTTCGGACGAGCCGTAAAGAGTCATTTCTACGTATTTCCGGTGCAATATAAAATACCGAATATCTCGGGAGGTATTTCGAAATTTTGATTTTTTCTTTCATTTCAGGGCTTGATAGTGCTGGCCGAAGATGATGTGGGTGAAATTTTTTTTATTTTTTATAATATTTTAAAAAATTTTAGTTTACTTAAAAATTGTTAGATAAATATTTTTCTTCAATTTTTCTCAAGTCTTTGATCCTTTTCAAGATTGATCAGTGAGTAATTTTCTATATCTGTTATGTTTTTGCATGTGGTTTTGCTATATAAAGCTTATCGATGATAATCATTTTACTCTCAGTACGTTAATAAATAAGTTCATTAAGACCTCTTTAGGTTGTAAGTTTTATTGGTTTATATAAATAAATGTACATTTAGTGATCTCACATTGCATTAAACAGTTTGTTAGATTTATTATATACATTGAATTATAAATAACTCAGTTGTTGTTAATATTGCCTGTGCTATTGATGGGCTCTACCCTATCTCTCCCCCGTGTACGACCGCACCCGTTAGTGTTCGCACAACCGGCCATCCTTAAAGAGTTGTTAGTGTACGATACGGAAGAAAATTCTATACCTACTAATTAAGTATTTAGGATGTCTATGATTTCGGTGCAAGGGGGGCTATGGTCTCTGGTTCCCTCGCGTCGTCATCGAGCGTAGGACCTTATAGAGCGACGAAAAATAATATGGTACCGTAAATGTTTAAATTTTGAAATTATAAAAACGTCATTATTTCCGCCAACTATTAACGGTTTATCGAATATCTGCATGAAACCAAAAATTAATTATTTCCATTTTTAAACGAAACTGTGAGATTCAACAAATTGTTATAAGCATAGATTTTAATTTTCCTTGAATAATTTGCGGAAGTACGAGAACTCAAAAATTTACCAAAATGGATCTATATATATATATATATATATATATATATATATATATATATGTATGTATGTATATATATAAAATGGCGAGAAACGTGTTTTGAACCTATATATGTAGATAACTTTTGTCGAATATAACCAAACTCTAGGAGCCGTACCTCCTAAACCGATCGCGATAGCCAAGTTTTGTCCGCGGGATCGTGTTACATGAAGGGGGAGCTTATAGATCCGCGATATTCACTTTTCGAAAATTGCGATATCTCGTGAACGGTGCGTCGTAGAGAAAAAGTGCACTATGTTACGAACGCGCAAAGACGCGACGTAATATAAATAAAGAAATGATACGGGATACGTTTGCTTGGTGCTTTATTAAGTATTGGAGAGATGTTGCTCTTGCAAGCTACAAACGAGAACTGAGCTGAGAAGGATCTTCATTTACAGAGCTTAGGGTATGGTCGGCAAGTTTTAGAAAGTTTTGGAAGGTTCTGGGTAGAGATATAAAATTATATAGTATTCCCTTAAGACAATATTATATATTGGGAAAAGAGGTTTATGGATCTGTGTCCGTAGTTCTATTGTTTTATTGCTCTATTATTTCTACTAAAGGAAAGCCGACAACATAGGTCTTGCTAGGGATATGAAGGGTGAGAAGGGTCGCGGCAGGTAAGGAGGTAAAAAGGGTTACGGCACGTAACATTTCCCCCCTTTAGAAGGAAGATCTTTCTCAAAATAATAAAATATTTAAAGTCTTATGTATAACTTATTTCTAGATTGATGTGATAGCTTAACCTAGCGGTATAATATAAGTATAAAACTAATAGCGTAACGCAATACGACTAACTAACAATAAGATATACATACTTTTGAGCGCACATACATATAAATATTTCTATACTAAAGTCCTATATACGTCCTAGGTTTGATAATCTATTGTTACGAGAGCGAGAACGTTGACTCGGTCTATTCCTGTTGAGCTCCTCTCTTTCGATACGCTGAAGGGGTATCTCATTTTCTGTAGATACTGACGCAGTGATAACTTCGCGTTGTGTAGTCGCCGGATGTGCATTATGAGTATTTATATTATTATTAAAACAATTGCTAAGATACTGAGTGCAGCCTTCCTTAGGTACGCAACATAGTCTAAAGATATAAACGCACTTACTTACTAGTGAACATTTTACAGTTATATATATAATGACTAATGCTATAAATCCATACAATATATAATAAAACCAATTTATAGTTCTTTCATACAATGTTTTTGTTCGATGATGCTTACTAATTTCATCCGCTTCTTTATATAGTTCATTCAAGCTAGAGCTAACTGTTCTTAATAAGTTAACATCTAAATGAGGTGTTTTACCGATATTTAATAATTGAAGTTCCGAGATATTTACGTTATTTTTCCGGATATCTTCGCATAATTTTTTGGTACTAAGATTGACGTTAGGAATGAAATCTTTTTCGATAGTATCTATTATGCCTACAGTCTGACTGTGTAATAAAGCGTTGTCAGAAATGGCATCGCATTCTGAAGATAATTTAATTATTCCGGTCGAAAGTAACTGTGTTTGACGGGGTTTGTCATCCTTACATAAAATATGGAGAATTTCCTCGCGCGGTTCAGTATAAATCCAAGAATTCGTGGACCTTAACTGGATCCAAACGGTATTATGAATTTTCATTAATCGAATGTCACATTCTTTCAATACAGTTTCCAGTCTAGCGGATTTCAGTAGTTCTGATTCGCAATTATGAACAGCCGAAATTTGATACAATAGATCCGTTTGTTTACAGATCATCGCGTCATTAATTTTTTTACATTTTGTTATGTCTCGATCGGATAAATGTGTATACCATTGTTTATCAGTTCTAAGTCCTATATACATTTCTAACGGGTTTATAAATGCGTAAATGTTTTCCTCATTTTGTTTAATCGGTAGTGGGATTGCACGGTATAAGAAAAAATTGTTTTGCTCGATTAGCGGAATTTTGATAATGTAAACTAATCTATAATTCTTATAATATACGCTTATGTCGCTAGAGTCGATTAAATTATTAAATTGATTGGGTTCTAATATTACAGGTAGTCTCTTGTTACTTATCATATAATGTGAATCCTCTAAGTTATTGAATAATTCTCTCGGAGTAAGTATTTTTGGATGGAGTAATCCTCGGCGCGCTAATAATATGGCATCGGTCAGTGTTTCTAATTCTAATTCATATTCTAACATCATCTCGGCACATTCCAGCAAATATGAGTTTACTTCCGTGTTCATTTGTGTTTCAGTCAACTTCTTAGTATTTTTTGATATTTGTACGTTAAGTAAATTCAGATTAAAATCAATTTCTTTAAATTCCTTATTATTAGTTACAAAGGCATTACTAAAATTATTTATAGTGGACTGCATAATACTAATTTGTTTTTTGTATAAATTCGTTAATTGTTTTGAATTATTATAAGCAAGGTCTATCTGTTCATTGTAATAATCAGCGTCAGATGAATCTAATGTGCCGAATAAAATTTTTGCAATTTGTCCTACAAAATCGAAAACGCCACGCTTAACTCTCGCACCGCGGCTATCGAATCGGAGTTCATCATCGGATCGTCCTACCATGTCATTAATAGTTTCTTTCTCTGATTTTAGTGCTGTTATTTTTCGTTCAATGCGTTGTAATTCCTGTAATCCTGAACATGTTATATCATCTGCGTAGAGTTTATAACATAGAACTTCAATTTTGTTTGTGTAAAATTTTAATATCTTTTCTTTTTCTTCTAATGGTGCGAGATTAACATAACTAATAAATTTCCAGTGATCTCTAAAGATAAAAAGGTCGCCTAAATTTTCGAAGTAGACTCCTGGCAGTCGCTTTAATGGTTGGTTTGTAAAGGCTTCAAAAGACTCTGAATTAGTCGTTATCGACATCATCACCCTGTAATGGAAAATATGCGCGTTTCAATTTATTAACATGCAAAACTTGATTACGTTTGCCTCTCTTAATTTCGTAATTTACATCACTTAGTTTGCGTATGATTTGAAATGGTCCGTCATATTGATCTGTCAATTTCTTACTACCTGTTCTGACCGTTTCGTGAAGTACATAAACGTATTCTCCCGGATCTAACACTAATGGTTTTATTCTTTTGTCATAATATTCTTTTGCCGACTCTTTTGCTTTAAACAAGTTTTCCTTTGCGTTTTTCCTTAAATACGTTAATTTGTCAATCAAATCTACGAGAAATTCTTTGTGGGTAATCCCCTGTCGCGGTTTTACGAATACAGAAGGTAGTCGCGGTTTTCGTCCAAATATTAACTCGTACGGAGATATCTTAATTCCTTCATGGTACGCAGTATTATATGAAAACATGGCGGCATCTAGAAACGAATCCCAGTTATCTTGGTTTTGATTAATATATGGTTTTAAGTATTCTGCCAATACATGATGTGAGCGTTCCAATGCTCCATTTGATTGAGGATGGTAAACACTTGTTTTTATTTGTTTTATTTTAAAGATTTTTGCAACTTCTTTCATTAATTCTCCAGAGATGTTACTACCTTGATCGGACAGCAACTCTTTAGGTGAACCAAAAATGTAAATATATTTGTTAACGATTATATCGGCTATGGTAATACTGCTTGTATCTAGCAAGGGATATGCTGTGCAAAATTTTGTTAATTGATCTTGCGTAGTTAAGATATACTTGTGTCCTTTTTCCGTTTCCGACAAGGGGCCTACAATGTCTATCGCTACTTTCTCAAATGCCTCGCTTGGAGTATCTGTGATTAACATAGGTGCTTTCGTTTTTTCTCTAACTAATTTTCGTTTTTGACAATCATGACAAGCCTTTATATAATTTTTTACGTCTTGTTTCATGCCGTTCCATGAATAGTATTGTTGTATTCGTTTAAGTGTTTTAGTGACGCCTTTATGACCTCCAATCGCTGAATTATGCAGTTGCTTAAGAATATTTTGTTTTGTAGTTGGGTCATTAATTTCCTGAGTCAAAGATTCTAACAAATAAACCGTAATTGGTGTGTATTTAAATAAATATTTTATCATTCGAGTTATTTTTGTTCTGGACACAGGATCTCCTAAAGGTGTTATTGATATCACAGTTTTGTTATTTGCAATAACGTATTCTTTTAATTTAATTAAACAATTAAATACGATTTCTAGATTTATTGGTGTTGATTTATTTTCGCGCGTAATAAAATTCACTTCGGTTAAATGTTTCTTTTTTGTGATTTTAATGCTTCCCGGTATAAGTGTTACATCTTCCGCTTTATTTCCGTCAGTTTTTGAGAGAGTAATTTTAATTTTTGGAGAGGAATTTATTTCTTTTACCAGCAGTCCTTTTATGCTACCTGAGATTTGTGGGATTATATTATCAGTTTTCCACAATGAATCATTTAATGCGTGCTGTAGAAACAGGCTGTAACTCGTATCTGGTTTATTACTACAGGAAGCCTCTACTTGCAGAGCTGATATTTGTGGATTTCTAGAGAGCGCGTCTGCGTTGGTATTCTGTTTTCCTTCTTTGTATAAAACCTCGTAATTATATTCTTCTATTTTTAATCGCCAACGCATTAAACGGGATGATGGATCTTTTACATTAAAAAGCCAAGTTAACGGTTTATGATCAGTGATGATTTTAAATTGTTTACCATATAAATAAGGTCGAAAATGTTTTACTGCCCAGACAATAGCCAAAAGTTCTTTCTCCGTAGCATCGTAGTTTCGTTCTGCTTTATTTAATGTTCTTGATGCGTACGCAATAGGGAGATCACTGCCTATTTTTCCTTGTGACAAAATTGCACCGATTCCCTCATCACTAGCATCGGTAGTTAATAAAAATTTTTTATCAAAATCTGGGTATTGTAAAATAGGTTCGTTTAATAATAATTTCTTAAGTTTTTCAAAATTAATTTGTTGTCTCATTTCCCATTTGAATACTACATTTTTTCTAAGCAGTGAGGTAAACGGCTATGTAATTTCGCTAAAGTTTTTAATGAAACGTCGATAATAACCTACGAGTCCTAAAAATTGCTTGAGTTGCTTGTGATTTTTCGGAATAGGATACTGCTCTACTGCCTTTATTTTTTCAGGGTTAGGTTTAACTCCTTTGTCCGATATTATATGGCCTAAATACATTAATTCTCTTTTAAAAAATTGACACTTTTCTGGTTGCAAACTAAGACCAGCCTCTTTAATACAATCGAAAATTTGGCTTAATTTTTGTTTGTGTTCTTCTAAGGTCTGTGCATAAATAACTATATCATCTAAATAGACAAAGCATACATTTCCCTGTAACCCGGTTAAGACATTATCCATTAAACGTTGAAATGTCGCGGGAACATTTTTTAAGCCAAAAGGCATCTTTTTATATTCATAATGACCATTAGGCGTACTAAAAGCTGTTTTTAGAGAATCCTGCGGGTCCATCGGGATCTGATGGAAACCAGAGGCTAAATCGAAACACGAGAAATATCTAGCTTTACCTAGCTGATCTAAAATATCTGATATGTTAGGCAAGGGGTACGCGTCGCCTATAGTTTTTTCGTTTAGTTTGCGGAAATCTATTACTAATCTCCACCGTTTGTTACCATCGGCATCGGGTTTTTTTGGTACTACCCATAACGGCGAGTTATATGGCGAAATGGACGATTTAATAATATCTTGTTCTAACAGTTTATCGACCTGATTTTTTATTTCATCTTTGTGAATAGGGGGATATCGATATTGTTTTACGCATACGGGTACATTATCCGTAGTTATTATAGAATGAGAAATTCTATTCGTTCCTTTTAATTTATCTCCCGGTAAATGAAATATGTCATTATAATCTTCAATCACGGGTAATATTGATTGTTTTTCTTCTTCGTTTAAATGATTTAATTGTAAATTTTCTTTTAACAATTTTAATCTTTGCGTTAAATTATTAGAAATCACCGAATTTATTTGATATGTAAAGCTGTCCCTCGGGCTCGTGGTAATTTCCACTGGCTCTACATTGATCACAGGAATCTCTAAATATAATTCTTCCTCATTTGTATTAGTTACGTAAGTATATGCTTTACCTTGATTTACTTTTACGATACTGTCTATTAAGAAAACACCACGATGTATTTCCTGATGATTCACTAATGCATTATCAATATTTTGTTGATTCGTCTGAATTAAGATAGGACATATGCTTCTGCCAGGCAATGTTGTTGGATTGCTATATTCTAATGGAATTGATTCGTTATTACTAATCGTTACTATTTTATTTTCAAAATCTATCTTTGCATTCTCCTGTCGTAAAAAGATTGAACCTATGATTCCTTGTTTTTTTAAAGGGAATTTACTAGATACTACATGAAATATATGAACTCCTGTACTCGAATGCAAATATACAGTTCCAAGAGTTTGCTGTTTTTCTTCCGTTATGCCTTGAATTTCTATTTTTTCATCGTAATATACTAGCGTATCGCGATTTAGAGCATTTGCCTTTATAATATTTATATCGGCGCCCGTGTCTAATAAGAATCTGTCTCCTGGGTTTCTGAGTTCATTAAAGGGGACGCGGATGAGATTTCGTGATGTTGTTCTGATTGTGTATGTTCTTGTTCTATTGATTGAATCGGGTTTGCACGACTTGTTTGTTGGCCCAAGCGTTGCGCGCTTTTCGCTTGGCCGTGAAAGTTTAAATGTGAATTGTTATTATTTAAATTTAATGGTGGATTACTAGACTGTCCGTTAACATATTGACCGCTATTAAATTGACTATTATTGTGTCGGTTATATTGATTAGGTTGACTACTGTTTTGGTAATTTGTGTTATAATTAGAAAAATTTCTCCCATTTTTATCAGATTAATTTCTTTCTGTATTATTAAATCTACTTATATTTGAATTGTTATTATAAGTTCGCGCGGAATTAGGTTCGTACTTATTAAAATTTTGTCCATTCTGTTGAGGGTTAGAATTTTCGAAAAAGGTTGCGTCTTGATTTTGCACTCGATAAGCCTTTCTTCTACATTTATTTTCGGTATGACCTAATTTTTTACAGAAATTACAAACTATTCTTAATGGATCGTTTTGCCGATTAGATCTCAATCTTTCTGCGTGATATTGAGATTTCCTTATAAATCGAACTGCGCTTTCAATCGCATCTTCCAAAGTATTAAATTTTTGTGTAAAAAGCAGTTGACCCGTTTATCTGGGTAATCCGCCGAGAAAATGATCAATTAATTTATTAGTTGCAAAAACTTTTAGTCCTGCCCTTGCTGCCGGATTAGGGTAATTTGAAATTGCAATCATCATGTCTGAATTGAGTTTTCTTACTCTAGATATGTAATTTTGTATGGATTTGTCTCTATTCTGCCGAAGACTATTTATCTCCACTTCCCAATGATCAAAAGTTTTATAATTTCCAAATTCTCTCTCTAACGCGCTACACAATTCATCGAGATCAGTTATCGTATAAATAGATCTTATTAACGCGGCATCTCCTGTCAATTTCGTTTGAACGACTGCTCTGAAAAAGAATATTCTATCGTCTGGATCGACTAATTCAGAAACTCCTTTACAATCGGTTGTGAATTGCGTAACTGGAATATTTTTGCCGTTAAATATCGGTAAAAGTGATAAACTCTGGCGGACGGGAAAATAGCTACTATTACTAGCGACAGATGACCTTCTACTTTGCCGGTCTGTGCCAAGATGATCCGCCCCTCCCACAAGATTTTCTAACATATCTGTATGATCATTCATTATCGTCTCGGTATTTAAAATTACGTGATCGCTTTGAGAATCGCTACTTAATATATTGCTCTCTGAGCCTGACGAGCTATCGGTATTGTAGTGCTCTTTAATATCTCTAAAATTTCGAAAATACATTAACTCACAGTAATAAAACGCGCAGCATGTTGTTGCTTAGATGGCTTCACGCTGGAACAGATGAATCGATGATGTGGCCCTTTAACGTGATGGTCCGCCACGGAGTCTCGTTACTCGTAGTTGCTCTTTCCACTTGCTGGTTGTTACGCTCCCCAAAAGCGTCCTGATGTCCTCGCGCCCTTTACCTCGTTGATAATACGTCTGGGTTTTATCGGTCGCCGGATTTCAGCAGGTTAACTGGAGCTTGCACTCTGGAGCTTGTCTCTTCCAAGTAGGAGTACAACTGGCCTTGATTCTTCTACTTCGATGTGAAGTTTTCTCGAACATTGGCTCTCAAATGTACGTTTTTCCTCTTGGTTCCAAAAATAAATCTTGCGTAGATTATATCCCGAAAAAATTTTTGCACTTTTAACAGCGTATCCCACCGCTGCCACCAATTGTTACGAACGCGCAAAGACGCGACGTAATATAAATAAAGAAATGATACGGGATACGTTTGCTTGGTGCTTTATTAAGTATTGGAGAGATGTTGCTCTTGCAAGCTACAAACGAGAACTGAGCTGAGAAGGATCTTCATTTACAGAGCTTAGGGTATGGTCGGCAAGTTTTAGAAAGTTTTGGGAGGTTCTGGGTAGAGATATAAAATTATATAGTATTCCCTTAAGACAATATTATATTAACTAATTAATAATTTTTTGTCGCTAGTAAATAAATTCAAATAGAGAATATTAATATGATTCGACCCAACTAGCAAATAACTTACACGGACGAAGTTTTCGGACCTATATTTTTCTCGCCTATTTATTCACGGTATGGTTGAAATATAATCAAGGGAATCTTGTAATCTCGTACCAAGAGATACGTTTCCCTAAAAATATTCTTCCAACTTCGTCCGTGTAAGTTATTTGCTAGTTGGGTCGAATCATATTAATATACAATATTATATATTGAGAAAAGAGGTTTATGGATCTGTGTCCGTAGTTCTATTGTTTTATTGCTCTATTATTTCTACTGAAGGAAAGCCGACAACATAGGTCTTGCTAGGGATATGAAGGGAGAGAAGGGTCGCGGCAGGTAAGGAGGTAAAAAGGGTTACGGCACGTAACAACTATAGCTTATCAACAGGTTTCGAGGTGGGCTATCGGACGGCGTCGGTCAGGTATTCGTAAGTCGCACCGTTTACGAGATACGAGCTGATCGAAATCTTAAGTTTTGTGAGCGGTGAAGCGAGGCACGAAAGTTACGGAACTGTGATGGGAGTGAAAACGACGTGTAAAGAAATGTGTGAGAATCTAATATATACAAAAGAACGAGACTGTATTTACACAATTATGTACAATGGTCTGCGATGCTCGAAGCGCAATCCGCAGTGAAACGAATTGTCAAAATTACTGAAGGAAGTACAGTGCGATTCGACAACGTATCTCTCGGACCTCATGTGCGAACGAACAGAAGGCGAGTGAGCAGTGAAGGAGACGGCATCGGACGAATAGCTTTGTCCTTCCGACCTTCGAGAGAGTTCCATCGACGAAATCAACGAATTTTTTATTTCGTTGGAGTCAAACAAGGATCCTCTCGAGAGTCGGGGAACAAAGGCTGTTTGTTTTCATCGACTTGTTTTGCTCACGAGGCTGTAACTCGTGAGCGTTCAAATTATTACGGTGTCTCCACGAGGCTCTCTCTTAATGCGCTGTGCGGAGAAAGCGCTCGGAAACGCGATTGGAGCATAGTCGCGTAGCGCGAGTCGTCGCGCTAAATTCGAATCGCGTAGCTGCTTGACAGCATGCATGCATGTATTCGCTTCGCTCTGCATTCACTCTTTCCATCTGTCTTTGTCTTTCTCTCTCTCTCTTTCTCTCTCTCTCTCTCTCTCTCTCTCTCTCTCTCTCTCTCTCTCTCTCTCTCGCAACATCCCGCCCGCCTCGTCGGGCTAGGAGCGACGATATGTCAGCGGTTTTCCTTCCGATTGTCGGATGTAAATTGCTCGATGTGCGTGCGGTGGTTAGTAGAGCGTCGCGCGCCGTCGCGTGTTTGACAAGTGAGGTTAGGACCCCCATGTGCGGCGTGACGAGAAAAGTGAGTGCCCAGAGAACGTGAGGTTTTCCAGCGAGATAAAGATAAGTACGCGTGCGTGATCAGTGACGGTTCTGACAAGGAAAGGATGATTATTTACAGATATTTACAGGTTTTCACAGCGCAGGGTGCGCGGCGCGGAGGAGGCGCGTGGCACGTGGATTACGCCAGCGGTTCCGGATCCGCGGCGGAGATCAACGGCAGTGGCACGATTTTGACCTCTGGCCGAGTCAACTCGCCGACGGAGGTTCGGACGTCTACTACGCGCACTTGACCGTCGGCCCCAGAATGCAGACGCGTGACTCGGGCGAGCGGCCAGCGGCACGGCGGAGTACTTTCGCCCTTGATGAGGCAGAGTTGGTTCTCTTGGATGGTTCCGCGAGTGGTCCACCACTTTGACCGGGGCTAGAGTCCCTGGAGGTACTCCCTCGACCAACGTTGCCAGAGGTGGTCGCGCATCTGCTGGAGCAGGCGCCACCGCGTTAGACGGTTGGACGGCACGTCCAGCAGCGACGGCTCAGGCACGGCGATGAGGGGGGCTCCCACCAGGAAGTGCCCTGGCGTGAGAGCGCCGAGGTCCTCTGGGTCGTCGGACAAGGCTTGGAGCGGCCTTGAATTTAGGCAGGCTTCAACCTCGGCGAGGAGCGTCGTAAGTTCCTCGAAGGTGAGCTTCGATTCTCCGAGCGTCCGCCGCAGGTGATGCTTGACGGATTTCACCGCCGCCTCCCAAAGACCCCCGAAGTAAGGGGCGGACGGCGGGTTGAATTTCCACCTTATCCCTTGGTCAGCGAGGCGCCCGATGATGGTGTGGACTTCGCGGCTAGCGGCCCTGAAGAGTTTCCGGAGCTGTCGGTCGGCACCCACGAAGTTCGTGCCGCAATCGCTGTATACGGTCGTGCACAGCCCCCGTCGAGACACGAATCTGCGGAAGGCCGCCAGGAAGGCCTCGGCGGAGTAGTCGCTGGCGACCTCCAGATGTACTGCTCGGGAGCTGAAACAGACGAACACGACTAGGAAGCTTTTGTAGGCCTTATAACCACGGCCCTTGGTTGTTCGCAGCCAGACAGGACCCGCGAGATCAACGCCGGTGTATTGGAACGGTCGGCTCGGGGCGACGCGTTCTCTCGGCAGGTCCCCCATCGCTGGCTGTGGAGTAGCCGCCCGCCATCGGATGCAAGGGGGGCATCGGTGTATGTGACGGCGCACCAACTGCCGCGCTCGCGGGATCCAGAAACGTTGCCTGATGCTCGCTAGGGTGGACTGGACTCCTCCGTGCAGTGTTCTTCGGTGGCTGGCGTCGATCACCAGGTAGGTTAAGTGAGATTCCGATGGAAGTATGATTGGGTGACGCTGATCAGCGTCGAGGAGTGAATGTTTAATGCGTCCGCCAATCCGTAGGATGCCCTCAGCGTCTGTCATCGGAGCAAGCTTGCGTAGCGGACTGCGAGCCGACAACGCCCTTCCAGCATTGATGTCCTTGAGCTCTGACTGGAAGCCCAGGCCTTGAGCCATTAGGATCCAGCGGGTCCTAATGGCTCAAGGCGGTCAGTGCTGCCTCCAGCTCTTCAGGATTTAAGACCGAGGGCGCGGTCTTTTCGGTTTCAGCGCGGAGGCGACGAGTCCGCCAGCGCCAAAGCCAGGCTGAAACACGCAGCAGGCGTCGGAGACTTGAGAAGCGGAGAAGCTCGTCAGGTTCGCTCCCCTGCGCAACCGCGAGGCATCGAGGAGATCGCCGTTCCGGCAAGTCCTCTTCGTCGATGAGCCCAGGATCCGTCGGCCATGCATCTTGACCCTCTTGGAGAAAAGGGGGACCCCGCCACCACAGCGGATGCTCTAAGAGCTCCCTCGGCGACACCCCTCGGGAGGCGCAGTCGGCCGGATTCTCCCGACCAGTTACGTGGCGCCAGGTAGCGTCTGGGTTGGACTTTTGTATCTCGCTCACCCGATTTGCAATGAACGTGCTCCATTTTGCAGGATGGCCCTGTACCCAGCCGAGCGTGACGGTGGAGTCGGTCTAGAGGTGGACCGCCGACGGCTGCAAGTCTAAGGTAGCTCGAGTATGCTCGGCTAGTTTGGCCACCAGGGTTGCTGCGCAGAGTTCCAGTCGGGGTAGAGAGACTCGCTTCAGCGGCGCGACCTTCGTCCGTGCGGCGACCAAAGAGATGGAGGAGGAGGAGGGGCCGCAGGCTCGCAGGTAGACGACGCCGGCGTAGGCGAGCTCGGAGGCGTCTGAGAACCCGTGGAGCTCCAGGGTGCCCGCGGGGGTGCTGCAACCGAACCAACGCGGTACTCGGACGCTCTCTAACAGCGGCAGCTCTTCCTCGAGGATGGACCATGCAGAGGCCTCCCTCTTGGCCAATGGAGCGTCCCAGTCCAGATGTTGGAGCCATGCAGCTTGGACGAGGAGCTTCGCTCGTATGACAATGGGCGCCAACCATCCGAGCGGGTCGAAAAGGCGTGCAGTTTGTGAGAGCACTGATCTCTTCGTTGGAGTGGCTTGCGGTGCTCGCTGAATTGCTATGGCGAAGTCGTCGTCCGTCGGGTTCCATCGAAGACCCAGAACTAAATGGTCGATCGACGGCAGATGAGCGACGATGGTGGGCTGCAGGCGGTGCTCGGATGGGACGTCTTCCAGAAGCGCCTCATGGTTCGCAGCCCACTTCCGCAGCGGGAAGCCGCCCGCCATGCAGAGTGCCGACACCTGCTGCACGAGTTGCCTCCCAGTGGCCAAGTCGTCAGCTCCGGTGAGTATATCATCGACATAGATGTCCTGCCTCAGCGTTCGCGCGGCTAACGGGAACCTGGTTTCTTCGTCGTCTGCGAGTTGGCGGAGCACACGGATAGCTAGGTACGGCGCGCTTGCCAACCCGTAAGTTACCGTATTGAAGCGGTATTTTAATACTTCTTGCTCTCCCCACAGGATCCGTTGAAGGTCGCGGTCAGCAGGGTGCACCAGAATTTGACGGTACATCTTCTCCACGTCGGCGACGAAGACATAGCGGTGGCGACGCCAACGAGAGAGGACGTCCGCTAGTGCAGGCAGCAAGTTCGGTCCGACGTGAAGCGATGCATTGAGTGAGGCGCCGTCGGTCGTGCGAGAGGAGCCATTGAAAACTACTCGGATCTTGGCCTCAGACCCGGAGCCCCGCAGTACGCCGTGATGCGGCAGATAGCAGACGGCTGTCCCTGGAGTTGACGGCGCCGCGCTGACCGGCGTCATGTGTCCGAGAGTGAAGTAGTCGCTCATGAACGTGCGATAACGTTCGCCGAAAGCGCTGTCGCGGGTGAACCGTCGCGTCATGACCTCCAGAAGACGAGACGCGGCGCGACGCGTGGAGGTCAAGTTCGGCAGATCCGGACGGACTGGCAGGCGCACTTGATAGCGCCCGTCAGAGAGTCTCTCGTGGGTACGCGAGAAGTGCTCTTCGCACTCGGCTTCATCCGCGGTCAGCGGCAACGGGGCGCGAGGGGGCTCTTCAGCCTCCCAGAACCGGCGCACCAATTCACTAAGTTCAGCGACGGAGGAGCACTGCATTGAGATCACTGGACTCGCGTCGTGGCCGGCGCCCACGGCTCCCAGCAGGACCCAGCCGAGACGAGCCTGCTGCGCGATCGGTTCCGCCACACTGCCGCGGCGAAGGTCCGGCAGAGCAATGCTGGTGTACACCTCTGCCCCTAGTAGAAGCTCGACGGGATCCTGAAGGTGAAACTCAGGATCCGCAAGCTCGAGTCCCTCCACGTGTGGCCACGAGCGTGTCTCTTCGCCCGACGCGCCCCCGTAGATCGACAGACGCGGCAACACTAACGGAGACACCATTAGCGAGAACTCCCCGGAACGCGATAGCACTGACACGGCGACACGACCGCGAGAACTGCCAGTTTGGACCCCGCCGATACCAAAGATGGCCACTGATGACGGCGTTCGCGGGAGGCGAAGTCGCTGCGCCAACGACTCAGCGATGAGCGACGTCTCGGAGCCCGGATCGATGAGTGCGCGCACCGCGTGGCGGGAACCGGCGCGATCAGCCACCAGGACGCGAGCGGTCGCGAGCAGCACGGGTCCGCACCCCGGCGGGTGCTTGGCAACGTGCACGGCCGAAGACGAGCTGGGAGCAGTAGCAGGCAAGGTGGCGACGGCGAAAGCATCGTGCAAGGAGGTGTGGTGCTTACCCGAGCATTTGCCGCATGCCTTCGAGGACGAACATTCCCCCAGGAAGTGACGGCCGAGGCAATTCCAGCATCTCTGGTGAGTACCGACGATCTCCTTCTTTTCTTGTGCTGTCTTCTTCTTGTATACGTCGCAATAAGCCAGGAAATGCTCCGTTTTGCAGAGGGGGCAGTTGCGGTTCGGATCAGGTCCCTTGCCGCCTACGTGGCTAGCTCGCGCGGCGCGACTAGACTTCTCGGCGGGCTTTCCGGACGATTCTCCGGTGACGACTTGGATGACGTCCTGCGTGATGAGCTGTTCCTGCAAGAACTCGCGGAGGTTCTCGTAGGACGGCGGATCGGAGGATTTTCCTAGCGACCTCTCCCACTCGCGGCGGGTCTTGGGGTTTAGAAGGTCGACCACCAAGTGCACAAAGAGATCCGTAGAGCTGGCGATCGGGCGACCGATGCCCTCCAGGCGACCGACGGTGGAAAGAACACCGTGGAAGATCCGACGGAGTCCGGCGGCAGAGGGCGACTTCATCCGCGGGAGCGACGTAAAGGCAGCCAGGTAAGCTCGTACGAGAAGCCGCTTGTTCTCGAAGTGGGCAGTCAGCGTGGACCACGCTCCCTCCAAGTTCTCCGCTGTTGCAGGCAGATCGCGAATCAGCTGTTCGGCGTCGCCCTTCACGCAGGTCTTCAAGTACTGGATCTTCTGTACCTGCGACAGAGACGTCTTGTCGATGACTATCGACCGGAACAAATCGCGCCAGGCCGGCCAGTCCTCGAACTTGCCAGTGAACTGCGGCAACTGTATTCTTGGCAGGTCGTGGTTGGTCGATGGCGGCGGCGCGACCGGAGCCTTGGCTACAGCGGCGGCAAGTTGCTCGTCGGTGAGCCGGCGCTTGAGATCCAACATCAACCCTTTGTTGAGGAGGTAAGCCTCTTCGGCAAGCGACGGAATGTCTTGCTTGAGGTATTGAGTGTCCTTGAGCTCGGCGAGGTGGTCGAGGAGATCGTCATTGTGGCCGTCGAATTTGTCCCAATTTTTCTCGAGGCCAGCGAGCCGTGCTTCGACAGCGCCTAGAGTGATCTTCCCCTCACCAAGCTTCGTAAGATTGTCGTACGCCCTTTTTATCTTCCCGTAGAGCGCGGTGGCAACCTCCACGACGGCTTTCACGTCCCCACTCATTTCGTTTTAGATAGCTTCCGGCACTTCACTGGCTACAGCACAACCACTCCGTACGTGGCGATCGCGAGAGCGGCAACCGACGACTCAATGGAGAATTGAAATCCGGCTCGAAGGACCAGAAAGATGATCGAAATCTTAAGTTTTGTGAGCGGTGAAGCGAGGCACGAAAGTTACGGAACTGTGATGGGAGTGAAAACGACGTGTAAAGAAATGTGTGAGAATCTAATATATACAAAAGAACAAGACTGTATTTACACAATTATGTACAATGGTCTGCGATGCTCGAAGCGCAATCCGCAGTGAAACGAATTGTCAAAATTACTGAAGGAAGTACAGTGCGATTCGACAACGTATCTCTCGGACCTCATGTGCGAACGAACAGAAGGCGAGTGAGCAGTGAAGGAGACGGCATCGGACGAATAGCTTTGTCCTTCCGACCTTCGAGAGAGTTCCATCGACGAAATCAACGAATTTTTGATTTCGTTGGAGTCAAACAAGGACCCTCTCGAGAGTCGGGGAACAAAGGCTGTTTGTTTTCATCGACTTGTTTTGCTCACGAGGCTGTAACTCGTGAGCGTTCAAATTATCACGGTGTCTCTCCACGAGGCTCTCTCTTAATGCGCTGTGCGGAGAAAGCGCTCGGAAACGCGATTGGAGCATAGCCGCGTAGCGCGAGTCGTCGCGCTAAATTCGAATCGCGTAGCTGCTTGACAGCATGCATGCATGTATCCGCTTCGCTCTGCATTCACTCTTTCCATCTGTCTTTGTCTTTCTCTCTCTCTCTCTTTCTCTCTCTCTCTCTCTCTCTCTCTCTCTCTCTTTCGCAACACGAGCATTCACCCCCTTAAGGGTTGTAGGGGGTGAAAGTATAAGAGGTGATTTCAAAGGCATTCGAAGAGACCTATACGACGGTACCGATATCGTATCGATAGGTAACATCGTTTACGAGATACGGGTACCATCCCCCTTAAGGGTTGTAGAGGGTGAAAGCATAAGGGTGGTTTCGAAGGGATTCGAGGAGCCCTTAACGACGGTAGCGATAAAATATTTTTATCCAGCACCATTTACGAGATACGAGCAATCACCCCCTTAAGGGTCGAAAGGGGCGAAAGGGTGAAAAAAACATATTTCAGAATAAATCGAATATATAGACATTGATTGTGTCCACTGTAAGTATAATAAGATGTAAAATATGGAAAAGAACAATCTGAAGTTGAATTAAATTAGGAAACTCTTCAAATTTAAGTATCGGTGTCTCACACCCATTGTGTCAAAAACTTAAACTGATTTTAGAGAACAGTTTAAGGTTTCTACAACTCTGTAAGCATTATATAAAGTTTTATTTATGACAGGAGACGCAGAGAAACCAATCTCAGCAATTTCAAGGCGATACGAAGGAAATAATTACCAAATATGTGAAATATTGAAATATGACTCCAAAAACTCATATTTCTTAATAAATCTAATATATAGAAATTGATTGTGTCCGATGTAAGTATAACAAGATATAAAATATGGAAAACAACATTCTGAAATGGAATTAAATTAATAAACTTGTCTAATTACAGTTTTGATATCTTACACCCTTCCCCACCAAACACAGATATATAACTATTATATTGCCACTATATAACGGAATGTAACAGGTAATATAACGTATTCGTTACATGTAACGTATACGTTAGTTGTAATTTCCCACTCATGGATCATTACAGTTATATAATATAAATATAACAGGTAACTAAAATGTTATATAGCAGTTATATAAGCAGTAATATAACTTGTTGCATTATTGTAATATAACTATAGAGTAACTGTTATCGTATATGTTACTGTATATTAACTAATAATTTGCCTTTTGTACATACTAATCCCAGAAAAGATCTTTGAATTAATTCTAAGCAAAAGCAAAACTGTTTCATTTGCTTTCGCTTAAAATTAATTCAAAGATCTTTTCTGGAATTAGTATGTGCAAGAATATGTTTTTGCGTAGGAAAGGGAAAAAATATAAATATTGAGTAACTTTTATTATGTATATATTAAAATTTTGCATATATATTTTTCTATATATATATATATATATATAATAATCTGCCAGCAAACTGCTATCATTTTGCTATCTGGGAAGTTCTAGGTTATCCTTAGTTGTGAGAGCATAATAAATGTAACGCATTCAATGACATTTTACATGCAGGTTTCACAACTTTAAGGATATAACCTAGAACTTGTAGAATAATGGTAATTATCCAATACTTAGTTAAAAAAACATTAAATATGGACGTTAATTAAATATGGAAAGATTTTCCATAATTTTATATAACGTTTGATAAACGATTACTTAAAAAAGCAAAAGGATTACCCTTGATACAAATTATGTTGTTTATAGAAACGACGTACATCCGAACTCGGAATTGCGCTGCTATATATACAGGTTAGAGTCCCGACGAGGCACGTTTTACATTATGTTATATAACATCAATATAATATCAACGTAACAGTTGTTACATAACACGCAACATTGCAGTTATATTAATGTTTATTTATTATAACATATAAATGACGGAGCAACATAATAGTTTCATAACCCAATTATATTGTAATAATAAAGTAAGTTATATAACTGTAATGTTACTACAGTGTAACATCTGTTATATTATATGTTACTTCTATGTTATATAGCATTTATATTCAGTGTTTGGTGGGTCGCGTCAAATATTAAAACTGAGTGTAGAGAACAGTTTAAGGTTTCTACAACTCTGTAAACATTATATAAAGTTTTATTTATGACAGGAGACGCAGAGAAACCAATCTGAACAATCTCAAGGCGATACGAAGGAAATAATTACCAAATATGTGAAATATTGAAATATGACTCACAAAACACATATTTGAGAATAAATCGAATTTATACACATTGATTGTGTCCAATGTAAGTATAATAAGATATAAAATACGGAAAACAACATTCTGAAATTGAATTAAATTAATAAACTTGTCTAATTACAGTTTTGATATCTTATACCCTTCGAGTCAAAAATTAAAACTGAGTGTAGAGAACAGTTTAAGGTTTCTACAACTCTGTAAACATTATATAAAGTTTTATTTATCCCAGGAGACGCAGAGAAACCAATCTGAACAATCTCAAGTCGATACGAAAGAAATAATTAACAAATATGTGAAATATTGAAAAATGACTCCAAAAACTCATATTTCGGAATAAATCGAATATATACACATTGAGTGTGTCCGATGTAAGTATAATAAGATATAAAATATGGAAAACAACATTCTGAAATGGAATTAAATTAATAAACTTGTCTAATTAAAGTTTTGATATCTCACACCCTTTGCGTCAAATATTAAAACTGAGTGTAGAGAACAGTTTAAGGTTTCTACAACTCTGTAAACATTATATAAAGTTTTATTTATGACAGGAGACGCAGAGAAATCAATCTGAACAATCTCAAGTCGATACGAAAGAAATAATTAACAAGTATGTGAAATATTGAAAAATGACTCCAAAAACTCATATTTCGGAATAAATCGAATATATACACATTGAGTGTGTCCGATGTAAGTATAATAAGATATAAAATTTGGAAAACAACATTCTGAAATGGAATTAAATTAATAAACTTGTCTAATTACAGTTTTGATATCTCACACCCTTCGCGTCAAATATTAAAACTGAGTGTAGAGAACAGTTTAAGGTTTCTACAACTCTGTAAACATTATATAAAGTTTTATTTATGACAGGAGACGCAGAGAAACCAATCTGAACAATCTCAAGGCGATACGAAGGAAATAATTACCAAATATGTGAAATATTGAAATATGACTCAAAAAACACATATTTCAGAATAAATCGAATATATAGACATTGATTGTGTCCACTGTAAGTATAATAAGATGTAAAATATGGAAGACAACATTCTGAAATGGAATTAAATTAATAAACTAGTCTAATTACAGTTTTGATATCTCACACCCTTCGCGTCAAAAATTAAAACTGAGTGTAGAGAACAGTTTAAGGTTTCTACAACTCTGTAAACATTATATAAAGTTTTATTTATGCCAGGAGACGCAGAGAAACCAATCTGAACAATCTCAAGGCGATACGAAGGAAATAATTACCAAATATGTGAAATATTGAAATATGACTCCAAAAACTCATATTTCAGAATAAATCGAATATATACACATTGAGTGTGTCCGATGTAAGTATAATAAGATATAAAATATGGAAAACAACAATGTGAAATGGAAATAACTATATAAAAATGTCAAATTTTAGTTTCGGTGTCTCACACTCATCGCGTCTAAAACTAAAACAGCAGATAGAGATCAGTAAAATGTTTGTACTACTCTCTACACAAAATATAAAGTATTATTTATGGTATGAGACGCAGAAAAACCAATGTCAACAAAATTATGACAATAGAAATTAAATAATAATCAAAAATATGACATTTTGTAATAATACTCCTAAAAATCATATAATCGAATGAAATAAGAAAACACACATTGCGTGTGTTTGTCTGATGGAACACTAAATAGATAAGAAATATTATAAACAACAAGTTTTATTCAAAAAAACTCAATCATTGTTTAATTATAGATATGCTACTTGTGACGCTATACGTCTAAAACTGTCACTGAAAATTGTGATTGAGTAACCGTATGTACAACTCTCTTTTGACATAAAATCTTTCTTTATTTAACGTTAGAGAGGACCCTAAATAATTATAAACAAATTCTTGACAACGCAACATACATTTTTATCAAAAATGTAAAATTTTCTAATATTATTCCAAAAAGACACATTATCGATTTAGACCACAAAAGATTTCACAATAAACAAATTATAAATATAAAATGATACAAACTTTTATATAATAAACACTTTGTATTAGAGATGAACTTTGTTGTCTGTGTTAGTATTATTTAGCAAGTCTTAACGTGAGAGCACGGTCCGTGAGCAGCTCGAAAGTTTTGTACAACTTTTGCGCAGATTTTCGCGAGTGACGCATTAAATTTACGACTGATCGTCGCGGACAATGTTTTTGGAATACATCTATTGAAGAAAATAGTGCGCGTTAGTTTTTTATGTTAACAAATACGTAAAAACTGATGTGCGTGTGCCGGTAGTGAAATGCCGGGTTAGCCAGACTTTCGATCGTTTTTTAAATGTTTTTATAGAGTTTCGTAATGTGATTTCGGGTTTGATCGAAGCGGAACGGCGAGCTCTTTCGGGCGGTTGATTAATAACTCGCCTTTTCCGAATTTTTAATTCATAAAAAAGTGTTTAAATGTGGTGTATAAGTGGAATATAGGGCGGCCATATTGGATGGACAATTCCAAGGCTATAGGAGTGCCGTACGACTTGTGGCTCTTGCAGACCAGCGCGATGGCGCGACACGCGATACGCGATATGCGACGAATCGCGAGAATAAGATTTTCCCTCCATTCACACAAACGCGATGACGAGGGAAAAACCTAACCTTATAATCTTGTGTCCGTTTATTTATATTTTGACATTTCATTAAAATCATCGACATATAAAATAATATAATATAATAGATATAATATATATATATATATATATCATTTATTTTTATATTACATACAATATATATGTCGATGATTAAAATATATGCACGACACGTTAACCAAACGACATCATCAGTACCACAGTATAACCTACACTGTGTCAGTACTCTAAAATCGCTCGTCGCGCGCGACAAATCTTGGAACTTGGTCAACTTTTTTCGCGACGTCGCACTCGACCGTTCGACGGATATGACGTTCGGAAAAGCTGTACGCTGATTGGATATCGCGCATCGCGCGTCGCGTCATCGCGCGTCGCGTCATCGCGCGTCGCGTCATCGCGCTGGTCTGCAAGAGCCATTGGGCGTCTTTGCATGGACCTATGATCCAAGGCTTGAGGCACGGACCATACATAGACGGGAAACTCGAACGGTAAAGGCGGACTTTTGGAGAAATACCAACTTTGAAGTGGATTTTCAAACGAACCAAGGGTCATAGAGCATTTTCACGAACGGGAGGATACTCGGGTGAGTTTCCGGCGTTACATATTAAAACTTCCGGTGCAAACGGAAAGTCGTTTATCTCGTAAACGGTTGCGAATTTTTTATCGTTTTTTGCGGATTTAGACTCTATAAAATTAGCTCTATGACTCGTATTCATAGTCCGATCTTATATTTAAGATTGTCTTAAGTCTGGTCTAAGGTTGACTTAAGATCCCATTCAACCAATCAAATGGCTGCGTAGCATTTCAAGCTCGGACTTAAGACAATCTTAAATATAAGATCGGACTATGAATACGGGCCTATGTCGCTACGAAAAAAAATTTTTGATTTTTGGCAATTTTTAAAAATTTTGTTTTTTCTCTTTTTCAGGAAAACTATTGACTTTTCAGCGTTGTGGTTTGGTACTTTTTGGTTGGAAAAAATGAGAGGAGGATCGGTACGTAGACATTATTTTGAAATTTTAATATTTTTGAAAATAACAATTTTTCTATAAAACTTTTGCGATTTTTCCATTTGCTTCGGTTTTTAAGGTGTAATAGTTTGTATTTTTTATTTTTCTAATCATCTCTTTGGTTTATAGGACTGTTGCACTCTATGCTTGATGCATCGGAGAAGCAAAATAACAAGGGACTTCCCTCTCGTGGTGTGCCACCTTGTCGTGGTGAGAGGGCTAGGCCCTGAAGCCCAAAGGAACACCCACACGGACTTTGGTCCAATTGGGTGAACCACCGGGTGGAAGGGTCTCCAAGAGCACACCGTTCTCTCTTGGGAGAAGAATAAGGGGAGGCCAGCGACTCCCTAAGGGCCTTAGCCTTCGGGCGACGGCCCGTCACGCTGGAAGGGGTTGGCGGCCCTGACTTCAATCGCCCGGCGACTCGGCGCCGTTAGGGTAGGTTTACTTTCCTCCCCGCCGTTGAGGGTTTTTTTGAGGGGGGTGTTTCGAATGGAATTTGTCGTGGTGAGAGAGCTAGGCCCTGAAGCCCAAAGGAACACCCACACGGACTTTGGTCCAGTTGGGTGAACCACCGGGTGGAAGGGTCTTCGAGAGCACACCGTTCTCTCTTGGGGGAAGAATAAGGGGAGGCCAGCGACTTCGTAAGGGCCTTAGCCTTCGGGCGACGGCCCGTCACGCTGGAAAGGGTTGGCGGCCCTGACTTCAATCGCCCGGCGACTCGGCGCCGTTAGGGTAGGTAGGTTTACTTTCCTCCCCGCCGTTGAGGGTTTTTGGAGGGGGGTTTTTCGAGTGGAATTTGGGGTTGGGCGGGAGTGGTGCTTGTGTCACTTTAGGGTGACGTATCGCGATCAGTGCTCTAGAGCGGTCCGCTTTTTTCGCGCATGCGCGAGATGTTAATAACTCTGCAGAAATAAAAAGTTCGTGCGAGCGGTGTGACCCTTTGTGAAATGTATTTTTACACATATACATATATTTTAATTTAAAATATACATTACTAAACAATTAGTACAATGAAAATATTTATATATCTCGCTAATAGAAAAAGACAAAGGTATAAAAATTATTTAAAAAAACATTTTATTGGGAATAAATTAGTCTTCCGGCAGAATTTGTAAATATACCTACATTTGTGGCAAGGATAAGAAAAACTGGCAAAAATGCCTTATCGGTATCTGAAAAGACAAAAATTACATTTTTTTGTCACAAATGAAATACAACATTTTATATTGCGTCTTATTATAAAATAAATTTTTATCGAATTAATAAAAATTTTATAAATACAATATAAATTATTATGAAACATTTTCATAAATTATGTTTAGATATTTTATTATGTTACGTGTAATAAAAATTCTAGCGTAATATTATAAAGAAACAAAAATATAACAAGACAACGATAAACCGAGAGAAATGATTATTTATTTTGGAAAAAAATGAAATAAAATATATTAATATATAATATTAAAAGCAACTATTATATTTCAGCAAATATTGTGATTTGTGACTGTGCAAATATAAACATTTTAATTGATAAAAATATTTTAATTACAATAATAATAACATAAAAAAACATCTGGTAGTATCATTATTGCGTTATACCGGATATAATTTTTGAGTTTTATGCTATTCTAGATGCCTATAACAACTTTGACATTTACGCGATTAATATTTTTTATGCCTCAAAACTAGATCGAGCAATGCAAATTGAGAAAATCCTACTATCGGATTAAGAATTTTTATCTTTTTTTTTGCGTTTTTTCTCTTCTTTTTCATCTATCGGTGAAACATATCAGACCGATAAACACCTAAATTTTTTATCGGTAATATCTGTACTCTACGCGCGTTTAGCAATGTTTTATTTCACAAATTTAGGACATTTATACGCTACAGAAATATATTTTATTAAAGGAATTAAGTGATTTGCTGTACGAAAGGTAGAGCAAAATGTGTTTTATGATTCTTCCGCAGCATCGTATTACAGAATCTTCAATATCGATTAAAATGGGAGATAAAATTTATGTACATGTAACAATTTAGTTTGAAACGTAGATTTTTACTGTTCTGAAAACGCACTAGATTTCGCAAGGCCGTTAATTTAAGCGTTAGGCATATTACCATTAATTTGTCGATTCGCGTAATCACTTGTGGTAATCACTAATCGCTTTTCATTATTTACAGAGATTTAATGTTGAAATTATGATATCGATGACTTTGAGATGTGTGAGGGTTTAGGTAAAAAGTTTTATTTATTTTTACCTACGGAATTATTTTTATTATCCATATCTCTGGCATTTGATGAAATAATACATCATCCCTCTCGTGGTGCGCCACCTTGTCGTGGTGAGAGGGCTAGGTCCTGAAGCCTGAAAGGAACACCCACACGGACTTCGGTTCAGTTGGGTGAACCACCGGGTGGAAGGGTCTCCAAGAGCGCACCGTTCCTTCGTCGTCGAGGGAACAAGATGTATGGATGTGTCGTATGAGTGAGATGCAGTCGGTTGCTTGTGGATATTTCCCAAAGACTAATCAAGAGGGGAGTAGTAAACCCCTCGACCGTGGCGGGGCGTGATGTTAGTACCTGACCTCTGTAGGAGTAATAAGCGTTCAGTCGCGTGAAACCACATGTTCAACGTGGAAGAACCGCTCATTACTTTGCTGTACGGAGCCTATTTGGGAGTTGAAGCGAGTACACCGGGCGCATGTGTGGAGGATTACCCGGTCAGTATTTTCTCATACCCGGAGCCAGGTAGGGCAAATCCTGGCACCGTCTAGCCGAGGTTTGGATCAGCTTCCCGCTCGGATCGGGGGCGTCCACTCGATAGGGGTGACGTAAAACCTTTAGCATCATTTATGGCGCGGGCCTATCCCGTAACACTTTTTATTAGAGTCACACAGTGCCGATAGGGGTTGACCACCCGATAAGCCGCTTCTCGGTTTCGGTACCTATCGTTAGGGTCATTCTTTCCCGGGGATAGTAGCCCTACCGCGGTAGGGCTCCCATGATGGGCGAACCGGATGAAAATTATTACCTGCCAAAATGTCTTTCTCAAATAAAATTTCTTTGTCGGGCGAGAGGAGGGCGCTGCCCTCGTTGCAGGAGGAGGAGGCGAGAGAGACTCTCGACGCCCTCGATACGCGGCCTCTCGAAAATTATCGAGATGGCGTAAGCGTTAAGGAGGACGTGGACTCGGTAATAATTTGCGCGGCTTCATTGGAGCCCTTCGAGTGCGAGAGGGGTGTACGTTGTACACGAGGCCGTTCTCTATCTCAAGGTGCCGTAATGTAAAGCTTACGCGATACCTGTCGAAGCGGCCCTTGTTTATCGGCGGCGAGCGCGCTGCGGCGGCGGCGCAAATAGCGGCGACACAGGGGGGGGGGGGCGCGTCGAGCAGCGACCCTAGCGCGCGGGAGGATCGACCGTGGTCAGAGTTTGTCTGGCCACGCTCGACGGTCGCCTGATCATGGTACTATTTCAGTACGACGACCAGTGCGAATTTTTACGGGACGTGCCCGTACGCACCAACGAGCGGGAGAGGAGCCGCTTAGGGGTTTGTTGCTCGGCTTTTGTGCGCAAGGTCGTGCTGCGCGCCGCGGAACTGTTGCGGGAGGACACCGAAACCGCGGGCGGCGGCGTCGGTTTCGCCCGCTACGAGGTGGATCGCGATTATCCCATTTTTCAACGGGATTTCGCGGATTTCGCGCGCCATCTCACGTCGGTGTTGGAGGCCACCGACCTCCGCGAGGCCTGTGGAATCTTCTATCTGAGATTGTACGTGGCTCAGCACGGCTTGCGTCTAGAGAAGAGACGCGCCGAGACCTTGCTCGGCCGTATCGCGCGCGTGGACCATCCGCACGTGGATGTTGTTCAAATCCACCGCGCCGATACATTGCGCGCTAACGACGACGACGACGACGACATACTCGTAGTGAAACTTTCGGGCCGCGTAGCCCGCGACCAGCAGTCGCTAGCCGCTATGTTTAGGGGGTGCATACGGCTAGACGACAAGTTCGACAAGTATCGACCGGCGGGTTTTCTGGCCGATTTCGGCTACTTTTGCCGACACGCCTCGGCGCCGTCACACCACCATCACACCACCATCACACCACCATTTCGTGACGTTCGCCCAGGCGTACAATTCGTCGGCAAAGATGGCCAGACCCGCCGATTCGGGCTTCTTGTCGTCCTATCTGGTCGCGGGCCGGTCTCGGCGACAAACGGATGGAGGACCTGGCGGAGGCAACGCGCCAGTATGTAAGGGACCTCGCTGCGTACTGCGCCAACTATGTCAAGCGCGGCCACGCGCTGCGCGTCGAAGAGGTAGTGACGCTCGATCGCGTCCGAGTTATTCCCGCGCTGAGCGCGACAATCTCGGGCGCGATCGCCGATCTCGGCATATTTGCCGAAGGCGTGCCAACTCTGACGACGCGAATGCTCGTCGAACGACGTCTCATCGTCAGGATCTCGCATTGAGATCGTCATTTTGACGAGACCGTGGGCGAGGACATGAGGCTCGTTCGACGGAGCATCAGGGCGAGTGGCGGTAGGCGACGCTCTCTCTGTCCGCCCGCCAACGCGTGGATTGACCGATTCTTGGTCGCGCGCGCGGTGCGGGCAGAGATGCGCGTGTTATATTTCGCGCACGGCCGCCACACGAGCTACAATTACGCCCTGATGCGCAATGTTTTTGCTGGCGGCAGCGAGGCGTCCTCCATCCAAGGCGGCGTCATAAAACTACGCGGATGCGACGAGATCGTCGAGACGACGACGCCCACCACGTTGGACGAGGCTATGGTGCCGCTATACTCTTCCAGAGTCCCCAAGGACATTTCGGAAGCGGTAGCGCACCAAGACACGGTCCAACGATGGATGCCCTCGGCGTTGAACACGCCCGACCACGCCGAGCGCTATCTCGTCGCATTCGTGGCTACGAGGGCGTACACGCGGTGCCTCTTCACCGCGAAATATCTCAACGAGCGCAACGTTGAGTGGGACGTTATCGTTCCATTCTTCGCAGAGGACGACGCCGAGTCCTCGCCTTTCTCGCTTTGGCGCTTCGTTGAGACCTACGCGAGGCACCCGTGGTACGACGTCCGCCACGTACAAATTACGAGGACGGTGGCCGCGGACGCGATCGCGCGCGCTTTGACCATAGAGCCCAGGACGACGGTCGCCCGTATACTGCGATCGAGCCTGAGACAGCCAATTTTCGACGACGAGGACCCAGATTTGTACGGTCGGTTGAGGGAAACGGTTAGACGTTTCGACGTCTTCCCTAGCCGTTTCCTTACACAGGATGCCGACCTGCATCATTGGGTCCTCGTAAAACACGATGATTGTCGCCAGGTTTCGATCGCGAGCGCGCGCGATCTTATGAGGCGGGAAAGCAAGGCTCGCAGAGCCGTGCTCAAGAGAAAGGCGGGAAGGAGGGGAGGTAGGGGAGGAGGGGCGAGGAAACGACGGAGGATTGTGTCCTCGACGGAATCGTCGTCTCCGTCCAAATTCTCGTCGCAGCCGCCGCCTCAGCAGCCACCGTCGTCGTCGTCGTCGTCGTCGTCGTCGTCGTCCGAGTCGCCGAAGATGAAGAGACCTAGAAAACGTCAGAGGATCGTATCAAGCGTGGAAGAGGAGAAGGAGGAGGAGAACAAACAGCCTTTCCCTGGCACGTCCAGGGACATGACGCCGCCGCCGCCGCCGCCGTCATCGCCGTTATCGCCGTCATCGCCGTCGCCGTCGCCTGCCTTTGTTCGCCAAAGGAGGAAGAGGCGGGCGTTGACGAGCGACGAGGAGGAGCAGCAGCAGCAGCAGCAGCAGCAACAACAGCAACAGCAGCAACAGCAGCAGCAGCAGCTGCTGCTGCAACCCGTCCCTGGCACGTCCAGGGACGTTACGCTGCCAAGGTCGCAGCCGTCCCATGCCTCCAGGGACGACGTCGACGACGACGACGACGATCGTAAAGACGCCTGGACGCCGCCGCCTTGGCACAGGGCCCCGAAACGCCAGACGAAGGCGAAGAAAAATATCCGCTTCGGCCCCAAACACGAGGAGGCGATATTCGCGCACGCAATGAGGATTGCGAACGCGACAAATTTTAAATTGTGGAGCGCCTTCAAAAAAGCGAACCCGAATCTCTTTGGCCACTTCAGGGTTCGAAACATTATGGACCGAATCGTCCAGTTGGCCAGAGTACTCGGGTCAGCAGAATTTAAGGCGCTCCACGGGGAAAGAGAGATTGTCGCGTTTCGCAATTTTCTTCGATGAAAAGGGGCCAAAGCGGATTTTCTTTCTTCTTCTACTCGCCTGTGAAATGCGCGAGACAGATTAACACATGATTTCGTATGTGGAGACCCTCGCAACATAGTGCCTGCCAATCGCAATGTCTTTGCGACTATTGCGGATTCTGTTTTGGATTCTTATCCGCTTCATTCCGTCGGTTATTCGATGTATAGGACAACAACTATTCCTTGTCATAGTCCCCTATTACGCCCCGCCATAAACGAGAACATTACACTGTGTAACACTGCTGGGACGTTCGGTTTCAATGTGCGGAAACGAGCGGTTTCTTTCTAGCAACGCGCGTCTTTATATATATATGAAACTAGTCTGGTCTCGACTGGCCAGAGTTGCAACATTTCATGGAGATGGCAACAGCAGTTTTTTAATCTTTCAAATTTGGATAATCGATGAATCATGCCATCATTTATTTCGTCAGTTTTCCGAGATTAGTCGGGCTTAACGAGTCGTGTGGTTTTGTGTTTCATACAGATGATAGTGTTGTGTATAACTGGATGGCAATACGGATGGCTAAACGGATAAAGGGCTGCTGTTGCATAAATTCAGCCATGTGACATTCCACCCTTTAGAAAAAGCTGATGGTGATACTGCTACTGCTGCTGCTGCTCTTCCTCCTACTCCTCCTGCTCCTACAAGTAGATAGAAATACTAAAGATATTAATGTCGTTATATTTCGTTTTAACAAGGATGCTGTAATAGGGTTAACACTTAACACGACTTAAAAACTATTACATATGTGTCTTGTCATGTACAAGATATTACATTTACAAGTATCGGATATGTTATTTTATATATAGCCGAGTCTTTTTGGTGTAAGATTGGGTGATGTGATGTTTATTGATGGGTTATCGCATTACAATAATAGATGGAAATTTGACTAGAAATTTTTGAAAATTTTTTATACATTTGTGCTGCTGCTGCTATTATTGTTAATATAGATGATGATGATGATGATGATAATGATGATGCTCCTCCTGCATTAGATGCTCGCTTCGTCATAGGCGGGGGGAGGGGCTCCGTCCCTCCCCCTGCACCCCCTCCCCCCTGCACCCCCTCCCCCCTGCACCCCCTCCTTGCCTGCGCCAAGAAACGCGCACTGGGGGGCTTCGCCCCCCAACCCCCCGCCGCTGTAGTCGCCGGACGAAAACCGCAGATTGGCCTATTTGGAGCTTTGCGTCCTCCTACTTCAATGGTGACTAAGACTTTTTCATCATCTGCCACACGAGAGCCGTAAAAGCTGATGTCCGCGTTCACTTTGTCGATGAAACATTACGACACCAGTCCCGCAAAAAACTCGTACCAAAAAATAAAATGTTTTTGGATCGCGTAAGCCTTAGGGTTAGGTATGATGAAATCAATGGCTACGAATCTATAGTGCCCCGTATGGCGAGTCCACATCTTTACTCGAGCAGATTTGTGACGACAAATGGCAATACTATTTTCCTTGCCATTTTCTTCATTTTTTATCGACTCATATGCCATATTTATGGCAGGGCTCTGAGACGAGTAGTCTGTGTTTGCAAAATCTACCGTCCTATCTGCGTACCTGCGATTCTCGGCCACGTGATTCTTGCGTTCACATGTGAAAAAAATCTTACAACGACCTCCTCCTCCTCCTCCTCCTCCTCCTCCTCCTCCTTACACGGGCATGCATGTTTCGAGTGTTAAAACTTGCGACGCATTAAAGGTACGTTGTTTAATAGGTATAAACGCACTTGTCGCGTCCAACTGTGCTCGACTTTTTTGCAGCTGAAATTATTGGCCACTGCACCCTAACAGTGATGAGAGACCATTTTTCGTAGGATGGCTAGGTTTCATCGCTGTAGTATCGTCCCTTATGCATTTACTGCCGTTGCTCGAGAGACAGCACCGAATCACCTCCTCGCTGCTTTAGCTGCTCCTCGACTGCGCCGCTAGTCAAGCTACCACCCCCACCCCCTCCCAAAACAATAGCCGCCCGCCGAGTATTCGGCCAAGATCCGCGATTGGGATTTGACGACGAATGTTACAGCCGCCATGACTTGGGAAATTATCGAAATGATTCGCGATAGCGTGTTCATCGATCGACGATTCCAACGTTGCAAACATTTCGATAGATCGTGTCATCGCGACATCGAATCTTTGATTAGTCATCGAGCGCGCACAGAGACGACAGACCGATCCAAACAATACAATAAATTTCGTCAGCCGTCGATTGGTTGCCGTCGATAATGAATGTTGTTTGTTGAAGCTCGCAAGGTGTGTGGTGTCGATCGACTATCTGGATAACGGCAAAACCATCCATGTAAAGTATAATTGCTGGAGCGAATCAACGATGCTAACCCAAGACCAAACGTCCTCCTCGTTTGGCAAAGAAGGTGCTAAACTTCACTCGACGATGCACCAGCTCGCACACCTTGTATTGCAGTAGCAAAGCTTCCAAATGCTGCGACACGCACCGTTTACTTTCCCCCTATTACCCCCTACCGAGCATATAGCTGCCAAGTTACTCTTTTTGTTCCCCTACGTGAATGATTAGACTCGCTGATAAAATCACAACATGAAATGCGATCGTCGCTGAGGCTATTACTTCGTCCCAAGGGTTCAGGACGATCGATTTACACCACGGGGGGACAATGACATTCGAATATCGATGGTCTAAATTTATCGAGTTGAAAGGGGTTTGTGTGGAAAATTTTGATATATTTCACATGAAGAATGTCTTATTTGTCTGCATTTGCATATTTTTGCCTCGAATGTTTATGCATCTTTTTGCTGCCGCATTTGTCGTTTTGCCATAGACGGGGGGGAGGGGCTCCGCCCCTCCCCCCTGCACCCCCTTCCCCGCCTGCGCCCAGAACCGCGCACTAGGGGGCTTCGCCTCCCCCGACCCCCCTCTCTCTCCTCCGGTTGAATCCAGCGTGTTTGAGATTCGTTATTCCTGCTAATCAGATTTACGCAAAATCTATATATCTCTACAAATGTATTGCCATCGATACGATGACGAAGATGATGAAAATTATTGATTCTTCCAGCTGCGGAGAGTAGTCGTTTCCGACGATGAAATCTTTCGATTCGCGAAGAACTTGAAAAATACGAAAAATGAATGTTCGTTGACTGTGAAACATCTCGAAAATTCATTGATGATATCTCGATAACGAAGAATAATAACTTCTCACTCGTTTAGTGTGAATTGCGACGATCGTCCCGTCTTCTAGAAATTGTACGGTTGTTAGATTTTCTCGCAATGTCGAAAAAAAGGGGAAACAGCGACGATGACCTTGAGATTCGACGATGCGTCGCGAGTCGTTGAAATTTGAAAAACTGGAAAATTTGTCCAAAAATCGACGATTATCGCGATTTCTATCGACCTTGGGCGATCGAAGAAGCCGAAAATGGGGGGGGCTCCGCCCCCCCTACCCCCCGTCATTTCGGGCGAAATGCGCTCGTCGGACGACTCGAGCGCGCGTCGCTCCGGAACGGAGCGACGTAGCGGGATGGGGGGGCGTCTTACTATCCCCCGCCCCCCTAAAACCCCCCTCGATTTCGGGAATTTCGAAAAAAAAAATTTTTCTAAACTTCGAAGCCCCCCCGCTCCGCAGGGGGGCGAGTGCGACGGGGAGGGGGTCGTCGGGGTCGGGAAGGGGGCTTTGCCCTCTCCCCCCCCACTCCAAAGATTTTAAAAAAATCGCGAAAAGCTCCGCCGCTCCTTAAACCTAACCTTTTTTTTAACGTTGGGAAATCCATCATGGATACCCGTCCTAACCGGGGGGTTAGGACGGGTTATGCCGGACTCCTACCGGCTAAAACCCAACGGTGGCCACCTACGCGTGCGTATTGAGGGGCCCCCCCGAGAACCGCCATGAGGCATTACTTTCGGGGGTTTCCCTCACGCAGATGCGCAATTACGCGCTCGTTCTAGAATTCTTGGAGGCCGAGGCAGGGCCACGTTCCACCTCGGTCTCCCCTCACTGGAATCACGTGCAATGGTGAACATAAACCCCCGTTTATGTCACCTGTGATTCCAAGAGAGTCCTCATTTACTCTCATTTACTCCTTATCATTCACACACACACGATCGCTCAATACAGTCATCCATATATATACATATATACACATACACACAAATGCATACCCGCAAATGCATACTCGCAAATGCATACCCGCAAATGCATACCCGCAAATGCATACCCGCAATCACATTCGTACATATATACAACATATACAATAATACCATTCATCGTGATACGTGCGTATTGCACTGCATACACATACATCTTTTACGCGCGTACAAAATTATTACTACTTATATATATATATTTACACGCACAAAATGCTACTTACAGTAATAGAATCACAATCAGTGAGTGAGGGGGGGGGAATTAATCCCACCCTCTCCCTCTCGTTCAGCGCTCTCTTTTGCTCTCATGACTGCCTCCGAGAACGTCAGCACAGCCCGCCACTTGATCGGGTCTGCGAGCATTGCGCGGAAGACAGCTCCCAAGAAGAGATCGTCGCCGATCTCCAATCTCAGTTTTCTTCTTTGAATTTCTTACGCCGGACATTCCTCCAGCGTATGCTGCGCGGTATCGTCCGCCTCCGCGCAATGCTCGCAGAGCAGCCAAACCGCTTTCCCAATCATAAATAGGTAGGATCCGAATGATCCATGGCCTGTAATAATCTGTGTCGCTCTATACGTTAAGTAACCATGTCGACGATAATACCAATCGTCGAGCACCGGCCCGAGTGCCTCGCGAACTCTATGGCCCGAAAGCCGACAGTCTTTCATTCTTTCTTTCCATTTAATAATCATGTCGCGAGTCACCCGGGCACGGTACTCCCGGATTTCGATTGGATCGATTTCTCCTTCGTCCGCTTGTTCCTGCCTCATTTTGCGGAAGACTAGTCGAAGCGCTTCAGCTTGCAAGTCGATCGGGGGAATGCGTGCCAGCATCCCCGCGGCCACCCCTGATACCGTGCGATAGGCACACACGACTCGTTGAGCTACTGTTCTTTGAGATCTCTTCAGTAGATCCCGATTCTTCCGCGAACCGCGAGCTAAAGCCTCCGCCCATGCAGGGGCCCCGTACAGCATCATAGAGTGTACCACTGTCGAATATAGCTTTCTCTTTCTCTCGTGCGGGCCACGGAGATTTGGCATTAAATCCGCTAGAGAGGCCGATGCCTCCTCTCCGCGCGTCGCCATTCTCCTAAAGTGTTCGCGGAAGGACCAGGATCCATCAACGTGTAAGCCGAGATACTTTATACAGTTTTTTACTGTCACGCAAACCCCCCCCCCAGACTCATACTCGCGGGTATCGCTCCCCTTCGTCTCCTTCCAGTGAAGGCAACGATCTCCGTTTTTTCGGTAGCTATTGTTAAGCCTAATTTCTCCACAGCGCGCATAAATATTTGGGCTCCGACTGTCGCCATGTATATAGCCCGTTCTATGTCTTGTCCAGTGGTGACCAGCAGGGTGTCATCCGCGTAGCAGATCAGAAAGCACCCAGGAGGGAGTCCGATTTTAAGAACCTCGTCGTATGCGAGGTCCCAGAGAATCGGTCCCAGAACAAACCCCTGTGGGACCCCGCACACAACCCTACGGCTTTGTTTGTTCCCTGCTGGTCCCACGAAGACCAGATACCTCCTATGGAGGTAATCAGCGATCACCGCGCGTATATATTTTGGGAAATTACGTTTCCTCAATGCGTCCATGATCGCCTCCCAAGAAAGGGAGTTGAAAGCATTTTTTATGTCGAAACTTACTGCAATAACAGCTCTCTTTCGGAGAATCGCATGGTTTGTTATTTCTTGGAATTTGAGAACCGCATCTATAGTCGACCTTCTTGGTCGGAACCCATATTGGGATTCCGACAAATCCGGTCCATGATTCACAAGATGATCCTGTATGCGTCTGGCTAGAATTCGCTCGAACAGTTTAGCCGTTTCGTTTAATAGGCATATTGGTCGGTAAGACGACGCCGCCCCCTCCGGACGACCCGGTTTTTTAAGTAGTACCAATCTGGCAATTTTCCACTTTTTTGGAAAGATGCCTTCTCGAAGACATCTATTAAAGCATGCAACAAGGCGATGTCCAATATAAGGTGCTGCTAGTTTCAAAATATTACCGGTTATTCCGTCCGGGCCAGGGGCGACGTTTCCCGTTCGACGTATTGTCGCATTGAATTCCTCGTCATTCACATTGAATTGTTCCTCCCATTCCAGGATATTCTTGTCTCTGATAATCCTTTTTTCCCGCTCTCCTCCAGGAAATAGAGTATCGAGTGTATCATTAAGGATATCGGCACTCAAGGATTGTGTAAGCGCAGGGGCCGCCGGTCTTAGTTTATTCATTACAATTAAATACGGTCGTCCCCACGGATTGTCCTTGATACTATTTATTAATTCTTGCCAAGCCTGTTTTTTTGCTCGTTTAATGGCAACGCATAAGGCTCGTCGAGCGGATTTAAATTGTATTTTCAAATTTAATATTATTATGTTGGTTGCATGAGGACGTGATCTAATTTTGGTATATTTGCGCCTCGCCGATATACAATTCGCTCTTAAAGTCGCAATATCTTCGTTCCACCAGTATGTGGCTTTTTTATTATTACTACTTTTAGTTCTAGGCATGGCCAGATCGCAGGCCTGCGTCAGCGTATTTTCCACGTGTTTGATGTCTTCATCGATTGTATCTTTTTCTCTGAATGTCAACCAATGTCGAGCATGTAACGTAGCATGAAAAACATCACTATCAATCTTTTTGTATTTCCAACGTGGGAAATACGCTAACGTTTGGTCTCGATACGAGACGATTCTTTCGCCTACACTAAATTTAATGTATCTATGATCAGACAGGGACTCTACCGTCATCGACTTTCCAGTCACCGATCATCCTGGCAACCTCGGATGACCCCATCGTTATATCGACGATTGAGCTTCCTTGCTCTCTAACACACGTCGGTACAGAGCCCCTGTTAATAATCCAAAGATCTAGATTGTTCATCCAATCTTCCAAGATTCCCCCTCTTGGGTTGCTTCTATGAGCCCCCCAAGATGCGGACTTTGCATTGAAGTCACCGGTAATCAGTAATCTATCGGACATATTTCTACGCAAACTATTAGCTAGGTTATCTAGAAACGTCTCGAACTCTGTTATTCCCCGATTAGGCGAGAAATAGCACGAGTATACATTAAATCGGCCTATTTTAACCGCGATGTAACCTTGTCCTTTATCTAAAACTCTGACTGGATTGGGACATATATCTGGTCTCCAGATAATGGCCGCATTACAATTTTCGTCTTCTGCGCTGTTAGAATTTGGTGGTAGATTGCTATGTTCGGATAGCAATAGTACCCCGATATCGCCTTCCAACATAACTTGAGTGGACAGGTCCTGGGCCTGTCTAGATCTATTTAAATTAATTTGGAGGAATTTAACCATTACAATTCTAATTCTGTTTCAGTTTCCATCAGCTGGGAAGGACCAGGGCCTGTCCTCTTTTCTTTCGTTCCAGAAATAATTAACCTTCGTCGTGGTAGCGGAGGTACTTCGCAAATCCGGCTACCAGGACGGTGGTTAGCCTGCATACCGAGTTTATTGCAGAGTATACAGAAAGATTTATTTATGCATACCTGCAACTTATGACCGATGTCGCTGCAATTGTAGCATCGGTTGGAGAAATCTTCTTCTGCCGTGCATTGTCCCTTAGCGTGGCCAGGTCGTAGACATCTAAAGCAATGCAACCTTCTACCGGGCAGCATCTCCACTCGGGCTGAGAACCAGCCAACCTTAATTTTGCCCATTTCGGCAAGCTTGTTTGCAGCGGTGAGTGGGCAGCGCACCCAGACAGTGCCCATCCCTCGCCCTGCAATGCGTATGGGTCCGGTGCGCACCTCGGACACCCTACAGCCACTAATTTTCACAATTGTTTGAACAATGTCCTCACATGTGATAGTGTCATCTATGCCGATGATTCTTAACTCAGCCATCTGCTGCGGTTTATAGACTTTGATATTTTTATTACTGGCAAAGAGACTTTGCAGTTTGTCAGTTAATTGTTCAGCCTTGGACTGATTGTCTTTGCCGTGTATTTGCAAAAGAAGACCGCCCGTCATAGCACGACGGCAATCTATGTCATCGATTTTTAGTTCTTCCAAGAAGATGTTTCTCTTTGCCAATTGCATTAGTTCCTTGTATGATGTTTCATCTGTCATGGTGGTAATAGCCACCGCTGCTGTTTTCTTCTCCTTTCTGGGAGATACCGTACTTTTAGGTCTTCTCATAGTAGATGAAATCTTCTTAGCAGCTATACCATCTTGTTGTTTGTGCTGAGATTGGAGTAATTGCTTCTTTTTCTTTTCTTTCCTTCCTAATACCATTGTCCAGGGTTCGCCATTCTTAGGATATCTATCCTCGGTATTTGGCGCTTCCGTGGTGTCTTGCTCCGATGTGCATGATCTTTGCACGACAACCTGTTGTATTTCAGTTTCATGTTTCCTTTTACCTTTATAGGTCTTAGTTTCAGGCGTTGAACGAGATGTTTCGCCTGACTGTTTTTTCCCTTCAATTACTTGTTTTTTCAGGATTTTTAGGTCCCTGATAAGTTCATCCAGTACATCTTCTTTAGGCCTGCCTGGAGGGATTAACTCCGCTGCTGGTAGCAAGTTCGTTGATCTTTCAGGTAATAATGCTACCTGCTTCTTAATAGGTGGTCTTCTCACAGGAGATAGACGCTCCGATGTCTTGGAAGTGGAGTGTGACTTGGATTGTACTTTTTTAGACTCACGCTGTGGGAGTAATTTTCCACGCGGAGGCAACGGTGAGACTGGCAGACTCGTCTGAGTGGTATGGTGAACCATATTATTAACCATAGTAGACGTTGCTGTTGTCAGTTGTTCGATACTAGATTTTAGTTGGGCCATTTCTTTTCTTAATTCATCATTCTGCTTTTGTAGATCTTCTAGTTTAATGTGTAGGATGTCGTTATCAATTTTAAGCGTTGCTGCATCATATTCAGGTGTGGCTTTGTTGCCTAGAGCCGTAACACCTATACGCATTCTCGTCAGTCTGTCTCGTAGTTTTCCACTTTGTTCACCTTTAAAACTGGTGGAAATACGACGGACACCCTCACATTCATTTATCCATGAGATCATTAAATTGGCCAATGAAGTGGTAGTCATTTCCTTTATGTTTCTTAATTCATCAGCAATTGCTCGATCTCGCTTATCTCGCAATTCTGGTGAATCCAATTCCTCCTCTGAGGTATCCAATATTAATGGTGGAGATTTTCTCTTCCTCTTTTTTTTGAGATAGAGTGATTCTCTTGTTACTGATTTTATTTTCAGTATCTTCTTGGGTTTCTGAAGGTGAACCTTTGAATACTGTGCGGTGACCTGATTCTGCATCACTGATGTACATATGTTCTTCTTTTTCGGATGCAGTAAGGCATGCCGCAGTGTCCACCGATGATGATGGGACTGATGGCACTGCAGAAGGTGCCGGAGATACGTCTCTCTCCAGTTTTTGTATATCTTCTTTAATATCGGCGCTCGCCAAGAAACTGGGCACGCACGCCGGGAACGCGTCAGCTAGCCCCTCGTAGGATGACGACGGGGAAGGGGCAGGGCTAACCCCCTCGACGCCGGTCACTGGGGGATCCGAACTCCCCTGAGGCGTTACATTTTTGTCTGTATATTGTTCTGACATATTTGTTAGTGTATTTGGATTTCTTTTTCAGGGGAATCCACCCTCGCGCGATGTTTAAAAGAAAAAACAAAAATAGGAATTTTTTCCCCAAAATATGCCTATAATTTAGGGCACTTAATTCTTTGTCTAATGACGCAAACGGAGGCCAAAAATATCCAACCGTTATCAAGATAATTTAATTTGTAATTTGCACCAACACTATTCACTATATTGTAGAGAAGGCTCCTCTGAGTCGTGTCTCTACGTTTCCGATGAGATTTGATTGATATTTTACTTCAAAAAGAGTTTCACAAAATAAATCAACAATTTTGCTCGAATATTCGAGAAAATGTTACTATTGTTCAGCAAAAACCCGAACAGATCAAGAAAGTTCGAAAAAACACCCGGTATATGTTTAATAGTGTTTATGATATAGAATAAATCAAACAAAATCAAAGGTATTCAAAAAACACTTGAATTATTACAAAATAATTCGTAGCAAACGAAAAAACAATAATCTACTTAATTAAACTTAATCTAAATGAAAAGAATGTAAAATTTAATATTAATATCTATAAATATCGAAAAATTCGAAAAGTCAACGATTAGTCCTTATATTAATGGTTTTTGAATAAGACTTTCCTTTCTATGTATATTATAGAGTCACAGAGTAGTATTTACTAGAAAGCAAAAAATACCACTGGGTTTCCTCTCTATAGTCCAGTATCATAGTCCATGACTGTGTGTAGACAAATGTTTGCGAGACGGGATCGTATTTCAAAGGCCGGTCACGGTATGCAGGACGGGATAGTAGTGCCGCATTCCGATCTCGGCAATCGACCGTTTTATCGATTATTATCGATAAATCGACACAACAGGCCCTTATTAAACAAATAATTAATTAAATTAATACTATATGAGACTATCCATAGCCTTCCAAGGGCCAATTCAGTCTCAAGTATACGCAAATAATTCGCGAAAATTGACACGTCGTTGTGTCTCTCACATGTATCACTGTCTCTCTCGCACTCAAGTGTCACCTTATACGGCACCGTAATTCACTGTTTTTTACAGTTTATCAGCCGTATATGGTTCAAAAAGCACTCCACTATGTTAATTATCGTTTATTACACGTAGTAGTAATACTTTTACACAGTTATATAGCCGTGAGAACTATATATATCACTTTAATGGCGCGATAATCTCCGGCCGCCGCCGGCCGGTGCGCACTATTTTAGATATCTTATTTTCGCGTATATTACTGCGAATTCCACCTTGCCTTCATTCACACAAGTAAATGACTTATGATTAAGTACTTTAGGCATAAATTTGTAACGTGCCTCTTTTCGTGCACGGCTCGGATACGCTCAGACGGGATCAGGGTACGAAAAGAAAGGCGACGAGACAACCAGACGTGTACTTGTATAATAGATGTTTTTTATTCAATTAAATAGAATGCATGTACAGTGAGTGAAAGGAGATGCGTATTTACAGATGTTCGAATTGATGGGTGCGAGATGCGCGTGTATCCAGCTTCGGTGTGTGTGTGTGTGTGTGTGTGTGTGTGTGTAGAGGCGTCGGCGGCGTGCATGTACAACGGTATGTAGTGTGTGTGTAAACGTATGTACAGTGTGTGTATGTATAAATGTGAGTATAATGCGTGTATCTGGATTCGGGGTGTCGGCGTCCGACGGTATATTCGGTGCGTGATGTATATTCGGTGCGTGATGTATATTCGGTGCGTGATACAGAGTGTATATTCGGTGCGCGATGTATATTCGGTGCGTGATACAGAATGTATATTCGGAGCGTGATATGATTTAAAGGTCCCGTCGTGTGTTGTTGTCGTATCAGCTGTCCGGGCGCGCGGGGCGCGGGAACGCGCGGGGCGCGAGAGCGCGTAAGGCGCGAGAGCGCGTGAGAGCGCGGTGCGCGAGAGCGCGAGGCGCGTTGTGAGTGGCGGCTGTGTGTTCGATTCGTGTTTCGGGTGGTAGGATGCACCAGGAATGCAACGTCTGGACGAGATCGCTCGTCGGCGGCAGAGATCTCTCTACCCGCTGAGTTTTTCGATCGTTGCAGGTTCGTGTCGGATCTTTTAGCGAAAGTGTCGAGATCTCTCGACAGAGACTGAGTTCGCTCAACCTCTTGTACTTCCGGTTTAGGATTGTCAGGAAGCTCTAGCAAGATGTGCCGCGATCGCACGGTGGAGATCGAGTTCGCTCAACCTCTTTTATCTTGTCGAGAGCGTGTTCAGGATCGGAGATCTGGTACTGTACGAGTACTTGATCGAGATCGGGAACGGAGTACTCTTCTCGGTCTCGGCTCGCCCTTTTTATACCTGGAAATTACCCGTTCGGGTAATTTCGGCGAAACTCGTTAGGCCCGATTTATTTTCGCCTAATCGAGTAATTATCGGCGCGCGCTATCTTGGCGGCGTTCGGTCGGTGCGGCAGGGAGCGTTGCTCGGCGGCTTCCGTCAGGCTCCGGAGCGGTTCGGAAGCGCCGAGGCAACGGCCCTGGCTTTTGAAAACGACGGCCGTATAACGGCGCGATTCGGTCGCGTTTTGCAGAATAAAAAAGGGCGCATAGCGCCGCTGCATTTGCCCGGCTGGTGTTCGCCGGGCGGCAGCCTTCCGGCGGATCGACGGCCGGGTAAAACGATCGCTCAGGGGGGGATCGTTACATCATCCTCCCGGTTTTAGAGTAGCTGAATTTGAGCTACAGCCTTTCCGGTCGGCCTACGCTAATCGGCGACGGTAGGTTAACTGGCCGGTTCGCGAGAAACGCAGAATCCAGCGTCCTTGCGCTGTACGCGGCTTGTATCGGCGCGATCGTGCACCGCGAAATGCGGCACCTCGATCACGATGCCGGGTTTTACTTGAACCGGAATCGGTGGCGGTGGCAGCGGGCCGGCGGGCATCAACAGCTCTGGTTGTCCGTTGGCCATGGGCTCGGTCGCGTGACGGGATAACGGCCGCTCGACGGTGGCGGCTGCCCCTTGGCGTCGTTTCGGTGGTGGAGGCGGTGGCTGCAGCAGGATCGCCTGCTTCCGGCGATTGACATGGTCGGACCTTTGGATTAAGGTGCCGACTTTCGGCGGTCTAGGCTGCGGTGGTATTGCCGGTGTCGGTGGCGGTTTCTCGGGCCTAGGATGCGGCGGCAAAGCTTCGTCCCAGTATCCCGGGTCATCCAACAGCTCGTCGATTGCTTTGAGAATATCCGTCTGCTCTGCCATAATTCTTTCGAATGCCCGATCGTTGAAGCGTTTTAGTTCTCGTCACCTTCGCTTTCGGGTTTGTCGGAGGGAAGGGGAAGCTCGCCCTCGCTTTTGTCATCGGTTTCCTTGTTTTTGTTTATCCCTGGTGTTTTGGTTGCGCTCTTTAAATCCTGTATGTGGATGTGTCGGTACCACTTTCCCCGCTGGCTACGGAGATCCACGATCACTGGCGAAATGATTTGCCGAACTTCGAGCGGTCCCACGAATCTTGGCGCGAGTTTTGCATTGAAGTGGTTCGCGCGGCTTGACAGCGTATGATCCCGTTTCCAGACCCAGTCGCCCACCCGGGGTCTCCATTCTTGCCTCCGAAGATTATAATATTTTTCTTGTCGCTGGAATGCGCGGGCCATGTTTATCCGTACTACCTCGTACGCTTCTTCCAGCTGCCGGTGGAGCTCGTGCGGTCGTGTCTCGGTGGCCGGCGGTATCTCTCCCGGGTGTGGTGTGGCGAGTTCGCGCCAGTGATTTAAAAAAGCCGGCGTGTATCCAGTAGCCTCGTGGACCGCGGTGTTAAAGGCGAATTGCAGCGCGGGTAAATTCTCGTCCCAATTTCGGTGATCTTTTTCTACGAACTGCCCGATCATTGTTTTTACCGTGCGGTTTGTCCTCTCCACCGGGTTGCAATGCGGGGCGTATACGGGCGTCGGGCGGTGTTGAATCCCGAGTTCGGCCAGGCGAGTGGTGAAGATGGCGGACGTGAATTGCGTCCCGTTGTCGGATACCAGTGAGTCCGGTCGGCCGTGTCGCAGTATGACCTTCTCAGTGACCGCTCGGGTGGTGTTCTTGGCGGTGGCGTGCCGTAGCGGCGTCGTGCCGTAGCGGCGTCAGTTCGATCCACTTCGTGAACCGATCCTGCATGACAAATAGCCACGTGTGACCTTGGCGCGATCGGGGCAGGGGCCCCACGAGGTTGACCATGACCTGTTCCCATGGCCTTTGTACGTTTGTTGCGTGCAGGGTGCCGGCTGGGGCCGCCTGGTGGGCCTTGTGCGCTTGGCATTTTTGGCAGCTCCGAACGTGGGCGGTGATCTCGCGGAGCATCCCCGGCCAGTAATAGCGTTCCGCGATCCGGGCGATGGTCTTGGCTATCCCGAGGTGTCCGGCGGTCGGGGCGTCGTGATAGCGTTGCAGCAGCTCGTACCTTCGTTCCGTCGGGACGCACTCTTTCCACTGGCTCGCGGTCGGGTCTTCCTTGAAGTTCAGGCTATGCAGGATGTGTCGCCGGAGTCTTCCATCCTTGATGCGGTAGTTTGGTCGGCGGATGGGGTCGCGGCTGACCTCGTCGTACAGGCGGTGGTACCAACGGCATCGGAGGGGCGCGGCGGCGCACGTCTCCGGTTGTCGTGACAGGGCGTCGGCCACCCGGTTCAGCGTTCCTCGGCGGTATTTTACGTTTAAGTCGTATTGCTGAAGTTCGAATAGCCAGCGTGCCAGCCGGCCGGAGGGTGCTTCGAGATGTTGCAGCCATTTCAGTGATTGGTGGTCCGTCACTACGGTGAACGTGTAGCCCTCGAGGTAGTCTTTCATGCGCCGTATGCCCCATATTATAGCGAGACTTTCGAGTTCGGTGGCGCTGTAATTCCGTTCGGCCCCATTGAGGGTGCGGCTCGCGTAGGCGATCACGCGTTCGCCGGCCTCGAAATGTTGAGTGAGGACCGCCCCGAGTCCGCTGGTGCTGGCATCGGTTTGGAGTACGAATCGCCGCGTGAAGTCGGGGCATGCCAGGACGGGTGCGGACGTTAAGGTCTTCTTGAGGTGGTCGAAGGCGGTGGCTTCCTCCGTCCCCCAGGTCCAGCGGGCGTTCTTCTTGGTCAACCGGGTGAGCGGGGCGGCGAGCGTGGAGAAGTTCGCGATGAACCGCCGATACCAGGAGGCCATCCCCAGGAATTGCCGGACTTGTTTTACCGAGCGGGGTTCCGGCCAGTTGACGACTGCGCTGACTTTTTCGGGGTCGGTCCGAATCCCATGACGATCTACTACGTGTCCGAGGTATCTCAATTGGTCGACACAGAATCGGCATTTCGCGGGGTTTAAGCGTAACTGGGCGTCGCGTAGTCGACGGAAAACTTCGGTTAGTAATTTCAGGTGTTCGTCGAAAGTGCTGCTGATGACGATTATATCGTCTAAGTACACGAATACGTGCGGCTCTAGGGCGGGGCCGATAACGGCATCTAGTAGCCGTTGGAAGGTAGCCGGAGCGGAGTGCAACCCGAAAGGCATAACCCGGAGCTGGAACAAACCTCGGCCTGGTATGGTGAAGGCGGTGATCGGGCGGCTGTCGGGCGTCAAGGGCACTTGCCAATACCCGCTCTTTAAGTCTAAGGTGGACAGGTAGCGGGCGCCGCGGAGCTTGTCGAGGGTGGCGGTGACCTGGGGTAGTGGGTAAGCATCTTTCTCGGTGACGTCATTAACTTTCCGGAAGTCGATGCAAAATCGGTACTTCCCGTCTTTCTTTTTTACTACTACTACCGGTGAGCTCCACGCGCTGCGGGATGGTTCGATTACTCCGGCGGCTTCCATCTCTTCCACTTCCTTGTCGATTACTGCTTGCATGGCGGGGTTCCGGGGGCGGTACCGTTGTTTTATGGGTGTCGGATCGCGTAGCCGGATGCGATGCTGTGTTCGGTCCGTGGGCCCGTGGACGTGGTCGAATTCCGCCAATTCGCGGGCGAGGAATGTGGTTAGCCGCTGTTCTTCGTCGGTCTTCCGTGGGGCGAGTCCCCCGGTCACACCGCACTTTGCGTCGCTTCGCGCGTTTTGCTGAGGCCGCGGTGGCGGGCCCATAGGTCCGCCCCGATGAGCATCGGGCTGTCGAGGGTCGGTAGTATCGCGAACGCGTGGTGATATAGTCGTCCATGGATGTGTACAGGCAAGGTGACGGTACCCGGGATATCGGTGGTGGCCCCGTCGGCCAGTTGTATCTGGCTTGGCTGCTGGTCGCTCTCAAAGCCCCAGAGTCGCGCTCGGTCGGCCGCCCGTTGGTTGATAAAGGAGATTTCTGAGCCGGTGTCCAGGAGGGCGTGATAGCGGTCGCCGTGGATCTGGATCGGCAGGTGCGGCCGCGGGGTGTATCTTATGCGGAGTCCGGGCGGTCCTTGTCGGCCGCGGCGGTCCCGGCCCGCTCGGCGTTTCCCGCCGGGGGATGGCACTGGCGTGTCAGGACGCCGTCCTTTCCGCATTGCGAGCAAAACTTCTTCGCCGGGCGTTTGCAGTCGAATCTGGTGTGGCCCCGTTGCTTGCACCTCCAGCAACACTCTTGTTTGTTGTATGCGGCGGCGACGGTGGGGCGGTGTCGGTGCGGGCGGCCTTCCGGGTCTCCTGGCGTTGTCGCTCAATGTCCTCGTACTCGGAGGCCCTGGCCTGTAGTTCGGCCAGGCTGGCTGCTTCGTTGTAGCGGACATAGATTTTATACTCGGGTTGCATGTTTTCATACACCCGTTCGATTTGTTCGTCCCGCGTAAATTCCCCGGCGCGCCTCATCAAAGTTAGCAGGTCGGTCGCGTACTTGGCAAATTTCTCCCCCGGTTTCTGGCGGCGGTCCGTAACTTCCCGGCGTAGGGCGGCCTGGATCTGCGGGGTAGGAACTGCATTCGCAACGCGCGGTCGAAGTCCGCCTAGGAAGTCCAATCGTCGCGGTTGTTGCGGTACCATAGCAGCGTTTCACCCTTGAGGAGTTCGGGGAGCCCCTTGAGCAGCTGCCCGTCCGTATATCCGTACGCGTCCTTGAGTTCCTCGACACGTTCCAGGAAGGCGAGTGGGTCGCGGCCGTCGAAGTGACACCCCCACTTCCGGATTTGGTTGATGACCTTGGTGTCGTCTGAGCCTGGGCTGGCCGGTGGTCGGGGCGGTGGTACCGGGAGCGTCAGGATGACGGGGGTGCGCGGGGCGTCGCGTGCGTCGGCAAAGGTTTCCGTGCTCGGGCCGGCGACGGCTGCGGAGTCGCCCTCCGCGGCCTCCTCCGGGTGTCGGTCGAGGTACTCGCGCATTCGCCGCCGGATGTCGTCCAACGTCCCGGACGTGTCGAGTCCGCGCTTTGCCGCGAAGTCCGCGAGCTCGCTCTTCGAGGCTTGGTACATGAGTGATCTCATCCTCGCTCGCGATGCACTCTACTCAAGTTCCGCTCAGGTTGTCTCGTACGGTCGCGTCGAAAAAACGGTCCCTGTTCGGGCGCCAATGTAACGTGCCTCTTTTCGTGCACGGCTCGGACACGCTCAGACGGGATCAGGGTACGAAAAGAAAGGCGACGAGACAACCAGACGTGTACTTGAATAATAGATGTTTTTTATTCAATTAAATAGAATGCATGTACAGTGAGTGAAAGGAGATGCGTATTTACAGATGTTCGAATTGATGGGTGCGAGATGCGCGGTGTATCCAGCTTCGGTGTGTGTGTGTGTGTGTGTGTAGAGGCGTCGGCGGCGTGCATGTACAACGGTATGTAGTGTGTGTGTAAACGTATGTACAGTGTGTGTATGTATAAATGTGAGTATAATGCGTGTATCTGGATTCGGGGTGTCGGCGTCCGACGGTATATTCGGTGCGTGATACAGAGTGTATATTCGGTGCGTGATACAGAATGTATATTCGGAGCGTGATATGATTTAAAGGTCCCGTCGTGTGTTGTTGTCGTATCAGCTGTCCGGGCGCGCGGGGCGCGGGAACGCGCGGGGCGCGGGAACGCGCGGGGCGCGAGAGCGCGTGAGAGCGCGGGGCGTTCGAGAGCGCGGTGCGCGAGAGAGCGCGAGGCGCGAGAGAGCGCGAGGCGCGAGAGAGCGCGAGGCGCGAGAGAGCGCGAGGCGCGAACGTATCGTTCGGCGCGTTGTGAGTGGCGGCTGTGTGTTCGATTCGTGTTTCGGGTGGTAGGATGCACCAGGAATGCAACGTCTGGACGAGATCGCTTGTCGGCGGCAGAGATCTCTCTACCCGCTGAGTTTTTCGATCGTTGCAGGTTCGTGTCGGATCTTTTAGCGAAAGTGTCGAGATCTCTCGACAGAGACTGAGTTCGCTCAACCCCTTGTACTTCCGGTTTAGGATTGTCAGGAAGCTCTAGCAAGATGTGCCGCGATCGCACGGTGGAGACTGAGTTCGCTCAACCTCTTTTATCTTGTCGAGAGCGTGTTCAGGATCGGAGATCTGGTACTGTACGAGTACTTGATCGAGATCGGGAACGGAGTGCTCTTCTCGGTCTCGGCTCGCCCTTTTTATACCTGGAAATTACCCGTTCGGGTAATTTCGGCGAGACTCGTTAGGCCCGATTTATTTTCGCCTAATCGAGTAATTATCGGCGCGCGCTATCTTGGCGGCGTTCGGTCGGTGCGGCAGGGAGCGTTGCTCGGCGGCTTCCGTCAGGCTCCGGAGCGGTTCGGAAGCGCCGAGGCAACGGCCCTGGCTTTTGAAAACGACGGCCGTATAACGGCGCGATTCGGTCGCGTTTTGCAGAATAAAAAAGGGCGCATAGCGCCGCTGCATTTGCCCGGCTGGTGTTCGCCGGGCGGCAGCCTTCCGGCGGATCGACGGCCGGGTAAAACGATCGCTCAGGGGGGATCGTTACAAATTCCACTCGAATAAGGAAATATGTCACTCTTTGCACTGATTTAAACTGGAGCTCTACGGAGCACGTCCGACTACGTTCTCAGTCCAAAGACCAGCCTTAACCCTAACCTAACCTAACCTAACTAAAACTAACCAAACTAACCAAACTAAAACTATCCAAACTAACCAAACTAAAACTAATTCAGCTGGGGGGCTTCGCCCCCCAACCCCCCTTTCTACGTTCTGTCGATAGCTAGAAGGAAAAAAAAGAGAGGGTTAGGGTTGGCGAATGTACATAACTTTCGATTATCTGTCGATTGGTATATACTAATTTTGGTCGTTTTTGGAACCCCGAATGACTTGAAATACTTGAAAAAAAGAAATTCAAAAAAAAGTTAAAAAACGAAAAAAAATTGTGGGTCCGAAACGCGTGTTTTTCGATTCTCTATCGATTGGTGTATACCAATATGGGTCGATTTCCGAAAATCCCGTGTCGGACTTGGAAATATGTCGGGGTGGAAAAAGAAAATAAATTTAAGCCGGAGCCCCGTTAGCCGTCGAGAGAGCGATAGAATGACTCTCTCGACGTTGCCCGACTCTCACCGCGTGGAGGTGGGGACGGACTTCTGAGAGTCGTGTGTGTGTGTGTGTGTGTGTGTGTGTGTGTGTGTGTATAAATATTATTAATTTTTTTAAATATTATCCATTACAGTCAGTATAAAGAATAAATATAAAATAGAACATTAAAATAAGTTTATTCACGCCGCTCAGGCGACCATAATGTCGAATCCGGACTTGAGACTAAAAAAAAAAGAACAGAAAGTTATAAGAGAACCTATAATAAATATATCCATACTTTCCATATTCCCTCTTTCTCTTCCTACCTCGATTCTTCTCGTCCGCCTCGTCTACCGGCTGCTGCCGCTGCTGCTGCCGCTGCCGCCGCTGCTGCTGCCGCTGCCGCTGCCGCTGCCGCTGCCGCTGCCGCTCCAGTTCTCGCTCTCACTGTCGCTGCATCAGCTGCAGCTGCGACTGCTGCGCGGCTGCTGCGGCTGCTGTTGCTGCTGCGGCTGCTGTTGCTGCTGTTGCTGCGGCTCCGGCTGCTGTTGCGGTTGCTGCAGCAGCTGAGGCTGTTCCTCCGCAACCTCCTCCACATCTATCTCCTCCTCCTCCGAACTTGGTTCTGTAAGAAAGAAAAAAGAAAAGTTACAAACTTTCATCTAATCGTGTCACGTATCTTCATACCGTCTCCGTAAATCTGCCACTCCCTCTCCTGCAACAGAAGGTCCCATATTATATATAAACAGCACCTCTGTACTATTTCGCCTGATGGATGAATTGTCATCTTTTTTTTTCTTTCGCGGTAATGCTGTAACGGTAAAGAGAAGAAAAATGAGACTCGATATACGAATAATACTATTAATCTTCAAAGTCTCGTAACTCGTAGACGGTACGAGATACGGTATCGCCGTTGGTCCCGTATCTCGTAACTCGTAGACGGTACGAGATACGGTATCGCCGTTGGTCCCGTCTCGTAGATCGCGTCGAGATCTACGAGAAAGGTTCTTTGCGCGAACCTCGTATCTCTCACCGTTCCCGAGTTACGGGACTTTGAAGATGACCGAGATCGTGCCCCGGAGGACCGTGGATTCTTCCTACTTTTTTTTTCGTCCGCACTGGTCCGCGTCCCGAAGAATACTGACCCGGAGTGTCCTCTCCCCACCAAGTAGACTATGCGCAGACGGATGCGCGATCGTGAAACTAAAAAACGAAGCGAGATACGTCTTTCGACCAAAGGACCTTTTTGATAGAAGAAATAAAACCCTGTTGAACGCCAACCACCCCCACCCCCCAGCAACCCCCGTTAAGAGGTTGAGTGCTCGTATATCGCAAACGGTGCTGAATAAAAATATTTAATCCCTCCCGTCGTTTGGGGCTCCTCGAACGCCTTCGAAACCACCTCTTATGCTTTTATCCCCTACAACCCTTAAGGGGGTTGGTACCCGTATCTCGTAAACGATGCTACCTATCGATACGATGCCGGTACCGTCGTATAGGTCTCTTTGAATGCCTTTGAAACCTCCTCTTATACTTTCACCTCCTACAACCCTTAAAGGGGTGAATGCTCGTATCTCGTAAACGGTGACATTCATGGATACCGGACCGACGCCGTCTGATAGCCCGCCTCGAACCCTGTTGATAAGCTATAGTACACTTTTTCTCTACGACTCGCCGTTTTCGAGTTATTTCCAACAAACTTTCGACCACGATATCTCCGAGACTATTCGTCGCACAGCGATCCGCTTGTGCACCGTGAAACCTCTCCGCGTACTTCGTCCATCCCCCCTGATCCCGTTCCTTAACCTCCGTTGACTGAAAAGTTGGTTTTTACAATTCGATGAAACTTTGAAACGCCGTAACTCCGAAACGGTTGGTCCTAGAGGGACGGCGAATAGGACCTTTTTCGTACGTCTCGACGAGATAGATAGATGAGGGGGGAGGGGCGGAGCCCCTCCCCCCTGCACCTTCCTTCCCGCATGCGCCCGTATCCACCGAATGGGGGGCTTCGCCCTCCTAACCCCATCGGGGGGGCTTCGCCCTCCTAACCCCATCGGGGGGGCTTCGCCCCCCCGAACCCCCAGAGTGTTAGTCAAAAACCTCGCCATTTTGCTTATACGTTCATAGTTCTCGCCGTTCTCGAGATATTCGCCGCATTGTAGTCACCGTTCTCGAGATATACTCCGAAAACCGTATCTCCGAAACTATGAGCTACGAGTCTATATACTTTTTTGTAGAGCCCGTAAAATGCGACAAATAAGTATCGAGACTCGTCGCCCCGGGACTCACTGTTTTTGAGATATTCGCCAAGAACCGTATCTCCGAAACTACGACTTCTAGAGCGACGAGTCCCAATACTTTTTTGTAGAGCCCGAAAAATGAGACAAATAAGTATCGGGACTCGTCGCCCCGGGACTCACCGTTCTCGAGATATTCGCCGAAAACCGTATCTCCGAAACTACGACTCCTAGAGCTACGAGTCCCCATACTTTTTTGTAGAGCCCGTCAAATGCGACAAATTAGTATCGGGACTCGTCGCCCCGGGACTCACCGTTTTCGAGATATTTGCCGAGAACCGTATCTCCGAAACTACGACTCCTAGAGCGACGAGTCCCCATACTTTTTTGTAGAGCCCGAAGATTGCGATAAATAAGTATCGGGACTCGTCGCCCCGGGACTCACCGTTCTCGAGATATTCGCCGAAAACCGTATCTCCGAAACTTCGACTCCTAGAGCTACGAGTCGCTATACTTTTTTGTAGAGCTCGTAAAATGCGACAAATAAGTATCGGGACTCGTCGCCCCGGGACTCGTCGCCCCGGGACTCGTCGCCACGGGACTCACCGCCACGGGAGTCACCGTTCTCGAGATATTCGCCGAGAACTGTATCTCCGAAACTACGACTCATAGAGCGACAAGTCTCTATACTTTTTTGTAGAGCCCGATGAATGCGACAAATAAGTATCGGGACTCGTCGCCCCGGGACTCACCGTTCTCGAGATATTCGCCGAAAACCGTATCTCTGAAACTACGACTCTTAGAACTACGAGTCCTTATACTTTTTTGTAGAGCCCGTAAAATGCGACAAATTAGTATCGGGACTCGTCGTTCCGGGACTCACCGTTCTCGAGGTATTCGCCGAGAACTGTATCTCCGAAACTACGACTCCTAGAGCGACGAGTCCCTATACTTTTTTGTAGAGCCCCAAGAACGCGACAAATAAGTATTAGGACTCGTCGCCCCGGGACTCACCGTTCTCGAGATATTCGCCGAAAACCGTATCTCCGTAACTACGACTCCTAGAGCTACGAGTCCCCATACTTTTTTGTAGAGCCCGAAGAATGCGACAAATAAGTATCGGGACTCGTCGCCCCGGGACTCACTATTTTCGAGATATTCGCCGAAAACCGTATCTCCTAAACTACGACTCCTAGAGCGACGAGTCTCTATACTTTTTTGTAGAGCCCCAAGAATGCGACAAATAAGTATTAGGACTCGTCGCCCCGGGACTCACCGTTCTCGAGATATTCGCCGAAAACCGTATCTCCGTAACTACGACTCCTAGAGCTACGAGTCCCCATACTTTTTTGTAGAGCCCGAAGAATGCGACAAATAAGTATCGGGACTCGTCGCCCCGGGACTCACTATTTTCGAGATATTCGCCGAAAACCGTATCTCCTGAACTACGACTCCTAGAGCGACGAGTCTCTATACTTTTTTGTAGAGCTTGAAGAATGCGACAAATAGGTATCTTTTTCCTTTCTAAACAACTTGGAACGAAAAAAAAATGATGGGTCCAATGTGAGTAACTTTCGATTCTCTGTCGATTGGTATATACCAATTTTGGTCGTTTTTGGAACCCCGAATGACTTGAAATACTTGGAAAAAAAATTTGAAAAAAGTCAAAAAACGAAAAAAAATTGTGGGTCCAAAACGCGTGTCTTTCGATTCTCTGTCGATTGGTATGTACTTATTTGGGTCGATTTCCGAAAACCTCGTGTCGAACTTTGAAAAAAAAATTAAGCCGGAGCCCCGTTAGCCGTCGAGAGAGCAATAGAATGACCCCCTCGACGTTGCCCGACTCTCACCGCGTGGAGGTGGGGACGGCGCGTGAGCGTTGTAAGCTCTTTCGAGAGTCATAATTTATTTTCAATCTATCCAAGAATTTTTATGTTGACGTATATACAGATGACTTGGATATAGATATAGATGATACAAACTTAAATTTATATGCAAACTTGAATAGAGATACTATATACAAGACTATACAAGATACTATATACAAGAATATACAAAGATATACGCTAAAGATACTAAATTATATGATACTACATGTACGTATATACATATGCTATGTACAAAGATTCGCGAGATTTACGCGTCGAGGAAACGCACGAGTCGAGCGTACTCTGCCAGTTCCCCGGCGTGATCTCTCTGGAAATTAAGTGCCACCATTCCCGCCGCCAATTGCCTGCAGCGATATCGCAGATCGTCCGGTGAAAAACCTCCGAAGGGACCGACGGTCAAGGGACCTTCTACGAGTCAGAAGCTCCCGCCAGGGCTCAATGGCCTTCACATTACGCGTGTACATGACGTATCGCATGATGGCCAAGTCGTCCGACATCATTTTCACGCTCGTGACGCTTGGCCTCGATTGGCACTCGATCTCCGGAGGTTTACTCGCGCTTCCGGTGGAAGTACCCGGAATAGCATCGATCGTTGCGGAAGACGGTTTCGCAACGACGGGGTTCTGGCACGGTGGGAGACCCCCGGAGAAGGCGATCGTTTTCTTCGCTTTCGTCGCCATCTGTAGTTCGCGTTCGCGTCCGTAGAAAACGGACGGCGGCGGTCGCAGCGGTGGTGGCGGCTGCGGTGCCGGTTACGGTACTGGTGGTGGAGAATGTAACGGCGGTGCTTACTCTGGTGTTGCTTTCCGTCGTCCGGAATGACGATGAAGGAACGGATGTGGAGAAAGATGCCGCCCTTGTCGCCGAACGAGGAGCCAGGTTCGTTTCCTAAATTAAATCTTCCGAAATAAATCCGGTATCTTTCATCATCCGAGGTCTAGTTAGAGGAGATGACGGTGCCACCTCGACGACCCTTGTTCTCTCTCCTTCGTCGGAGGACGATATAAAGATCGATAAACGGCGTCGTATCGATTTTATCTCGATTAGCTCCGATGATGATGACGATATAAAGATCGATGAACGGCGTCGTTTCGATCTTATCTTGATCAGCTCCGATGATGATGATGTTGACGATATAAAGATCGATGAACGTCGTCGTTTCGATCTCATCTCGATCAGCTCCGATGATGATGATGATGAAGACGGAGGCGAGCGAGAAGGTGATATCTGCTTCGTTTTTCGGTTGACTCTCAACTTGTCGAATACCTTTTCGGCCCTACGTTGCATCTCGTTTATCTCGGACTGTTTCTTTTCAGTACGGCTCAAACGGAGTACCGAGAGAAGGCGCCGAGACGTTGCGCCAAGAGGCGGATGGCGGATTCTCGTCGCGAGAGAAACATCCGAACATTTCGGCGAGATTCTAGACTCCTTCAGACGAGCGAGCTTATAGAACAACGGCTCCTCGTGGCACAACGGCCATTCCGTCCTCGCGAGACGGACGAGCCTCACGGATAACGGCCGAATTGTTATAGAGGAGGAAGGAGGCCTCGTCGCCAAATGTTGATCCTCCGATCCGATGGAATCCTCCATCTGAGGCGGTAGAGGAGACGACGGGATTTCCATCAATCTTCTCGTCGATCTCACAGGACGAGCGACTGACGACGGTGACGGTGACGGTGACGGTAACGTTGACGCCGCGGGACGTATATTACGTCGCCAGCGATTTGTACGTCGTAAATAACTTTTGACGTAATCCACCGTCAATTTGCGACCGTTGGCCAACGTCTTAAAGCCGTCGGCCACTTTTACGACGTGCCATTTGTTGCGGTATTTACGACTCGCAGTCCAGAAGACTGGAACAATATCGAACGTCTCCTCGACGAGTTTCGAGAAGGCATCGGATGTGTTTCCGGCATCGTCCATCGGCATCGCCATACGAATGATTTTGGCGATCGCCGTTCGCGGATTAACGAACAAATAGCGAGCTAACTCGTCTGCCTGGACAGTACCAGTAATCGAAATAACGGGCTTCGTTCGCGCGTTTCTATATCGGAGCGAGAAATACGCCATACTGAAGGGCGCTCTCGAACGCTCCCATTCTTCTACAACCGAGGCTAACATCTCCGCGTTATATTTAGCATCCGTGTCAAAATTCTTGGTGTAAGCCCAGTAGGCGAGGGCAACGGTCGCCTAATGAATCGGGTCCTCTGTTTGGAGCACGCAACACACGTCCCAGATTTGCCGAATAACGGCGACTATGCCGTTCGGCAAAAGACGACAAAAAATGGGAAGATGCGCGACGTCATCGTCGTCCGCTGTTGCTGCAGCCGCTGAACGCAGCTGAACGAGGCCGTCTCGAATGGACGCGACCTCGGTACTCCGAAGGAACGTACTTCTCATCATCGCGTAACCGTAGGCCGCGTTCCATCCGTGGACAAAATAATTGACGCGGAACTCGGCCCGCATCGCGCTCGTCACGCTGTCGTACGGCACAAACGTATATGCGCTATGTTCGCGGTACAGCGCTTCCTTTAATATTTCTACGTCGCGCCATATGCATACGTCGACGTGCCTACGCCAATTCGATATCTTGTATAGAAGGCGATTGGACAAGAGCTCCGTGGTCGTTAAGGTTCTTGTCCACGGTACGAAAACGCGCGCTGCGTTTAGTTCGGCCGGCACGTCGTGTCGACGACTGTCGAACGTGAGGACCTCCTCGATCCTCAAACAGCAGTTGCGACGAACATATTTGTCGCTAAAGACGAGCAGATCGTGCAGTTGCTGTTTGATCTCGGCGCCCACTCGCGCCAAGTCTCTCTGTTGCTCGAACCCGCGACAGAGCATATAGCACGCTGTCGCGCCCGAATCCGACGGACGTGCCAACTTAGCTGTCGAATTATACGCTTGCACGAATGTGACTGCGTGCTCGCGCCACGTCGGAGAACAATGGCGGGAGAAGTATCCGTAATCGCCCATAAAACCGATACGGTATTTGTCTGTCTTGCTACCGATTATACTCACGGCCCTGTCGAAGATATCTTTCAACGAGGAGGCTCCTCCCGTGGCGTTCAGTCGGACGAAGACCGGTTCTCTGTGCGGACCGTAGATGTTGTCGGCGCGATGAATTTGCAGTACGTCCAAATGTCCATGCGCCACGTCCACAGTATCGGCGAGGTACGCGGCGGCTAGATTCTTGTCCAGCCGCAGTCCGTGCTCACACATATAAAATCGCACGCAGTGCATGTGGCACGTTTCTAGAATATTTACGTCCGACAATAACTGGGATACCTCTCGTACATAACCGTCGTAATCAGACGCCATTACACGATATGTACGACTCACGTCGTATTCGACGTAGGCTGCGCCACCTCGAGCTGTCAAGGTGTTTTCAGGAATGTCCTGGATCGCGCCGAACAAAATTTGTCGAATAAAAGCTTCGCATGCCGTTCGCAGCGGCCCGTCCTCTTCTCGCCCGGACGGTCTCCGATTCTCTTCGCCTCTTCTTCGGCGTACGTTCTCCGGTTGGAAGAGCACGTATAAATCTCGTTTGTCAATGCTACCGGCGCGAAACTCGTACCACTGACGCCGCGGGTCTACGTCATCGGGCGAGACCGAGAAAGACGGAGGGCGTTGCGGTCTAAATTCCTCACGCTTCTCCAAATAAGCCGTTAATTTACGGTTAGCGTAACGAAGTATGCGTTGAGGACGCGTGTCGAGGACGACGAACGTTCGGCAACGAAATGGCTCCAGGCTAGTGGTAGCCACCAAAATGGAGTCTACGTCATCCGAATATATCGCCGCTCGCCGATCCTCGGGATCGAACGGTGTCGGATCTAAGGCGGCAAACACTGGCTCCATCGTCGATTCTAATGAGACGGAAGAGTCGTTTGCGTCTAAAGCCGTACAATCGTACAGTCTTTCTTCCGTACTCTCTCTTCTATCCTCCTGGCTAGCGAACCCTGCTCCGCTGGACGAAGAGCTAGCTGGTATTATACTATCCTGCCTGGATATTTTCGTGACTCTCGGCGAGTCTACCTCCTCCTCCTCTCTGTTACGTCTGTTGAAAGTGATTTGTATAGTATATTCATTTTTTTCCCACGAGTGTGGTCGGAAGCATGAGTCAACCCGAGCAGAGCCGCCTTACTCGGGTAAGCCTAGCTACTCTGGGAGGGCGGCAAGTATCCAGAGGGACCATTTGCGACCGCGAAATTTACCTTGCCGCGGCCACGAGTTTCTCGGCACGGTGCCTCACACCTTCAACTGCAAGGGATTTTTTATCAAGGTTGGTCTTCCTTTAGGCACGGTGTCGTGTTCTCCCACGACTAACGGGCCGGCCCTTCAAATTTGATTCGGGGTTTTCCGTCCCCTAGATGCGCTCTTAGCGAGTGTCCGAAGACACCCGGGCCCCTCCACCATGACAAGGTGGCGCATCATCGGAGAGGAGATAAACAAACATCGACTAGTCCTACCTAGACTACCCGAGGTGACTGTCGAATGACACTATAGATTCGACTCAATTTTATATATTATATCCATAATTAAATCCATAAAGAAAAAGACAAAAAAACGTAAATGTGCATTTTTTCGCTTTACATGCATTCCGACACTATTCTCATGCATTTGCCCGAGTTTGGTTCAATTCTGTCCATTTTTCACGGATATTCAAAAAAACGTAAATGTGCATTTTATCGCTTTACATGCATTCCGACACTATTTTCATGCATTTGCTCGAGTTTGGTTCAATTCTGTCCATTTTCACGAATTTTCGTCAAAAAAACGTAAATGTGCATTTTTTCGCTTTACATGCATTCCGACCCTATTCTAAAACCATTTGCTCGAGTTTGGTTCAATTCTGTCCATTTTCCACGGATTTTCGTCAAAAGGACGTAAATGTGCATTTTTTGCTTGACATGTATTCCGACGCTATTTGCAAGCATTTGCTCGAGTTTGGTTCACTTCTGGTGATTTTTCACGGATTTTCGACAAAAACACGTGTATGTGCATTTTTTCGCTTTACATGTATTCCGACGATATTTGCTCCAGATTGATTCACTTCCGATCATCTTTCACGGATTTTCGACAGAAACACGTGTATGTGCATTTTTACGCTTTACATGTATTTCTTAGCTATTTGCTTGCGGGCGGTACCTCCGGTTAGTTATTTTTCTAAGTCCCAACGGAATTTTTTTTACATCAACGGGCGATACCACCAGATGAATAATTTTGCGGCTTTAAATGTATTCCGAAATTTATTTCATGGACTTGCTCGAGTTTGATTCATTTTTCACCATTTGTAACGGTTTTTCGACAAAAAAACGTAAATGTGCATTTTTTTCGCTTTACATGCATTCCGACACTATTCTCATGCATTAGCTCGAGTTTGGTTCAATTCTGTCCATTTTTCACGGATTTTCGTCAAAAAAACGTAAATGTGCATTTTATCGCTTTACATGCATTCCGACACTATTTTCATGCATTTGCTCGAGTTTGGTTTAATTCTGTCCATTTTTCACGAATTTTCGTCAAATAAACGTAGTAAATGTGCATTTTTTCGCTTTACATGCATTCCGACCCTATTCTCATCCATTTGCTCGAGTTTGGTTCAATTCTGTCCATTTTTCACGGATTTTCGTCAAAAAGAAGTAAATGTGCATTTTTTGCTTCACATGTATTCCGACGCTATTTGCAAGCATTTGCTCGAGTTTGGTTCACTTCTGGTGATTTTTCACGGATTTTCGACAAAAACACGTGTATGTGCATTTTTTCGCTTTACATGTATTCTGACGATATTTGCTCCAGATTGATTCACTTCCGATCATCTTTCACGGATTTTCGACAGAAACACGTGTATGTGCATTTTTACGCTTTACATGTATTTCTTAGCTATTTGCTTGCGGGCGGTACCTCCGGTTAGTTATTTTTCTAAGTCCCAACGGAATTTTTTTTACATCAACGGGCGATACCACCAGATGAATAATTTTGCGGCTTTAAATGTATTCCGAAATTTATTTCATGGACTTGCTCGAGTTTGGTTCATTTTTCACCATTTGTAACGGTTTTTCGACAAAAAAACGTAAATGTGCATTTTTTTCGCTTTACATGCATTCCGACACTATTCTCATGCATTAGCTCGAGTTTGGTTCAATTCTGTCCATTTTTCACGGATTTTCGTCAAAAAAACGTAAATGTGCATTTTATCGCTTTACATGCATTCCGACACTATTTTCATGCATTTGCTCGAGTTTGGATCAATTCTGTCCATTTTTCACGAATTTTCGTCAAATAAACGTAGTAAATGTGCATTTTTTCGCTTTACATGCATTCCGACCCTATTCTCATCCATTTGCTCGAGTTTGGTTCAATTCTGTCCATTTTTCACGGATTTTCGTCAAAAAGACGTAAATGTGCATTTTTTGCTTGACATGTATTCCGACGCTATTTGCAAGCATTTCCTCGAGTTTGGTTCACTTCTGGTGATTTTTCACGGATTTTCGACAAAAACACGTGTATGTGCATTTTTTCGCTTTACATGTATTCTGACGATATTTGCTCCAGATTGATTCACTTCCGATCATCTTTCACGTATTTTCGACAGAAACACGTGTATGTGCATTTTTTCGCTTTACATGTATTTTTTAGCTATTTGCTTGCGGGCGGTACCACCTGTTAGTTATTTTTCTAAGTCCCAACGGAATTTTTCTTATATCAACGGGCGATATTACCAGATGAATAATTTTGCGGCTTTAAATGTATTCCGAAATTTATTTCATGGACTTGCTCGAGTTTGGTTCATTTTTGTCCATTTTTTACGGTTTCTCGACAAAAAACGTAAATGTGCATTTTTTTGCTTTATATGCATTCCGACACTATTTTCATGCATTTGCTCGAGTTTGGTTTAATTTTGTCCATTTTTCACAAATTTTCGTTAAAAAAACGTAAATGTGCATTTTATCGCTTTACATGCATTCCGACACTATTTTCATGCATTTGCTCGAGTTTGGTTCAATTCTGTCCATTTTTCACGAATTTTCGTCAAAAAAAAGTAAATGTGCATTTTTTCGCTTTACATGCATTCCGACCCTATTCTCATCCATTTGCTCGAGTTTGGTTCAATTCTGTCCATTTTTCACGGATTTTCGTCAAAAAAACGTAAATGTGCATTTTATCGCTTTACATGCATTCCGACCCTATTCTCATCCATTTGCTCGAGTTTGGTTCAATTCTGTCCATTTTTCACGGATTTTCGTCAAAAAGACGTAATATTTTACATATTTGGTAATTATTTCTTTCGTATCGCCTTGATATTGTTCAGATTGGTTTCTCTGCGTCTCCTGGCATAAATAAAACTTTATCTAATGTTTACAGAGTTGTAGAAACCTTTAATTGTTTTCTACACTCAGTTTTAATTTTCGACGCGATGGGTGTGAGACACCGATACTTAAATTTGAAGAGTTTCCTAATTTAATTCCACTTCAGATTGTTCTTTTCCATATTTTACATCTTATTATACTTACATCGGACACAATCAGTGTGCATTTATTCGATTTAAACGCTAATATGAGTTTATATAAAAGCAAATATGAAATTAAATTCACTCGGTAATGATGTAGAAAATATTGGAATTAATAATATTGTCGTAATTAAAAAATATCTTATAAGAAATACATATAATAATTAGATATTTAAATTTACTTGGTAATAATGTAGGAAATCTATAAATTATTAACATTTTCATAAATGTCTCTGTAGCGGCTTTGTTGGTAGACGCAAAGGATAGGTATGACGGTGATGACAAAGCGTACTTTTATGGTTGTAGCGGTTTATTTTCTTATGTACAGCGCTATACATATACACTTATATGTACAGTGCCGAAATCTATACTCGGCGTTGCGTCGAGATCTAGGCCCGACTGTCGTCGTGCTTGTCTTCTGGGTCGACTAGCGTGCCTCGGATGTTCTTGGTATATTTTGGTGGCCCTGAAAAGGGCCGTTTGTGTTCTAGCCCTGAAAAGGGCTGTTTGTGTGGTTAGCCCTGAAAAGGGCTGTTATGCTCTCCTCCGCTCGCGGTATATGATTACCGGCTCGGCCTGGGTGTACTTGGCCGGTCCCCAGCGGCTCCTCGATGTTCGTGAGTGCCCTGGCGGCTTGGCTGGTGTGGAGCGCGCCCGTCGCAAGGTCGGCGGCGTACCGGGTGGCGTGTAGCCCGGAGAATCTTCGCGGCCGACGTTCTCGGTCTGCGTGGCTGAGGTCCTGGTGGTCGGCTCCCAGTCACTGTCCGACTGCGTGGCCTGGTCTACCGGTGTGATGGTAGATGACGCCTGCGTGCCACGATGTACTCGCGCCGGCTGAGCAGTTTGAGTAGCCCGGGTACTGGCTCCTATCGGCGATGGTGGTAACGGCGACAGAAGCTGAGGCACCTCCCAGGTTTCCCTTGGGCTCGTGTACCTGCGTACCCGTACGTCCCACGTCGCCAAGAGACTCCTTGGGGGCCTTGTGCGCCTTGGCGGAGGTAGCTCCAGGCGTGCCAGAGTCCAGGGCAGTAGGCTCCACTGCACGTGGCGATCTGTCCTGGGCCTGGCTGGAACCGGCGATCCCTCGGAGTCCGCTTGCCGCTCTGGGCCCGGTGATGTGGGCGGCGGTAATGACCGTGGTCGTTCGGTGAGACGTCCTTTCCTCGACGGCTGCAAGGCTGTGAGGAGAGAGCTCGCGGCAAGTCAAATGACTGCCAAAAAAGTCAACGGTTCGTGCTCTGTGCTAAGCACTACGGGCGGTGAACCGCGACTGATGCCACTGACCGGAGCGCGCTGTCTTATATGCCGCGCTCGGCGACTTTTGTCTACGGAAAGACATTCCGTCGCTGCGCCGCGTAGCGGCGCGGTCCGGTACCGCTGCCGCTCCGTACGAGCGCTTGCGGGAAAGCTTCGCTCTCCCGGTTGCGCGCGTGTAGGCGCTTTGTGGCGCCGTTTAGGCCGCCACAGTCTATTTAAAATATCGATATTATTTTTTATTCTTGTAAATCTAATAAGAACGCCATTATATCGATGCAAGCCCAAGTTTTTTGTAATGAGAATAATAGTATAAAAAAGATCAGCACTAGTCATACCGATTTGTTTTTCCAAATAATTCTGTTACCAAATACATTATTAATTACTTGCGTGCGTATTTGAAATGAATATGTTTAACAATGTAGATGAGAGAGCGTAAAATAGATAAAATAGTTAAACATAGATAGTAATCTGTGTTGTGTTGTAGTTATAAATTTATATTTAGTTAAAAGTATGTCGCTTCAATAGTAAATTATTGAATGGAGCTCAAAAGAGGACAATGTAAATAAAATATGTACACCAAAAATGCCGAGCATAGTCATCTGCATTAATAAAACTGTTACTAATTAATTATTGCTGTAAAATATATTGCAATTATTAATTATACAAATGTGATAGTTAATTTAAATAATATTTTAATAGAATGTTTTTATCATTTCCAATTAACATTTTTTCACAACTTTTCACTTAATATTTTTATATATAAATTTCTTACATATAATATTTACTTATTTATGATGTAACGTGAATCTTTTCGAGCACGGCTCGAATTCGCTCAGGCGGGATCAGGGCTAGGAAAGGGCTACGAGACAATTAACACGGAAGTGCGTTAAAGATTTGTTTTATTAATTTAATTGTGTTTGTATGTACAGTGTGATTAAATTATGTATGTGTGTGTGTGTATAAAGGTAAAGTGTGTTGACAGTAGATGCGTGTATGTAGTATTGCGTGTATACGTGTATGTAGTACGGCGATGTATGCGTGTACAATGTGTGCTTGAAATGCGTTCCGCGTGTTGAACATACGGGCCGGATCAAATCGACTGGTAAAGCCTTTATTTAATTATCCGATCGTACATTAATGCGGTCGACTTTCCGTGGTTTAAAGTTCTCGGAATTAAATGACGGATCGGTTTATTGCCGTCGCGTTTTTCGACTGTTCTTCGGCTCTTTAAATGCCGGGCGTGCGAGTTGTTTACGTAGCGTTGTTACCTGAGCGTAGGCGCGGGGCGTGCGGGCACGCGGGAGCGCTAGACGTGAGAGCGCTAGACGTGAGAGCGCGCGTTGCGAGAGCGCGGGGCGCGAGAGCGCGGGGCGCGAGAGCGCGGGGCGCGAGAGCGCGGGGCGCGAGAGCGCGGGGAACGCGAGAGCGCGTGGCGCGTGAGAGAGCACGCGCTTATTATACTTGCGGGATATCGGGTTTGAATCGTTATGGCGTTGCAGGACGGGATTACTGCATACGGGATGCAACGATTCGACGGGAACGCCCGTCAGCGGCAGGTGCCTCCCTACCGGTAGAATCTTGTCGTTGCGAGGTGTGCGAGGATTGTCTGAATATTGCTGAGAACTCTCCGCGGAGACCGAGTACACCCGACCTCGAATATTCAGGATGAGGTTCGTACAGGAGGCTTCTTTAGGAAATGCCGAAAGCTCTCGGCGGAGGCTGGGTACGCCCAACCCCGTTTTCGCTTTCCTTGGAGAAGCTGTCTGGGTTTCGGAGCTCGTGTCAGGCGTCGTACGGACTCTGAGCGGAGCAGGAAACGGATTGTCTTTTTCGGGGCCGTGTCGCCCTTTTTATTCGGAAAATTTACCCGTTCGGATAATTCCGGTGATATTCGTCGGCCCGATTGTTCCCCTAATCGGGGTAATTATCACCGAACGAATTTGGTGGTATTCCGATGGTAGTGCGGCAGGGACCGATGCTCGGCGCTTTCCGTCGGTGTTCGGAGCGCCTCGGAAGCGCCGAGACAACGGCCCTGGCTTCGAATGTATAGCGGCCGTATAACGGCCCGTTTCGGTCGCGATATTGACGAAATAAAAGAAAGGGCGCATAGCGCCGCTGCATTTGCCCGGCTGGTGTTCGCCGGGCGGCAGCCTTCCGGCGGATCGACCGCCGGGTAATGATCACGGGGGGTGGATCGTTACATCACCCCCCTCGGTTTATAGTGGCTGAATTTTGAGCCACACGATTTACGGTAGCTTTCGGCGGTATCGTAGCTCGCCGGTGCGAGAAAATCGGAGTACCCAGCGGCCTTGCGGAGTACGCGCTTTGTACTTTCGCGCGACATGTATCGCGAAATGCGGCACCTCCACGATGATGCCTGGCTCCACTTGCACCCGTATTGGTGGCGGTGGTAGGGGCTCTGTGGTCATCAGCAGTGGTGGAGGCTGCTCGGTTGGTGCGGTCTCGGCTGGCTTCCTTGGCAGCGCTGTCGGCCGTCGTTTCGGCGGCGGCGGAGGCGTCTGTAGCAGCATCTCTAGTTTCCTCCGGTTTACGTGGTCCGATCGTTGGACCACAGTGCCAACCCTCGGTGGTCGTGGTGGCGGTGGTGGCTGCGGAGCCGGATTCGGTGGCGGGTTCGAGGTCCCAGGCCCACTGTCCATTACTTCGGCCCAATATTCGGGGTCGCCGAGCTCGTTTATCGAGCTAAGAATCTCATTCGTCGATGCCATGGCTTCGAATGATCGGGCTTCGTTCCGTTAGTCGTCGCCATCCTCGTTATTCGGTTCGTCGGTGGGTAGGGGAAGTTCGCCCTTGTCCTCGGTGTTGATATTTTCGTCTTCGGTTGGCGTTTTGTTTGCGTCTTTTAAATCTTGCACGTGTATATGCCGATACCACTTTCCCCGCCGGCTCCGAAGATCGACGATCACCGGCGAAATTATCCGACGCACTTCGAGCGGTCCGATGTATTTAGGAGCGAGTTTTGCATTAAAATTTTCGGCTCGGCTGGACAGCGGGTGATCCTTCTTCCACACCCAAGCGCCTACTCCCGGTCTCCATTTTCTTCGCCGAAGATTATAGTATCTTTCTTGGCGTTGGAACGCGCGAGCTAGGTTTATTCGTACAAGTTCGTACACTTCCTCCAAGCGGTTCCGAATGACGTCGGGTTCCCCGGCGGGCCCGATCGGCGGGTGGCGGGGCTCGGGGTGGCGAGTTCGCGGCCGTGATTCAGGAATGCCTGTCGCGTCGTGGGTTGCGGTGTTATAGGCGTATTGGAGGGCCGGAATCGCCTCGTCCCAGCTGCGGTGATCTTGCTCGACGTATTGTGAGATCATTGTCTTAATTGTCCGGTTCGTCCGCTCGACGGGGTTGCAGTGCGGGGCGTAAGCCGGGGCATGCACGTGTCGTATGCCGAAACTTTTCAGTCGGCTTTTAAACTCTCTGGACGTGAACTGCGTCCCGTTGTCCGATAAGACTGAGTCCGGGCGGCCGTGTCGTAGTATGACCTTCTCGGTGATTGCCCTGGTCACGGCCCTTGCGATTGCTTGTCGCAAGGGCGTAAGTTCGACCCATTTCGAGAATCGGTCTTGGGCGACCAACAGCCAATTGTGCCCTTGCCGCGACCTTGGTAGCGGTCCAACTAGGTCGATGATCGTTTGTTCCCAGGGCCTGGTGACGGCGGTAGCGTGCAACGCGCCGGCCGGCGGTAGTTGGTTGGCCTTGTGGGCTTGACAGCTCGTGCAGTTCCGCACATAAGCCGCTATTTCTCGGAGCATGCCGGGCCAGTAGTACCGCTCGGCTATCCTGGTGATGGTTTTGGCGATCCCGAGATGGCCCGCGGTCGGCTCGTCATGGTGTAGTTGCATGAGCCCAGGGCGCTGTTTTTTCGGGATGCAGATCTTCTACTGCTCGTCCGTCGGCGTCTCTTTAAAATTTAGGCTGTGCAGGATGTGCTTCTGGAGCTTTCCGTTTTTTAGCCGGAAGTCCGGATGGCTTCCTGGTTCCCGAGTAACGGCTTCATGAAGGCGGCGGTACCAGCGGCAGTGGGTGGCCTTGGCGGCGCAAATCTCTGGTTGTCGTGACAACGCATCGGCGACCCGGTTTAGCGTGCCGCGGCGGTACTTGATATCCAAGTCGTATTGCTGTATCTCGAAGAGCCAACGTCCCGTGGGGCTTTCAAGTCGTTGTAGCCATTTCAGCGATTGATGATCGGTGATTACGGTAAAGGCGTACCCCTCCAAATACCCTTTCATGCGGCGGATCCCCCAGACTACGGCGAGGCACTCCAATTCGGTCGCGCTGTAGTTTCTTTCTGCCCCGTTCAGGGTGCGACTTGCGTACGCGATGACTCGTTCGCCCTCTTCGAAATATTGGGTGAGGACCGCGCCGAGGCCGCTGGTGCTGGCGTCGGTCTGTAAAAAGAATCGGCGCGAGAAGTCGGGGCACGCGAGGACGGGAGCGGAGATCAAGGCGTCCTTGAGAGTTCGAAACGTGGCATCTTCGTCGGGTCCCCAGGCCCAACGGGCGTTCTTCTTGGTGAGGCGTGTCAAGGGCGCCGCGAGGGTTGAGAAGTTTGCGATGAAACGTCGATACCATGATGCCATTCCGAGAAATTGCCGTACTTGCTCGACGGAGCCCGGCTTCGGCCAGTTGGCGACCGCGCTGACTTTCTCCGGGTCGGTGCGTATGCCGTTGCGGTCGACGACGTGCCCGAGGTATTTGAGTCGGTTGACGCAAAAATGACATTTCGCGGGATTTAGTCGGAGGCGCGCGGCGCGTAGTCGTTGGAAGACCTCGCGTAGTAGCCGGAGGTGATCGTCGAAGGTGCGGCTAATGACGATAATGTCATCGAGATATACAAAGACGTGAGGCTCGAGCGCGGGTCCGATGACGGCATCCAGTAGCCGCTGGAACGTGGCCGGCGCGGAATGTAGTCCGAAGGGCATGACTTTAAATTGAAACAGTCCTCGCCCCGGAATGGTAAAGGCGGTGATGGGACGACTTTCGGGGGCCAACGGCACCTGCCAATACCCGTTCTTCAGGTCTGAGGTGGTTAGGTAGCGTGCCCCGCGAAGTTTGTCCAGGGTGGCGGTGACTTGCGGTAACGGGTAGGCGTCCTTTTCCGTGACCTCGTTTACTTTCCGGAAGTCGATACAGAACCGGAATTTGCCGTCTTTCTTCACCACCACGACGGGCGAGCTCCACGCGCTGTGTGACGGCTCGATGACCCCCGCGGTTTCCATTTCTTCGACCTCGCGGTCGATGACGGCCTGCATGGCCGGGTTCCGGGGTCTGTATCGTTGCTTAATCGGGCGTGTGTCGATCAACCGGATCTGATGTTCGGTTCGATCGGTGGGGCCGGCTACTTAGTTGAACTTCGATAGTTCGTCGTCCAGAAATTTACGGAGCTGTTGTTCCTCCTCCAGTGTCCCGGCCGTCGGGCCGTTGGTGCTTTCGCATTTTGGCGAGGCGGATTTCGTCCGGCCGCTCGGCGGCGGGGGAATCCGGATCCTGGTGCGGGCCCATAGGTCGGCCCCGATTAGGACCGGGCTTTCCAAAGACGGCAGGATAGAAAACGCATGATAGTACGTCCGGCCGCCGATCTGTAGCGGCAGAGTGACCGTGCCGGGGATCGATGTCGGGTTGCCGTCGGCTAACTGCACTTGACTTTCGGTTTTGTCAATGTCGTAACCTCGTTGCTGCACGTACGTGGCGGTCGCTTGATTTATAAACGATATCTCGGATCCGGTGTCGAGCAGGGCGTGGCATTGATATTGGTGGATCCGGACTCCAGGTGTGGCCGCGGCGTGAAGGTTATGCGGATCCCGGGCTTGGTTCGTCGGCCGCGGTGGTCCCGGTCCGCTCGGCGTTTCCCGCTGGCGGGTGACACTGGCGGGTGAGCACGCCGTCTTTCCCGCATTGTGAGCAGAATTTCTTTTGCGGCCGTTTGCAATCAAAGCGGGTGTGTCTCCGTTGTTTGCATCGCCAGCAGCATTCGGAGCGATTGTACGCACTAGCGACGGTGGTGGTCGGCGCGGTGGCCCGGTCGGTCTTCTTTAAATCTTGCCGTTGCTGCTCGATGTCCTCGAATTCCGCCGCGCGGGCCTGCAATTCGGCGAGGCTCGTAGCGTCGTCGTAACGCACGTAGATCTTGTACTCGGGGTGCATGTTTTCATAGACCCGGTCGAGTTGCTCGTCGCGTGAATAATTGCCGGCGCGGCGCATCAGTGTCAGGATCTCCGTCGTGTACTTGGCGAATTTTTCGCTTGTTTTCTGGCGTCTGTCGGCAATCTCCCGTCGAAGTGCGGCCTGGTAATGTCGAGGTAAAAATTGTGACCGGAACGCTTTCTCGAAGTCGGCCCAGGTTGTCCAGTCGTAACGGGCGTTCCGATACCACAGCAAAGTCTCCCCGCGGAGTAGCTCGGGTAAGCCTTTAAGCAGTTGTTCCCCCGAGAAACAGTACGCGGTGGTTAATTCGTCTATCCTCTCCAGAAACGCGATCGGGTCTCGGCCGTCGAAATGGCAACCCCATTTTCGCATCTGGTTTATGACCTTGGCGTCATCCCCCGGCGGGCTGGCCGGTGGTCGGGTCGGAGGCACCGGGAGCGACAGCGTAAGGGGCGTGCGCGGTACTTCACGCGCGTCAAGGAATGTGTCCGTGCTGGTGCCGGCAACGGCGACAGGTTCGATGTCCGTATCTTCTTCAGGATGTCGGTCGAAGTAGTCTCGTACGCGCCGTCGAATATCTTCCAGCGTGCCGGAGGCGTCGAGTCCGCGTTTCAGCGCGAAGTCCGCGAGCTCGCTCTTCGAGGCGAGTTGCATTACCGATCGCATTTTCATTGTAATGCGCACACGAAAGCAAAAAGAAACTTGTTAATTGTCTCGTACGGTCAGGTCAAGAACGGTCTCTGTTCGGGCGCCAATGTAACGTGCCTCTTTTCGAGCACGGCTCGGATTCGCTCAGGCGGGATCAGGGCTCGGAAAGGGCTATGAGACAATTAACACGGAAGTGCGTTAAAGATTTGTTTTATTAATTTAATTGTGTTTGTATGTACAGTGTGATTAAATTATGTATGTGTGTGTGTGTATAAAGGTAAAGTGTGTTGACAGTAGATGCGTGTATGTAGTATTGCGTGTATACGTGTATGTAGTACGGCGATGTATGCGTGTACAATGTGTGCTTGAAATGCGTTCCGCGTGTTGAACATACGGGCCGGATCAAATCGACTGGTAAAGCCTTTATTTAATTATCCGATCGTACATTAATGCGGTCGACTTTCCGTGGTTTAAAGTTCTCGGAATTAAATGACGGATCGGTTTATTGCCGTCGCGTTTTTCGACTGTTCTTCGGCTCTTTAAATGCCGGGCGTGCGAGTTGTTTACGCGTGAGCGTAGGCGCGGGGCGTGCGGGCACGCGGGAGCGCTAGACGTGAGAGCGCTAGACGTGAGAGCGCGCGTTGCGAGAGCGCGGGGCGCGAAAGCGCGGGGCGCGAGAGCGCGGGGAACGCGAGAGCGCGTGGCGCGTGAGAGAGCACGCGCTTATTATACTTGCGGGATATCGGGTTTGAATCGTTATGGCGTTGCAGGACGGGATTACTGCATACGGGATGCAACGATTCGACGGGAACGCCCGTCAGCGGCAGGTGCCTCCCTACCGGTAGAATCTTGTCGTTGCGAGGTGTGCGAGGATTGTCTGAATATTGCTGAGAACTCTCCGCGGAGACCGAGTACACCCGACCTCGAATATTCAGGATGAGGTTCGTACAGGAGGCTTCTTTAGGAAATGCCGAAAGCTCTCGGCGGAGGCTGGGTACGCCCAACCCCGTTTTCGCTTTCCTTGGAGAAGCTGTCTGGGTTTCGGAGCTCGTGTCAGGCGTCGTACGGACTCTGAGCGGAGCAGGAAACGGATTGTCTTTTTCGGGGCCGTGTCGCCCTTTTTATTCGGAAAATTTACCCGTTCGGGTAATTCCGGTGATATTCGTCGGCCCGATTGTTCCCCTAATCGGGGTAATTATCACCGAACGAATTTGGTGGTATTCCGATGGTAGTGCGGCAGGGACCGATGCTCGGCGCTTTCCGTCGGTGTTCGGAGCGCCTCGGAAGCGCCGAGACAACGGCCCTGGCTTCGAATGTATAGCGGCCGTATAACGGCCCGTTTCGGTCGCGATATTGACGAAATAAAAAAAAGGGCGCATAGCGCCGCTGCATTTGCCCGGCTAGTGTTCGCCGGGCGGCAGCCTTCCGGCGGATCGACGGCCGGGTAATGATCACGGGGGGTGGATCGTTACAATGACTTAGATGTTACTACATCCAGTAATTCATCAGATACTTTATTCCAATAAATATAATAGAATACACTTTCATACAATGTATAAAATATTTTATTCCAATGAATATAATAGAATACACTTTCATACAATATATAAGAAAATACTCAATAGTATTAATAGATTATATATCGCAACTTTATAACATTATTGTTTAGAAATCTATTGAACTGTCGGAAGCGAATAATTCATCGGGACTCTCGAGCTCTTTCTCGCGTTTTACTTGCTGCATCCTCTGCTCTGCTCCTGTTTGTTTACATAACAGATTTATTAGATTTCCTTCCGCCCTTTCAAGCGCTGAGTTTAAATCAGCCAGCCTCTGTGGAGGATCGTGGAGGGTCTGCTGTTGAATCTGCAAACGCAGACCCTCCACGTACCTCTTCGCGTCCTCCACCTGCGATGTTATGTCTGGAAACAGAATACAAGATAAAAATTACAAGGATGCAAACTAAAGATGTAACGCCAATAGTCTATGTAATATATGTATATACGTACTCCTTAGTGCAGCCTCCGCCTCCCTAACCTTCTCTTCAGATTTCCGAGTAAAATGATATTTGTTCCACCGAGGACGGTCAGAGGAGGAGGATGATGAGGAGAATGAAAAAGTCCTTCCTCCGCTCCTCCCTTCCTCCGCTCCTCCCTTCCTCCGTTCCTCCCTTCCTCCGCTCCTCCCTTCCTCCGCTCCTCCCTTCCTCCGCTCCTTTCTTCCTCCGCTCCTCCCTTCCTCCGCTCCTCCCTTCCTCCGCTCCTCCCTTCCTCCGCTCCTCCCTTCCTCCGCTCCTCCCTTCCACCACCCCCTTTGCGACCACCCTGTCCGTACATTTTTGAAACAAAAAAAAAATTGTAACCATGCCAATATAACCAACAATTTTTTAATTTGTATCGATCGAAAGGTAAACAAGCAAGCGGAGAGATGAGATCACGACTTACAGAATTTAGATTATAAATAACGCTGTTTAGTACTAACTACTTACCGCTAAAAAATTCGCTCTTTTTCCCGTTAGTCCTGCTGCTGCTGCTGCTGCTTGCTGCTGCTGCTGCTGCTGCTGTTGCTGCTGTTGCTGCTGCTGCTAATGCTGCTAATGTTACTGTGGAGAAAAAATAAATCTATTAATGAACGTGAATCTTAACCCGACATAAGATGCCTTACCAAGCCAGACAAATAACATTAGCTCGCCGCCGTGTTCTTTTAACAACTGATGTAAGCGGGTGTTCCCCAACGCCAACGCCAACGCCGTCGTCTAGTAAAACAGTGACTTCGGGATATTACTAAATATCTACTTACACTACTCTTATTGGCTGTCCAATGGTTCCGTCGATATACCCAGATTGTCAGTATGAACCAGGGATATAATACCATGTTATAGATGGGAAACTCTCATAGAAATGATAGTCTCGTTTAAAAAATTGATTTTTTCGAAAAATAACAGTCATAGACATTGCGGACTATCGAGGTATGATTCGGACGAGCCGTAAAGAGTCATTTCTACGTACTTCCGGTGCAATATAAAATACCGAATATCTCGGGAGGTATTTTGAAATTTTGATTTTTTCTTTCATTTCAGGGCTTGATAGTGCTAGCCAAAGATGATGTGGGTGAAAATTTTTTTATTTTTTATCTTTTAAAAAATTTTAGTTTACTTAAAAATTGTTAGATATATATTTTCTTTCAATTTTTCTTAAGTCTTTGATCCTTTTCAAGATTGATTGATTGTGACCGGACGGTCGGTGACAAAAGTATCACGTTATAATATTTTGGAAGGTTCTCCTACCTTGAATTCGGTCGCCAACTTGTTTACCACCAACAAGTAAGGTTGTTGCGCAGTTGGGTAGCGGTTTTTCCCCCACCACGTCTGCTTCTTTGTTCACGGCCAGGGAATCCAATATGGCCGCCGGACTGGTACGGACACGCACAAGATGACGCAATCGCATACGCAGTAAATTTCCACTTCGGTGGAATCGTTTAATCCTTTTTTTCTTCTGATTTCAGGTGCAGCCCACGAGGATCGACGCCCAGGGGTTAACAAGAGTATCGGGTGTTAATTATAGAAGGTTCTCTTACCTGATAATTTACGGTCGCCAGCCTGTTTTTCCTATCCACAGGCAAGGTTTCGCACGGACGAGTGGCCGTTATCCCCACTCCTCCTCCTTCTTTGTCTCGGACGATCAACAAGATGGCCGCCGGACACGCACGAGCCTGTCGGATGACGTCACCTACTGCGTAGTAACGTTTCCAACGGTTTTTTCGCTCACTCCTTTCTTCTAATATATTTCCTTTTTCTTTTCTAGGTCGCTGCCCTCTCGGAACAACAACCCGGACTGCTGGATTCGCCGTTTCGACGTTTGGATCACCGCTGGACCCGTGAAAGTTATGTATCGGATAGACTTCGCTTCCGAACACGAACAAACAGATTAATACAATTATCGTCTCTGTTTTCAGATACCTCGGTTGTCGGAACTTCCCGAATAAACCCACCATGGACCAGGATTCGCTCCCCGAAAGGTAATACAATAATAATTTGTACGACACGGTAATTGGAATGTAAAATGTTTAATATATTTTATTTCAGAGAATATATAAATATATTGTTCAAAAAACACGCACACTTCCAAGTCCATACACGCACTCACGCAATTTCGCACGCGCAGCGGAACTCTCTCCCGACGCGTAGTCTACGCCTGATTGTTTAATCAACAGGTTACTTTGTATAGCAACGCGAACAAAGACTCTCGAGGTTTCACTTACTACGTTTTCGTAAGATCTCACTACTCGCACGGTCTGCCGGAAAGAAGCTCTCGAAGCTTCTTGCTGCCGTCTCTTATGCCTATTCCCCCACTCTCGGGGCCTAACTACTTCTGCGCCATCTTGCGCATGCGCGTAGCGCCGTTCCTTTTTGTAACACTCGCACACGCATTCATACTTCGCAACAATCTTAGTTGCTAATAAACATGTTATAATTAATCGAACAGTGTATATTTTATTAATAAAAATACTCTTAAGTCTAATTTGTACTATTTGTACTACGAAGTGCAGCTTTACGCATAAAAGTGCACTTCCGTCAGTTTTATAACTACTGCACTCGACTACACTTTTGGTATCACGATGCGTACATAACAAAAATAAAATATCTCTGCCGAATTCTCGGTGAAACGAAACTAAAAGAATAATATTCCGCGTACAAACTAGCACGCGACAAACTCTGTACAACAATATACGTTGTCTTAACAGATTATAGTGAAATCTGAACTTAAAATACATTATTACAGTATTACAACCGTTGACCAAACAAGATAAAACAAAATACTGCAAAAGTGCAGTTGTATCACACAAAGTGCAGATTCTCTAAGTATAACTTATCTACACTTTACTGCACTTATTGTGCCTATGCGCTCGCTTCCCCCTCAGACGCGTCGGACTCACCGATAGCCTCGAGGACGTTGCGTAACAAGATTTCCCCTTCGGGTCCGGTCCCCACTTCCTTCGAGACAGACCGGTATCTAACGGGTCTGTCCGGTCGGTTGGTACACCTCGAACTGCTCCTTGATGTTGACGCGACCGGCTCCTCCGTTCTGCCAGCAAGCTGGGTCTCGGTGACGCTGGCTTCCGATTCACCGGTTACGCCCGCCGACTTGTCCTCCACCGGGTCAGGATCAGCCGCTTTCTCCACCTCCGGTCCCTCGATCGTAGTTACGGCCACGGGTTGCGTCGGTGGAACCTCCGGTTTCAAGGTTAGGTTGTGACCGGACAATAGTTAGCGAGAGTCAACGGAGGGTTATTCAAATAGGTTCTCCTACCTTAAAAATACGGTCGCCAGACTGTTTAGCCGCCAACAGTCAAGGTTCCGACACCAGAAGACCTCCTCTCCTTTGTTACGGCGCCGGTTTATTGTTTCGGGTGGTTGACCCGAGTTCTCTTTGTGTCCGACTTTGACCCGTTAATGGTCTCACACTCGAAGATGGTCTTTTGTCTCGAAGCTGACCTCTTATGTTGACCCGTCCTTTGTCCACGGATCCCTTTGTGTTCGTAGGCCGCTTCCCCTTCTCTCGTTCCTGATGTCACGCCACCAAGATGGCGTCGGATAGGAATAGGCCACGCCCACTGGCCTTTGTTTCCACTCAACTGCGTCACCGTTCGGCTGACGCAATAACCGTTACGGTTGCTAGGCCACGCCCACTCATTTGTTATCACTCAACTGCGTAACCAACTGTATGACGCAATAACCGTCACTGTTGCGTTTTCGCCTTCTCACTCGTTTTTCCTAGCGTTTTCCACCATCGGCTGATAATTCCCGCTAATAATCTCTCTTCTTTAGATTCCAAGCTGCCGTTTTTCCACGGGTAGCTGCACCAGGACACTGGATTCCCCGTACGACACTCTCTACACGAATTTCTCGGGAATTTGGTTATCTTGTCACCGGGTAAGTAAATCAACGCTTCTTTTAATTTAATAATATATAAAATATATTTATTTAAAATATATTTCGTTACAATGCCGCTTAACAGCAAATTATGACATCCGGTTGTTTTATCACGCATTTAACACAAATTCGTATCAATCTCACGATATTTACGCGATACCGAATTGTCGTTGGCTTTAAATAATAATAGTTAATCGCTTTTACGTGTCTACGCGTTACTACGCACTCACACGCTCGATTAGACGAAATTTGAGTTTCTCGCTCCTCGCATGTTCGCATGTCGAATCTTAATGGCGAAAGAACTCTCGAGAGCTCTCCGCACGCTCTTTTATCTCGCTATCCCCACTCCTCGTCCGTCTCGCGCCGGCTCGACGCACGCGCATCGACTCTGCAATGCGGTACGCATGCGCGGACCCTCTGTCCGATTTCGACAAAGGATCTTTGTTCCGCTGACAAAAGAACGAGGTTATGTGCGATTTTCGCGCCCAAGACGCGAAGTACTATACAAAGGAAACTGATTACAAAGCAATTGGGTTGTTCGCTTTTCGCATACAAAGAAAAATAATGGTAAAATACCTAAGACGCTTTATCTCGTAATAGTCGAGTAGTAATACATTTTATATAACTTACGATACTAGCTTACAAATAATTAAAATAAACAAATGAGCAAAAACTGGATACAAAAATAAATAAATGTCCCTCTTGGTCTTTGACTAGTATTGTTATGACCTAAAACTAATAGTACAAAGGAGTTAGTTCTCCCCTGTGTTCGCGCCCTCCTTTGTGATCTGCGTTTTCTCGGCAGACTGTTGGGGCGCCTCCTCCACTGGCTCGATCCAGGCGATCACCTCTTCCATGCGGATGACCTTCCCGGCCATCACCGGATCGAATATCGGGATCGGCTCCTGCTCTCCCGGCTGCTGGTCGGTCTCCATTCCTATGTCCGCCACCGGCAGACTCTCCTTCGATTCGTCCGGCTGGTCTCCCATCTTGAGAGAATATTTTAGTGTGGTTATGTTGGGTTCAGGTTGAGCCTCCGGCTTCAAGGTTAGGGTCCAGGGCTTGGGGCAACTTTTCAACAATTTTTTAAAAATTTTCTATGGGCATAGGATCGAAGCACAAGTCGTCCGCAATGCAGCCCTGGTAGTCCCGTATCGAAATAACCCTCCGTTCATTTTTTGTAAAAAAAATATTTTTTTTAAATGGTTTTTTCGTTATAACTTTTGAACGGATGAAGATATCGAGTCGCGTCTTGAGGCACATCGAAGCATAAATCGAGACCTTTCACCTCGACCCACAACCACCCCTCTAGCTATCTTGGTTTCGGAGATAGGGAGGTTTTATTTTTTTCCTCAAGTGTGTTTTTCGTCGATATAAAGAGAACTAGGCGCCGGATCGGCACGGGACTTGTACTAGAGTTCGTATCACATCTTTTTCCTACCTGGGAAAATATATTTTTTTTTTTGTTTTGAAATCGTTTGTCGTTCGGGGTTTTCAAAAACGACCAAAATTGGTATATACCAGTGGATAGAGAATCGAAAATTATGCATTTTGGAACAATTTGTTTTTATTTTCGAAAAAATTTCTTTTTTCCAAGTCTCACAGGGGTATACGGGATGTGGATTATGGACCAAAATAAGTATATACCAATCGATAGAGAATCGAAAATTATGCGTTTCGGACCCTACTTTTTTGACATTTTGACTTTTAAAAAATTTTTTTTTCTAAATATTTCGTCATTCGGGGTTCCAAAAACCACCAAAATTGGTATATACCAATCGACAGAGAATCGAAAGACACGCGTTTCGGACCAACAATTTTTTTTCGTTTTTTGACTTTTTTCAAATTTTTTTTCTAAGTTTTTGCAAGTCATTCGGGGTTTCAAAATCGACCCAAATTGGTATATACCTGTGGATAGAGAATCGAAAAACACTCGTTTTGGATCCACAAATTTTTTTCGTTTTTTGACTCTTCAAATTTTTTTCTGTTTTTGCGAGTCATTCGGGGTTTCAAAATCGACCTAAATTGGTATATACCTGTGGATAGAGAATCGAAAAACACGCGTTTCGGACCCAACTTTTTTTGACATTTTTGACTTTTTTTAAATTTTATTTTAAGTATTTCAAGTCATTTGGGGTTTTAAAATCGACCAAAATTGGTATACAGTGGATAGAGAATCGAAAAACATGCGTTTCGGATCTTACTTTTTTTGACATTTTGACTTTTAAAAAATTTTTTTTTCTCACCATTTCGTCATTCGGGGTTTTAAAATCGACCCAAATTGGTATATACCAGTGGATAGAGAATCGAGAAACACGCGTTTTGGACCCACATATTTTTTTGTTTTTTGACTTTTTTCAAATTTTTTTTCTAAGTATTTCAAGTCATTTTCTTATCACTTCCCAAACAATTTTATAGCGGTATTCAAACGATAAATAATTGCGAAAAAGAGCGCCTTGTATAAGGAGTTTTTGGGAGGGTGGTGGTTTAAGGTAGGGGTAATAATGTTGGGCGACTGCGCAGACTCCTCTCACTCATTTTACATGTGCGAGCATAAATACAGCGGCGTGGGTGGCGGCAGGATTAGTCCAGCGGCGTCGGCGAAAGCAACAACAACAGCAGAAAAACAGCAATAATGCAACTACCGTGCAGTTTCTTCATCTGCCCTTGCCTATGTAAATTTTTTAACATTTGCTCGTTTACTTTTACAGGTAATAATGCCAGACAACGAACGAAAACGCCCGCGTATAGCGGTATACAATGAACACGACGAGGACGACGACAACGATAGTGATTTTGGCCCCGACCATTATGTGCCGGAGGACGATTCAGAGTATAGGCGAGCCTGGTACGATCTCGTGCCATTGGCGAGAGGTAAGTACACGACTAATCCTTTTTCTATTGTATTTGGTACATATCATTGCAAGGCGATCGATCCATCAATCCCTCGTTTATTCGCAGATGCGAACGATAGAGAGGCGTTGGAGGAGGAGGAGGAGCAGCAAGAAATAGCGCGGCGGTATATGGATGAGCAGGAGCGTCAGGAACTGATCGCTCTGATAACGGAGCGGCGATTGGTGGAACGGGTTATCCTGGAGAGGATAGACCGAAGGCTCTTCCAACGGGTGGGGGAGAATGAGGAGCTCCATCAGCTAGAGCAACCTCAGGTGCAAGAACATGGTAAGATTTTGAAAATGGCTATATCGCCGTTACAAAGCGTTACACGCGTTTATCATCAACAAATTTTCTCCATCTGTTTTTGTTTCATGTTAATTTTTCTGATTCATGACGCTAATGTTGCCGTCCCCGATGCAGCCTCCCAAGATCCACCAACGCCAACGCCACCGTCGACACCGCCGTTAATTTTGATAACGCCACCTATGCTGCATTCGTCGCCCTCGCCCTCGCCATCGCCCTCGCCTTCGCCTTCGCCCTCGCCCGAGCCATCATCCTCGTCATCGCACTTGCCGCCGCTGCCGTCGTCGTCGTCGTCGTCGTCGTCGTCGTCGTCGTCGTCGTCGTCGTCGTCGTCGTCGTCGTCGTCGTTGTAAGAATAACATAGTAACGCAGCCGACGTCGCCGTCGCCGTAATTTTCTTTTTTTTTGGTAGAATAAATTAGAGTTTAATTTTGTTTTTTTATTTATGTATATATTATTGTTACAAATTAGAACATTTTTATTTTTTTATTATATTATATTGGATTTATTTTTTTTTCTATTTAAATGATTTTTTTTTTTCATATATTTAATTTCTTTCTTTACTAAGGTAATTTTTTATTTATAGAATATAATATTTTGTTTTCCAACGAAGTTTAAAAAATTATTTTATTTTTGTACATAAATATATTCTTTTGGTTAGAAAATATTCATTTTTTATTTATCGAGAGGTTATAAACCTATTATATTGAAAACGAAAATCTTTTAAGTAATGTTTTGAAAAAATTTAAATATCTATTCATTTCATTTATTGTTTTGTGAAATAATGTATATTCTTTTTTTATTTATTTTTTTTTAATCATTCCCACTAACGCCCAAAACCAGTAGAAATGTTAATACTCGTATTTTATAAACGGTGATAGATAAAAATCATGGGCTTCATGCGTCGTTGGGTTTGGCTGTAGGAGAAGGGCATGTACGTCTATTGTGACTTTCCAAAAATCGCGAAACCTCGAGAACGGGGCGTCGTAAGAATGAGAGGTATTACTGATTAGAGGGCGTATTCAGAGAAAGCGGGATACCGCGAGATTTTCTTTTTAATGTAAAAAAAACGACTTACAACAATCGAGAGAGAATGTAGGGAAACGTATTTTGGACCCATAAATATTTGGTCGATATTTGAAAATTTATTCAGGTAAGTGACCAACTATAGGGGGGCCAAAAAAACGACCAAAATTGACATATACAGATCTATAGAGAATGTTGAGAAACGCGTTTTTAATACAGAAATATTTTGTCGATTTTTGAAAAATTATTCAGGTAAGTGACCAACTATAGGGGGGCTAAAAAAACGACCAAAAATAACCTTTATAGATCGATAGAGAATGTTGAAAAACGCGTTTTTAACAGAAATATTTTGTCGATTTTTGAAAAATTATTCAGGTAAGTGACCAACTATAGGGGGGCCAAAAAAACGACCAAAAATAACCTTTATAGATCGATAGAGAATGTTGAGAAACGCGTTTTAACACAGAAATATTTTGTCGATTTTTGAAAATTTATTCAGTTAAGAGACCAACTAAGGGGGGGCCAAAAAATCGACCAAAAATGACCTTTATAGATCGATAGAGTATGTTGAGAAACGCGTTTTTAACCCACAAATGAGAAAGACATTTTTGGTCAAAATATACCAAACCTTGAAGCCGGAAGCTTCAACTAACTCGCTTACCCTTGACCCCAGGGAGGAACCTGAGATGGAGGCGACGCAGTGTTCTCAGAGAGCGGAGTCGGTGGCAAAGGACCCTGAGGTCGAACCGACGCAGCCAGCGGAGGAGAGCCTGCCGACATTGGCGGAGGAAGGCGTCGCAGCGGAGGAGCCCGGCAACGAGGAAGGACGTGCCGAGAAGACAAAGGCCTGTGACGAAACACAGGCAGAATAATCGAAATAACGATTGTTCAATAAACTTTATTTGTTTTGTTTTATGTTATGCGCAATCTCCATTGTTACGGGAGAGAGTATCAGTTTATTTTCTTTATTATGCGCAATCTCCATTGTTACGGGAGATAGATTTTATTTATATATTTTTAATTTTGTTATGCGCAATCTCTAGCGTAAATGGAGATAGATTCTATTAGTTTCTTTTGTTTGGCGCAGTCTCCTTTGTGTGTGGAGAGACTTTTAATTTATTTTGTTACGCGAAATCTCCGTTATGTTAAGGAGATATCTATTTTAGTTCTTTGTTCGCGAGACCTCCATTGTATGGGGAGAATTATAGATGGTTTATCGTTTTAATTTTATAAACTCCGTTGTGATAGGAGAAAATTTTATTTATGTTCTTTGTCTAGCGAACTCTCCATTGTCAGGGAGAGATATTTTATATGATAATTTTATCTAGCGGTGTCTCCGTTATCGCGGAGACAAAGAGCTGTGCTCAGTTAATGATATTAAGCGCGATCCTTTGTGTAATTAATTTCTTTTGTTCGACTGTCACACAAAGGATATTTATTTTATTTCGTATGCGCAAATACCGCGATAGTATGCGTTTTATTTTATTTATTTCGTTATTGCGAAGGTATGAAACCTATATATAGATAGGTTATTTTATTTATTTAGTTTATGCGGTAATATAAGCGCTAATTTTATTGTATTGTCTAGTCTGTATGATAGAACAAAGGCTGTATGCCGGCAATGCGCATGTGCGCGCATCGAGCCGCCGAACGATGCCGAAGAGTGGGGAGCGTCCCCTATAAGAGAGCGTGCAGAGAGGAAGAGCTCTCTTCGTTTCGTGAGGTATGAGCGGAAGCTCTCTCTTCGAGTAGGCCGAGTTCTTCGAGTAGAGTTCCGTACTGGTCGTGATACTTAACACGTATGCAACTGCGTAATTAGTTTATTCTCGAGCGTGGCTAACAAATCTGCGAGCTCTAGCAGACGCGCGTTCGCGATTGAGCGAGTAATTAATATCCATCGCGTCGGAAAGTGTAACTCGATACTGTGCGATAAAGATCTCTGCGTAGTAACGGCTGTGGAAAATTACCAGTCGGCTAATGTGGTTTTGTATTGAAAATACATTTTTAATAATATATATTTATGTATTAAAATATCCTGTGGTGTTCAATAATCCCTGTGCGGTGTGGAAAAGGCCTAATTATAATTATCCAGATTCTATCTGTAATTATCCGGGAGGTAGTGCGTATTTGAGACAGCATCCCGAGCTAAACAATAGCTTAGAACAGTTAAATATCGCGTTAATTAGTGTGGACTGGCTAAAATTGCGTGTGAGAATTGCGTAAAAACGTGTGAAATCGTGTATGACGATAACTGCGTAACACGACACGTCGCAACAAGTTACGAGACAAAGGAAAGTAGGCGGGGCCTAGAAAACCGTTGGCGGCCATCTTGGTGGCGTGAGGTGAGCACAGAGGAAGGGGGAGTGTCTCTCAGGAGACAAAGCAACACTGCAGAACAGAGGAGCTATATCAAACAAGGAGGCCAGGGAGGACAGAGGAACAAGGCAAAGCGAATGAGCAGCGAGGAACAAAGAAATCCAGTAAGAGCTAGGAGCTGGAAGCTGGACCGCAAACAACCTTATTCGTTGGAGGTCAAACGAATTGGCGACCGTTGTGAAAGGTAGGAGAACCTATGTACTTAACCTTGACCCGTGAACTCTCGTCCGGTCACAACCTAACCCTAACCGTTTTCTTTTTTTTTTTGCGGTCTGTGGCTCGCGGCGCCGAAGGCGATAGCATCGCGAGTTATGGACTCGACCCTGCGTACTATTATACTCTACTTGGTTATACGTGGGACGCGATGCTAAAACATACACACATAAATTTCGAACTGCTCACAGACATTGACATGGTTATGTTTATTGAACGAGGTATACGCGGTGGTTTGAGTCAATGTTCAGGCAGATATGCGCGAGCCAACAACAAGTACATGCAGCAGTTGTATGACTCATCGAAATCATCGTCATATCTCATGTATTACGATGTAAATAATTTATACGGATGGGCAATGTGTCAACCATTGCCTTACGCTGATTTTCGATGGGTCGACGACGCATCTAATTTTGATGTTAGCGTGATCGCTCCGGATTCACCTACAGGTTATATTCTCGAAGTCGATCTCGAGTATCCGCAAAGTAAACACAACGCACATGCTGACCTACCGTTTTGCCCGACACGCGACAAGCCGCCCGGCAAGCGGCAAGATAAACTTTTCGCGACTCTGTATGATAAGAAGCGTTACGTCATACACTACCGTAACCTGCAGCGTTGTACACGTCACGGGCTTCGTATCGTAAAGATATATCGCGTATTACAATTCGCTCAATCCGCATGGCTCCGCGATTACATCGAACTAAATACGAAATTTAGAACACTAGCGAAAAATGATTTCGAGAAAAATTTGTACAAATTGATGAACAACGCCGTATTCGGTAAAACGATGGAAAACGTTCGAAATCATGTCGATGTAAAATTATTGACAAAATAAGAGGGGAGATACGGTGCGGAGGCAATGATCGCAAAACCAAATTTTCATAGTAGAAGCATATTTTCGGAAAATCTTATCGCAGTAGAATTGCGCAAACTTAAAGTGAAATTGTACAAACCAATCTATGTCGGTATGTGCATACTCGACATTTCTAAAACATGCTTGTACGAGTTCCATCATGAGTACATGTCACCGCTATGTCATGATAAATGTCGAATAATGTACACCGACACAGACAGTCTTATATATCACATTGAGTGTGAAGATGTCTATAAAAATTTGAAACGCGATATCGATAGATTTGATACGAGCGATTATCCAATTGATAACGCGTACGGTATACCGCTCGAGAATAAAAAGGTGCCAGGTTTGATGAAGGACGAGAATAACGGTGCGATAATGACCGAATTCGTCGGACTTAGAGCAAAAATGTATGCGGTGAGAGTGGATGGTAAAAAGGACACTAAAAAAGCAAAAGGTGTCAAAAGTAACGTCATAGCGCGCAGTATAACATTCGACGATTATACACAATGCCTGCATAATGAGATTGAAATGACGCGACAGCAGTCGTGTATAAGATCTAAATTACATAAAGTTTATACCATCCGCGAGACGAAAATTGCTCTGAGTCCGTACGACGACAAGCGTACCTGATTCGACTGACACCTTACCATGGGGACATTATAAGATACCGTCGTAAATAAACTATATTATATATAATATATGTATGTCATAATTATATTTAGAATTCACAATTATATAAATAGTGTAAGGAAAGGATGTAGTAATAAAGAGTATATTTTTGTTATACATATCGTATATTTTAAATATTATATATGTTGTACACATTATATATTATTTATGAAAATAAAAAATTGTTGAATCAAATAACATTGTCCTTATGTATCCAAGAGTTGTGCGAATTGTCAAATCCCAACCATTTCACGTAAACCTCGTCACCTCTCCTGCGCAGTACTTTCCCCACGAGGTACACATCCGGATAATGTGCGCGATGCAACTCGTGCTCGTAAAACGCTCCAGCGATAGATGTCTTTCGATAGTCCTCGAGTAGATAGCTTACGGGATTAGTACGCTGCACTTTAACTATCGTAAACACCTCGGTTGTCCAATTTGGCGTGTAACCCTTCTCGAAAAGTTGTTTATACTTGCTAACGCGTACCGGGTCACCTACTTTGAATTTTGCCAGACCCGCGATATTTACGCGGTTATACACAGTAGTCAAGAGTCTTTCAGCGATCGCGGGGGTAACGTCAGCGGGTCGCATACCGATCGTTCGATGCTTGCGTGCGTTGTAATCCGATACGAGGTGCGGTAGCATGTCGATCCACTTGTAAGTGCCATTCAACGTAAACATCTTCCACATATCGTTCTTTAGCGTGCAATTGAATCGCTCGACGACCGACGCCTTCAATACCGAATATGTAGAATAGTGATTAATGTCATGTTTCCGTATAAGCCGTTGCACGTGGGCATTATAAAATTCCTTCCCCATATCAGTTTGTATGTTTTTCGGGCATCTCTTGCTATCTCGAATTATCTCAGCGAGTGCGTCAGCTGTCTCGCTTCTCCTTTACCCTTGAGTGGTATGGCCCACGCATACTTGCTCAACACATCGATGACGGTGAGTATGTAGTGGAAACCTTTGTTGAAACGGGAGTACGGACGCATCTCGACAATGTCGGCTTGCCACAGATCATCGTATCCCCGCACTATGACATGTCTTCGGGGAAAATTTCTTCTCGCCGGCGCGTGCAGTTCGTTCACTAACTGCCGTCTCTCCAAACTATGTTGATTCTTCGCTTCATCGGTTTTTCCCGATGGCCGTTTGTTGTTCGTTTTATTGTTCATTTTGGTTTCTAACTCGTTCTTTGTGTTCCGCTCGTGTTTTGGACCCGTTTCTGACTCGTTCCTTACGTTCCGCTCGCGTTTCTAACCCGTTTTTGACCCGTTTTTTGGTGTTTTGCTCGCGTTTTTGACCCGTTTTTTGTGTTCCGCTCGTGTTTATGACTCGTTTTTGACCCGTTTTTTTGTGTTCCGTTCGCGTTTCTAACCCGTTTTTGACCCGTTTTTTGGTGTTCCGCTCGCGTTTCTGACCCGTTCTCTATGTTCCGCTCGCGTTCTAGCGTTGTTTACTCCCGTCTTTGACCCATTCGAAAATCATTTCTGACTCGTTCGCAGCCTTGTTGACAGTCGTCTCTGACCCGTTCGTAGCCGCTTCTGACCCGTTTGTAGCCGCTTCTGGCCCGTTCGTAGCCGCTTCTGGCCCGTTCGTAGCCGCTTCTGGCCCGTTCGTAGCCTCGTTCGCAGACGTCCCTTGACCGTTCGTAGCCGTTCTTGAGTTGTTTGTAGCCTTGTATGTAGCCTTTAAGGACTTGTTCGTAGCCTCGTTCGCAGCCATCATTGAGGTGTTTGTAGCCTCGTTCATAGCTAGGCCGTTCACCGCCGTTTCCGGGTCGTTCAATGCCGGGTCGTTCACTGCTGCTTCCGGGTCGTTCACTGCCGCTCATTGTAGTGTGGTAGCACGTCGATAAGTGTTCGTAGCCGTTCGAAACCTGTTTGTAGCCGTTCAACAGTTGTTTGTAACCATTCGATAAACCATATCAGCTGTTCGATAATTGTTTGATGGATGTTTCTGATCCGTTCACTGCAGCCCATTAGAGGTTGATTGCCGTTTCTGAATTAGTCGCGCGTTGAAGGTCGTTTATCGCAGTCTGTATTGCTCGCACGTCCTTCTCTAACGCAGTCAGCTTCTCATCTGATTGTTTCTGTTGATTCATCAACGTTTTAATGCACTGGTCCACATACAGTTTGTTGACGGCATCGGTGTCAGCCACAGGTTGCGCTACACGGCGAATCTTGCGCGATCTCGCGTCATAATCTGTAGCGACACAGAGCTTTTTCACGCACATAACTTCTCATAAATCTATCCCTATGATCGTTTGTTGCATCAGTTTTCCGCTCAAACAATCCAAATTTGTTGATAGACATTTTTTCTCTGCTTCGTGAAGTGTCACACGACGTCAGTCGACTGATTAAATGTGTCGAGACACCGTTTAATTTATAATAATGCCGGTTTCGCGAAGTTCCTCGATGATCGACAGGATCTCGTTGTCGTGAGCGTTGTGACCAGCTTGGCGCGAAGCGTCCAGCAATCGTAGCCGATCCACTAGCTCGTTGGGGTCGTCCCAGTGCACGTAATCAATCTTAGTACTTGTTGTTGGCTCGCGCATATCTGCCTGAACATTGACTCAAACCACCGCGTATACCTCGTTCAATAAACATAACCATGTCAATGTCTATGAGCATTTCAAAATTTATGTGTGTATGTTTTAGCATCGCGTCCCACGTATAACCAGGTAGAGTATAATAGTACGCAGGGTCGAGTCCATAACTCGCGATGCAGCTATCGCGAAAGTTTTCAAATATATCTGCCAACAACAAGACATCAGTTCTTAAGTACAGATCGCTGTATTCACCTAAGGTTTGAATGGAGAACTGCCGCCACACATTTTCGGCGTGCGCGTATTCGCTCTCGGATACTGTGTCGGCGGTCAAAGAACTGTAAAACGATTCACGCGGTGGTAAACGCGTATCCTGCAGCTTGTCCACGCAGTCAACGTACTCGTACGGAAAGACACCTTTTCGCGTCAATAATTTAAAATTGCTAGTAGATAATGCGGAAAAATTTAAAAATAAAATTTTTAACTTATCCTTATCGAGAAAGGATGCCAATTTGTCGAGACTAGCACTAAGAAATTTGTACGAATCGATTAATCTTAATTTTATACATGCTTTCCGATCTTTGTCACCGTCGTCGTCGTCGGTACTGTTGACAGTCTTTGTGAATGAAATATACTTTTCTTTAGTTATTGGAAGCACGTCTACGCGTCCTTCGTACGCGGTAGCTATTTCTTTGATGATAAAATGTGCGTCGTAACCGGATAGATTGTGGAAAACTATTGGAATGACATAAGAGTCTTTGTAATTTAAATTGCAATTTGAGTGCGCGGGACCCCTGTACCGCCCGGTCAGATGACAATGATCGCGAACGCGTGTATCGTCCGGCGCAAACGGTTTCTCGCATATATGACATTGTGTGACGCTGTTAAATGTTTCCAACTCGTCTCGCGTTAATTTTGCCATGGGGACATTGGCGGACAGAATACCCTTTACATGATGCGCTAATTCCTCCAGTTTGTTGGCGAACCATGAAACGCAATCGGCGCCGCGATACGATTGGTACGCGGATAATGTTTCATCGTATGAACATTGCACGTAGTACCCGACACTAAATACCTCGTGATGTTGGTAGTATGACGCGTGTTCCGGTACCTTCCTCAGCACACACTCCAAGTCGGCGTACACTATGAATGGAAGCCGCTCTTTCCTAGCGTAGTTGTTGAAGCTGAGCCATTTGTCTTTATCGCTCGGTAATCGGATAGCGCAGTCGTTTAACTTTCCACAGTCTACCGTATGCGCCTGCAACTTGTCATCCGATCCGAAATAGTGTAAGCATCTGTGAAATATAACATATTTTATACTTTTATTTCCACTTATATTTAATATAATTTAAGTGTAATATATATATATATATACGTACCGATCGCAGATATATTTTCTACATTTATGTTTGCTCAGTTGTGTGCTGACGAGGCGAGACAAATTTTGAATGCATGCAAAATGTCCAACGTTGTCCTCCTCCACGTACAGCAAATTCACATGCTTTTCTCTTTTTTGATCGGTGAGCCGTATCGGAAGAATTGATACTTGCTTCTTCCTCTCGATGCCGTAGACGTTGATGGAGATGTCGTTTGCATGTTCAAATTTTTTAATTTGGTTCAGCGTCATCGGTAATTCAACGCCTTCGAGATTCAGCACCGTTGTATAGTGCGGATACGAAGATTCCCGTTCCATATTTCTTTCGGCAGGGTACAGAACAGCGACCACTGACCACGCGAAACATGCATTGTCCGCTGATCGCACGTTCACTACCGCTCTTTTGATTATTATTTCTCGCCGCAATTTAATATGGCATCCTGCGCTCATTGGATTGCACTTGTTGATGTTGACTGTAAGATCGAGGATTCGTGACAGTGCCCACCCACTATCGCGTTCCTGAAAGTCTTCTAGCAATGCTGTCGCTAATGTGGCTTCGATGATGTGCTGCTCGTACCACTCGCCTAAATCGGACGTGCTAAATAGTTCACAATTTCTAGTGTTAATACTTTTATTGGCCCGTTTATCACCTGTCACAAACTCGCCATTAAATATAGTATTCACTTTCACACTGTTGTATTTTTGCAACACATTTTGCACTTGCTCCAACACTGCATTACTAGCGTCTTTTAAAAATTGTCTCGGTTCAATATAGTCTGCGTTAATTACCGCACCGGTCAGTATACGATTTTCGAACGCCGTATCGATTTCTCGCCATACGAGTCTTTGCGCGTTATTGTCACCACAACCACCACCATAGTATTCACCACCACTTGCTATAAACTGTCTCTGTAAGCGTATCTTTACACCCTCGAGTCGCGCGATTCTAGCCACTAAAGATTGTCTATTTCCAATCAAGAGTCGCGGACGCTTGACACGACTGCGTTCTTCGAGCTGTGTGATAAATTCTTCACACTGTTGCAACCATCCAAAATACTCGCCCAAGGTGGCAACTTGGTAGGACCGCTCCAACAGGTCGCGTTCAATCTGCTCTATGTTTTCCATATTGTACACTTTTTTAGATCAGTCTTCTACTTGCAATACTTTTTTTCGATCGACCAGTCTATGCGCTCTCAAATCACGTACTATGGTTTGACACGGCGGCAGTCCTCATTATATATTTCGTCCAACCCTTCGTTCCTGTTCACCGTACGATGATGATGATGACATTTTCTCCGAAATCACCGCGACTTCCCCATCCCTCCGATACTCGTAGCAAATAGATACCGTAGTATTCGCTATCTGTTTACAAATTCCAGCAGCCGAATATCGGCGCTCACTTTTGTTTATAAAAACATGTTAAGAAGAGCGCCGAGGCGAGCCGCTCAAAGAAAACTCACATTTGTTGAAATTAACTAATTTGGCGAGGGCGACCGGGAACACGCGCCTGCGGTGAGTCAGGCCCCGGAACGGATCCTCTAATCGATACTTCGGTGATCCTTGGCCCCGAAGGAGTGAAAGCGCACGCGTAAACTCCTAATCGGAGTATTGCGCAACGCGAGACACGCGCAGAATTCGCGACCGCAGGATTTTCGTCAACAGCGCAACTCGATCGATTAGCAGATCAATCAGCGTAATCCAAGAGGCATATCTCATCCCCACCTCCAAGTTGCTTCGGAAACGACCTACCTCGTGGCGAATTAATACGTTTTCTTCCGTAACGTACCGTGTGATACAGACGTACGAAAGTGAGCTCCGAATTTTCTCTCGCCGCGTTCTGCGCCAACAACGGTCGTTGCGCGAAAATTAGCTTCTATTTTAATTACGCGGTCTGCGCCAACGTTTGGTCGTCGCGTAAAACCGAATTGAGTAAATGCAGTCATCGCCAACCTCAATGTCAATAGTGAATTCTTGACCAACTCAATTCTCAGAAATCCGGACGGTGTTCGCGAAATCAGTTGTATGATCAACCCACTGGATCGATCTCCGTCGTTTCTTTCGACTATCGCTTTTCTCTTTATATTTAATCATTAAGAAACTTAATAATTCTCCGCAAAAATTATTGTTGCGGTTTCGGTGATTGTGAGTGATTCCGATTAGTCGATTGTTTCCGCCTGGTGTGGTTTCGACTTGATTTTGTTACAATTCGGCGATTTCCGTCTTTTCGCGGTCGCAATCGCTTACTGCAACGCGCTCAAGATATCCGCCGTTCGCGATCAAGATTTCCGATCGGTGAGTGCTGCATCAGGTGCTCGGCAAGATTTCCGTCGCGTCCTCGCAGTTCCACAAGAAGCGATACAAGATTTCCGTTCGATCTTATAAAACGGACTTCGCCGGATCTGTATATAATTCTCGATATACATTAATAATTCATTACTCAGTCGACTCGCTCACTCTCGCTTTGTATATAGACGTTTCTTTTTAGTATTTTTGTGTAATCAGTTTCGTTCGATTCTAAATATACTTTTTTTTGTGAGTTATATTATTTTGTCAATTATTCATCGATCTCGTCTCCTTCCGTTTCCTTCGCTTCCGCTCTCCGCATCGCGCTTCGCGCCCCGATCAGGGCGATCCGGCATATACAAAATCGAACCTCGAGTAAAACCGCGGTCGAGGTCGAAACAAAACATGTCCTGACGCGAAAAAGTGCGATTACTCATGACCGCCAAAGACAAGGTAATCTTAGCCGCCGGATATCGGCGCTCATACTGCTGCGTACGGGGTTGTACCGCCAAAAAAAAGGTAATAGCAGCCCTAAGATAACAGATATCGTAGTATTCGCTATCTGTTTATACATTCCAGCAGCCGGATATCGGCGCTCGTAATTCCGCGTATTGGGGGTGGTACCGCCAAAACGAACTGCAGTATGCTGTTTTGTTTATACAAACGTGTTACGACACGTTCGTCGATAAGCGCAGATAAATCATTACATGTTTATCAATTCGCGCTGTCGGCGCTCCTTGTAACATAATACGCTGTTTTGTTTATATTGTTTATAAATTCTAGCTGCCGAGTTTTAGCGCTGGTATCTCTTCCTAGAAGAGACAATAAAGACTCGTCGCTTATAAGGGAGGTATCGCGGAGTGACCGCATAATGCAATACGCACATATCTTGTAACTTGATGTTTATAAACATATCTTGAAACTTGAGCTGATAAGATAAGCTTTTCTTGGAATTTGAACTGATAAGATAAGCTTTTCTTGGAATTTGAACTGATAAGATAAATGCAATACGCACATATCTTGTAACTTAATATGTTTATAAACATATCTTGAAACTTGAGCTGATAAGATAAGCTTTTCTTGGAATTTGATCTGACAAGATAAGATTTTCTTGGAATTTGATCTGATAAGCTCCCCCCGCGTGACGTCATCCCCCTCGCCACCGAAAACCCCCCCGCCCCTCACCCCCCCTCGGAGGACCCGAGTTAGAACCCCCACTGTATTACTACTGTCGGCGATTTCGTTATTTTCTTCTATCTTGAAGATTTCTTCTTCCCTTTTTATATCGTTAGCGTCTTGAATTACGTGTCGGCTCAACGCGTCGGCGTTCGCATTCGCTCGTCCTGCTTTGTGAATGATTTCATAGTCATATTAGTCTCCTAGCTTTAGTCTCCAACGTATTAATCTCGATCCGGGATCGGTTACGTTGAATAACCAGATCAATGGTTTATGATCTGTTATTATTTTAAATTTTGTTCCGTAGATATACGGTCTGAAATGCTTTACGGCCCATATTATAGCTAATAATTCCTTTTCAGTTGTAATATAATTTTGCTCCGCGCGATAAAGTATTCTGCTGGCGTAAGCAACGGGCCGGTCATTGCCCACCGGTCCCTGTGACAGCACGGCTCCGATTGCATAGTCGGAGGCATCGGTGGTCACGTTAAATTCTTCGCTGAAATCTGGATATTTTAGCACTGGCGCCGTCATTAGTTTTTCTTTCAATGCGTCAAATGCATTTTGTTGTTCTGCCGACCATACGAATTTTTCGCTCTTCTTTGTTAATTTTGTTAACGGTTTTGCAATTCGCGAAAAGTCTTCTATGAATTTTCGGTGTGTCGTAACGCGACCAGCTATAAAATATAAAAGAAAAAATAATAATAAAGGAAATAAAACAGTAAGAAAAGAGAACAAGGAAAAGATTAAGAGATAAAGATTAGATAAGGAAGATTAAGAAATAAGTAATTAAATAAAATAGAATAGAGAATAAAAGAAGACGTGACGAAAGACAAGTAAGTCACGGCGAAGTTCCGAGAAGCTGACGAAGCAGCTGTCAGGAACAGAGCACGAGACGTGACTCCGGACAGGGTCATCACACTCCTTCCTGCCCGATAAATTAGTATATATAGAAAGCGATCGCGAAGACAAGGACCGCTAATCAGAACCAAGATTATAATACGTGCTCGTACATTATACCCGCGAAGTCGCAAGTAAGTAACAAGTGTATTGCAGTGTTAGCGAATAAACCTCTTTTTGACTGTAAAGTACGGAGAGTCTTTAGTAGTGCGTGGATCCTAATCCTTTGAGCTAACAAATCCCGAAAAGTCCCTTCCCTAGCGGCTACGGGCACAACAGGAGCGCTATTCTGTACATGGCTACCGATAGCTGTCGGATCGGTAAAATAATGACAATTGTCGCTTGCATGACCGACAGCTATTAATGTAGATAAAGCAAAGTTATTCTGTACATTCCTTATAGCGATAATTATTGTTGCAATCGACGATCATCGGTATGATTTTATCGATACTGTACAACCATAATAAAAAGTTAAAAAGAATATTTTTCAGCGAATAGCGTTAAAGCTATATAAGAAAGTGCGTACATGTGAAACAATGAAATGTTTGAAATTTGACAGTGACAGTGACAGATTTCAATGTGTGTAGTTGTATATTAATTTTATTATTATATTAATTATATTAAATATTAGACTCATGTATTATTAAAAATGGATTCACAAAAAAGGTATGTATTAATTTATTATTAGTTTCAGATAATTACTGTCAAAGGATAAAAGATAGAATATATATAGAGATAGAATATGTAATAATAGAAAATAAAAATCTTTAAAAATTTCTTTATTAATAAAAAATAAATAAATAAATAAATAAGTAAAATATCTTAATAATTAAATAAATTATTAAATAAATAAAAAGTAATCAATTAAATAAATAAAAAAAACATATATATATAACATATATATCTAATATATAATACATATTTTATTTAGTACAAAAAAGAGTCGTTCTTCTAAAACCACACCTACACAATACGATGAATTAGTAAAATATATGGAAACACACTCAGAATTCGCAGCAAATAAATACTTAACTAAAGAGGGAAAAGTTCATCATGCTCAGCAATGGGATGATCTACATAAAATGCTAAATGCTCTGTCTAATGGTTCTGGAAAGACAATAAAGCAATGGCAAATTGTAATTTAATTATTATATATACATTAAATATTATACATACATATAATATATTACAATTAAAATTATATTAATTATATGAATTATAATTAAGATTCTGTAATCTAAATTATTTGTAAAGGTTTGGCGTGACTTGAAAAGTAATGCATCAAAAAAAGCATCAAAATTAAGAAATGAAAAGAATCGTACAGGTAATTTTCCGGTTCAAGCAGAGCCATTAGATAATTTAGAGAAACGTATTATTGCTTGTATGGGGTTGGAATACGTGCAAGGTGCTTCTGATTGTCCAGACAGTACACCAGAAGAAGAGGTATGTTCAAAATATTTCTAAATATATATATATATGTATATCTATTTTTTTTATAACATTAACACTACTTTATACTGTTATATTTTATATATATTTTCTTATATCTTTTATAGGAATTTCAAATACAATTAGAAAATGGAAATGATCTTATTCTTGAGTATCAACCGACAACGACTTCCATAGAAGAAGTTCTACGTACAGAAAATCATATAAATATGAATGGTGAGAAACAATGTTATTTATAAATTATATTACTATAATGATTTAAATTTTTGTTATTTCTGTTATATAGATAATGCATCCGAAAAAATAAATGCAGAAGATAATCAGGTTCCTGCTGAATTTTCAAACTGTGATGTTTCACCTGAAGGAGATATTCAAGGAGAAAATAATAGTTTTCCACAGGAAACACCAAATAGGCCTCAAAGAAGAGTAAAAGAAATTTCGCGCAACCGTAAGTAGATATTTATATATATGTGAGATTTATTATAATAGTGAAATAAAGACCGTGCTTGGTTATATATCATATAAGTGTATATTAATGTGTATCTATGCATATATTTTTTTTTATTTTACAGGGAAAAGCAGACAATGTATTGCGGTGCAGTTGCATGAAGCACGCGATAAATTTTCAGATATTGCTGAAAATCATGCTAGAGCTTTACAGGTAAAAATTAAAATAAAATTATTATAATTAAGAATTAACAATAAATAAATATAAATAAAAATTAATATAATATAATAAAATATAATAATATAATTTTATCACAGCTCTTCGCAAAGGCCTCCATGAAACAGGCTGAAGCTGCATTATTAACAGCTGCAAATGAAAAACGTAGAATTGAATTAGAAGAACGACGGCTTATAATTGAAGAAAAAAGAATTTCGGTTAATGAAGAACAAACTAAAGTTTTAGAAAAGTTACAAAAAATAACAGATATATTATTTAAAAAAAATTTATAAGTGCTAATTATATTGTGTTATATTATGTTATTTTAATGTATTATTATTATGTTTGTAAAATAAATTATATTGTATTATTACATTGTAAATAACATTATTTATATTTAAATTATTTATATATTTTTATATATTTAATTATTTATTATACATTAATAAATTATACAATAATTATACATTTATTAATTATTTATTATTATTTATTATATATTATTTTGTATCTAGTATTTATTATTAAATTATCATTATTATCATTTATTATAAAATTATTTATTACTTGTTTTATTATTATTTTATTGAACTGTGCCATACTGACGAGCAATAAACCTATCTTGTATGCGAACTGCAAGTGCTCGTCCTTGAAAAGCGATTCCTTGAAAAGCGATTCCTTGGTCATTTTCTTCAATAGCTATATCAGGTCTGTTTCTTTGATGAAAATTCTCGATCTCTCTGTCATCGATCTGTACATCTTCTAAGCGATATGCAATTCTCATATTATGTAACACAGCACATGCATTTACTATTTTACCAGCCATGGCGGGTTCATATATCAATCGTCTTTGTGCTGATAAACATCTAAACACGGCTTTCCATACGCCAAACAAACGTTCCACACATGATCTAGCACTACATAAGTCGTCGTTATAACGAAATCTAGGTGTACCAGGTACTTCATGTTTTAGAGGATTCATCAGCCATGGTTCTAGACTATAGCCATCATCACCTGTAACAAATAATTGTCAAAGTAAAGATATGCGGAGCAAAAAAGGCAAATAAGTACCAAAGCCATTAATTATTATTTAATTAATTAAATTTATTATTCAATTAATTTAAACAGCAAATAATTATCATTTATCACTATTTAATTATTATTTATCATTGAATAAATTTTACAAGACTTACCAATTAACCAAGTATTGCGTTCTCCATTATTATATCGCCGTTCCATAATTCTACGTATAGGAGAATTAGACCATATGTACGCATCATGTCTTGCGCCGGGATATCGTGCATTAACATTTAATATTTTTAATTCAGGATCACAAATCTTACAATATCATAAAAAATAAATTTTACAAGATTATATAGTTAGCACAACATATAGTATATGTATATAAAATAATACGTACTACTTGGACATTAAGTGTATGATCACCCCAATGATTTACATAAGCTTCTTCGTGTTCTTTCGGTGCCTTTATATTGATATAGGTGCAGTCGATTGCTCCAATAGCACCTACGAATGGTTGCGGTGCAGTTCTGAATTTTTCTCGAGCAATATAACGTTCAGCATCTGTCATGGGAAATCTTACCCACTGCCTAAGTAAAAGATCATTAATCGCATTTGTCACACTTCGTATACAACGACTGACAGATGGCTGACTTATTGCAATATCCCATTGCTCTCCAACTGCACCTTGATAACAACCAACAGCATAAAAGCGGAGGGCAGTCAATACATGTAAAATTATATATCGAGCAATATAAATACACAATATAAATACATGTATAAATACAATAAATATAAATGTAAATAAATTTGTATTAATAAATATAAATATATATATACATAATATATATTATATATATTATATATATATATTATATATATACATAATATATATTATATATATTATATATATATATATATTGTATATATAAATAAAATAAAATTTAAATATAAATTTATTTATTGTATTTTTTTATTTTTATTTTATTGTATTTGTATAAATACATGTATTTATACATGTATTTATATTGGCAGTCAATATCTGTAAAATTATATCTTTATATTTCATTAATTATTTTATTAATTTGTACCTGGCGTTCTGCTTCAAGACCATATGGACGTTCACGTTGTAACCTTGGTTCCAGAACATCAATTAATTCATCAGTGACAATTTCTGGGCTTACTCTGTATAATTTTATAAACTCATCATCATGTAAATCAAATGGATCATGATTATCTCGCCATACTTTTCTTTCTACACGACGTTCTAAACGCTGTATACGTTGTTGTAAATTTAACAGATCCCATGCGAGATATTCTTGTGCCATTTTTACCTTTCTCCAAAGAAACTAATTCTAAAATTTTATTGTGGAGTATCCAATTTAACTATCTCGGATCTGTACTGTTTTAGGAATTGAAAATTGCATTATGTTACATTACTACAATTCATATTCTTAAATACATCTGTAGCTTTATTATTTATTATTATTATATATTTATTATTATTGTTATGTATTGTTATTATAATAATAATTATTATTAATTATATTTATAATTATTATTTATTACTAATTTTATTATTATAATATTTATCATTAATTCAAATAGGGAATATTAATATAATTCGACCCAACTAGCAAATAACTTACACGGGCGAAGTTGGAAGAATATTTTTAGGGAAACGTATCTCTTGGTACGAGATTACAAGATTCCCTTGATCATACCTCAACCATACCGTGAATAAATAGGCGAGAAAAATATAGGTCCGAAAAGTCGCTGAAGCAGGAATCGAACCTGCGTCTTTCGCTTGCCGGGCGACTGCTTTTAACCAACTAAGCTATTCAGACCCTTTCGATCCTATATTTTTCAATTGCCTTTTAAATAGATGTTAGTAAACAATAATTTTTGAGAACAATTTACCGGCTCTCAGCGGTGAAAGATGTAAATTCAAATATTGTGTGTTAGCTCCATAATTAGGTCCAGGAGAGAATTAAATTAACTAATTAATAATTTTTTGTCGCTAGTAAATAAATTCAAATAGGGAATATTAATATAATTCGACCCAACTAGCAAATAACTTACACGGGCGAAGTTGGAAGAATATTTTAAGAATATTTATATTTATTCACGGTATGGTTGAGGTATGATCAAGGGAATCTTGTAATCTCGTACCAAGAGATACGTTTCCCTAAAAATATTCTTCCAACTTCGCCCGTGTAAGTTATTTGCTAGTTGGGTCGAATTATATTAATATTCCCTATTTGAATTTATTTACTAGCGACAAAAAATTATTAATTAGTTAATTTATCATTAATGTTATAAATAAAATATTAATAATATTATAATATTATCAATATTACTAATTATATTTATACTTTTTATTTATTACTAATTTTAATATTATTATTGTTTATTATTGTTTATTTATTTATTATTTATTTAATATTCAACAATCTGTATATGTAATATATATAATCAAATATATATTACAATTTATACTTTGCATAAACACAGATCTATGGCTTTATTTTTAAATACATTCTTTAAATTCTTAAAATAAATAGAAGTAGAAATATTTCGTTTAAATAATCTAATCTAACCTACCTTTAATTTTCACTTTTCTGTCAAACACTACTAAGATTATTAAATATATTATATTTAGTAAATAATATATTATATTGACAAATAATATAATGTTTGTGTGTGTGAGCGCTTAAACAAACTTACCTCTATAATCTTTCCACTTCTTGTCGTTTAAAATGTGTCACTACATCTGTCATTACATGTTAACGTCATACCCGGGAGGTCACGTTAAAATTTATCGTTATGAACGATGAATCTCGTTCGTAAACAACAAGCATCGTTATATATTTATCGTTAACAATGATACAGAATAGTTTTTACCGATATTTATCGGTCGGCGTTACTAGCGACACTGATAGTTGTCGGTAGCCATGTACAGAATAGCGCTCCAGGTAGTAGCCTGCAGGTCCTATGAAGGATTGGATATCCTTTACCCTTTTGGTGTCTGGAAATTTTTTATTGCGGTTAATTTCGATGGGTCCGGCATTATCCCGTTTTCGGATATAATGTGACCTAAATAAATTACCTCTTTACGCAGGAATTCGCATTTATCCGGTTGTAGTTTTAAATTGTTTTCCCGTAGTCTCCGCAGCACTTCCGTGAGTCGTTTGTTATGATCCTCTAAGCTGGATCCGTAGATTACGATGTCGTCCGGGTAGACTAGACATCTGAGCCCTTGTATCCCTGTCAGTACTGAATTCATCAGTCGTTGGAAAGTTGCGGGTGCATTTTTCAATCCAAACGGCATGCGATTGAATTCGTAGTGTCCGTAGGGGGTTGAGAAAGCTGTTTTCTTTTTGTCGTTTTCTGCCATCGGTATCTGGTGATACCCCGATGCTAAATCTAACGTGGTAAAATATTTGGCGTTTCCTAATTGGTCAAGTATATCTGTGATATTTGGTAGCGGGAATGAATCGCCTATTGTTAGATTATTTAACCGTCGGAAGTCGACTACTACGCGGAGTCTCGGTTTTCCGGATGCGTTAGGTTTTTTCGGCACTACTAGCAATGGTGCGTTCCACTGGCTAGAGATTGTCCTGATTATTCCATCTTCTAGCATTTCTTGTACCTGTTTATTTACTTCCGCTTTATGTTTCTCGAAAAGACGATACGGTTTCATATTAACCGGTGAAATGTCGGCGCGCGTGGTTATCGCGTGCTCGATAGTCGCGGTGCAAGACAGCGGTTCTCCGCTTAGGTAAAATGTGTCATTATATTCCTCGCATATCCGTTGTATTGTCTGTTTTTCTTCGAAATTTAAATGATCGGTCCGTAGTAGTTGTCAAATTTCGCTGTTTCGTGACGAGTAGTTTCGCGTTTTTTCCGGCTGAATCGTGTAAATTGCGTGCGGGTTGTCGGCGTCTAGATCTTCTATTTTAACTAGCGGCGTGCGAATTTGTATTGTCTCGTCGGTTGTATTTATTACGCTGATTGGACACGAATAATTCTGCGGTTCGACTAAGCATCGTCCGATATAGATTCCTGGCGCTGTTTCTTCCGCTCGTATGACTCCTATCTCGTTGCGGTCGGTCGCGGCTTGTACTATGGTTTCGCTGCGCGGTTTTAGTGTGATTTTATCGTACGGCAATAGTTTTAGTACGGCGTTTCCTATCTTCAGTTCCCGTTTTCTGTAGTTGCATGAAACCTGTTGTTTTCGGAGGAAGTCGATTCCTAAGATTCCCTCGTATTCCATCGGGAAATCGTTCCTTACGACGTAGATCGCGTGTTTAATTTTGCGACCGTCTAAGTGATTGTTGCGTACGTTTTGCCTATGATCCGCGCCTTATGTCCGGTTATTCCAACTAATGTGATTTGTCTTTATAAATTACAATCTCACCCTTCAGTTGGTAACCTTTATTAGCGAGATAGTAGCTCCGGAGTCGTATAACATGTTTACTTTGCCGTTCTTGATTTCGCGGATCGGTAGAGTAATTAAATCGAATCCGGTTGTTCCTCGCGAAGTTCGTCGTATGTGTGTCACTTGATATTCGAGCGCGCGCGTCTGTTTACTCTTTTCTTCGTCGCTGCTACTCTCGGTGTCCAAATTTCTTTTTCGCGCCTGGTAGATCTTTTGTTTGCTCCTTTTTTATCGTTTGATGATTTTTTATCACTGTTGTCCTGCCTTGATTGGTCCGACGTCTTCGGTTTCGGTCGTCCATTTAGTGCCCAGCATTCGTCACAATTATGCCCGCGTTTTTTACAGTATTTGCAAACCTTTTCGACCGTGTTAACGTGCGATGTCTTATCCGGTTTCGGTAATGCGTATTTGCTGCTGCGGCAATCGCGTCCGTAGTGCCCGGTTTTTCCGCATTTATAGCATTGCGGTGCCGTTCCTCGATTTTGTCGTGAAGGATTCTGTTCGGCTTTATTCTGGTGCGAAAAATTGTGCGTTCGCGTCGTTGTCGGTTTTATCAGTTTTTCTTCCGCGCTCGTGCCGCCGGTTATCGCTTCCTGTAGCGCTGTGTATCGCTGTGAGCGGACGAGTATTTTTAAGTTGTCGTGTAGTCCGAGTTGAAAGTTTAATAATGCTTGTTTTTGTATTGTTTCTAGTATCGCCTGTTTATGCGCGGCGGAATGATATTCGCCTTCGATCATCGAATCGTATAATTTCATAGCGAGTTTATCAGCGCGTTGTCCGAATGTCTGTGCTGATTCGGCGGTTTTTTGTTTCAAAGAATTGAATTCGAGCTGTAAATGCGCGGTGCTTTGTTTACTTTGATAGCACGTCTCGAGTTGTTTTAATTCCTCGTACGTTTATATGTCTCGCGTCTCGAAATCTTGCATGGCTTTTCCCTTGAGCTTGGTGTATAAGATAGTTTGAACTAGCGGGATATATGTATTGTATCGCGTAGTACTGGCATTTAAAAATTCTTCTGCGGGATTTATGTTTTGTATCGCGTAAGTAATGGCATTTAAAAATTCTTGCAATTTGTTTCGCGAAGTTCCGTCAAATTCCGGAATCATTATTCTGGCTTCTTTTAGCGACATGTAATTCGGAGCGGTGCTACGTCGGTTTCTTATATCGCGCTCGGTCCGCCCGTATGTCATACGATACTCGTCGTTATCGTTTTCTCGACGGTGGTATGCTTGTGTTTCCGCGTTTTCTATTCGCGTTACTCGCGTGCTTAGTGCATGTATATCTGCGCGGATTAAATTTAGTACGTCCAGGATTTGGTGGTTGTCATTTGGTTCCTGGCGCGCTGCCGCGGAGAAGGTGTGCAGTCCCTCATCTATTTGCTGTCCCAAGCGACCGATTGTTTGTCGGAGTCGAGCTATTTCGTTATCGACGGCGGTCGGGTGTACGTTCGCGACGGATTGATCCAGAGGTGTGTGCGGAACGGACATGTTGTTTCCTTGTAATTGATAGATTTCTTCCGGATCAAAGGTATCGCTCTTGTAGGAGGTTAAAGAAAATTCTCGTCGCAAAGATACTCGGCTTGGAGTTCTGCTCATATACGGTCTCGTGCGTCGCGTCTCGTTTTGATCTTCGTGAGTAAGGTCAGTCGCGTTGTTTGCAAATAAGCTAGCGTCGAAGCTAGTGAATTGGAAGTCGCATTCGCTAACGACGTTCTCGGGTAATGGTTCGGGTTTGCTATCGCTTGAATATTATAATTCTAAATTTCTACGCGCGCTATCGAGGTTTCGGGAAGTCTGGAGTACTTTTAGAGTTAGCCTAGCTGGTTCGCTGTGTAACCACGAGCGGTTCGCTATCGGCGGTTTCGGAACGTTATTGCCTTCCGACATTCACACGGTATTACAATTATAATGTTCGGACTTACAGTATTACGGCGGCTCGCATAATCGCTCCTTGTATCGCTCGGCTGCTGACGCTGCGGTTCGTTGGCTCGTCGGCTGGCTGTCCGACGTTGTCAGGTGAAACGGCGGGTCGTCGTTCGTTGTTGATGCGTTGTCCGTAACGTTGTCGTAGGTCGCGTTAGTTGGTCTGTAGACACTGGCGTTCCTACTCAGGTTTCCGCTGCTTGGCCGTGATTTTCTCACTGCTCTGCTTTTTGTGTTGTCCGTTTGGCTTGGTTCCGTCAGCTGTTGTACTGGCGTGCCTGTTTAACGCTACGGTTTTTACAGGTCTTAGAGGTCACGGGTCTGGTGACGATCCTCCAGTATCATCTCACCGCTACCACCAATGTTGTGCCTTGCGTTTGGCACAGAAAAATAATAGGGATCGTTGCTGGATTAGAAACTAAGGCCCTTGGTCGTCGGAGACACTGGACACTTTTCATACACGATATTGTTTAATAATAACACCTTTATTAAAATAAACAATTACAACATGTCTTTTAACGCGTGCTTATCTGCTTTCACCTTTTGGCGTTGAGTTAGTTAATCTCGCTCTCGATTCACTTCGCGTTGGTCTCACGTTTGGATTATCACTCGTGACTCTGACCGTGACTAGCGACCCGTATTATAATGATCGACTGACCCCGTGCGCGTTTGCGGCGGGTCTTTTATTCTTAATTTTTTGGGTCATTTTCGGGTGTGCGGTCAAAGTCCAAATGCAAGCGAAGCAGGTTCAACGTCGAAACTCTTCGCTTGCACTTTCGCAAATGTCCTATTTTTCGCGTGTGCCTTGCTGTGTAAGCATTTTGCAAAGGGGCTGATATTCGCGCTCTTTGACATAAATTATTCCTTATAGCTTAATTTATCTAAAAATTATTTATAGCCTTTCGGGCTATAACATATGTGGGAAAATGCAGGACAACGAAGGTTAAAACGAACAGCTGTTCCCACAATATTTCCAAAACCTTGCATTTATGTTCCAGAATGTAGTAAATATATTTTTCTATTTTATGTATTGTAGTACTAATATCATTTTATGCACAACTTTTCTTTACCATTTATTGTTTTTTAGTAAAGATGTATGACTTTGAATTGTTTTTAATATAAAAATTACTAAACAGTTGTGTGGCATTTACACGCCACCACAAATACGCCTTCACAACGGCAAACCGCGCAACGGAAGTCCCGCGCGCAACAGCCGCTATCGCGTGCCAGGAGCGCGGCTTATCAGGTCCTGTGCGCGTGCCAGGAGCGCGGTTTATCAGGTCCTGTGCACGTGCCGGAGCGCGAGCGCGCAGCGGTTTCCGAATACCTGCCGCCACGCGGCGTCCGTTTCTCGCGAGTGAAAATCCCCTGTAAGGGGCATATAAGAAGCAGCGCGCGGCAGACCAGCACCAGTCACGGCTCTCGCTATAGAGGTACACACCTCGACTTTTGAGTAGCAGAGTCGGCGACAGGCGGATATCCACACCGCCGTTATATTTTTTCCACCCATATTGGGTGACAAGTATAGCCGCAAAGGGGACCCACGTCACCTGCGCCGCCCGCATCACCTGGGCAATACTTGCGGCCAGACAACGAGGGGACACCAGTAAGGCGATCCAAGCAGGTCCAGTGGACGCTATCGGAGTGGAAGCTGCAGCCTTTGGATCTGTCACCGGTGCACTTCACACGCCCCCCTCGGAGTCTCCTGACTACGTGGAATATCCGAGTAAGGAGATATACCTCGCCTACGGGATCTTGGAGCGTGCCCGCACTCCTCTCGCCCTTGCCGGAATCGCCATCATCACGGAGCGGTTTCACGACTACTGGGACGCAGACTGCAGCCTTAAGCCGGGTACACAGAGGCACGCAGTGTTACTCCTACTACAGGGACGCTGCTACGCAGTACCAACCCGCGACTGCTGACCAGGCGACGCAGTCCGACCTCTCCGATTGGGAGACTCCGGCTCCTGCGGTAACCACCAGTGACGTCACTTCACCGCTGCCCGAGGACAGAAGTTACACTCCCCCGGGGACTCCGCCAGCGCTCCGGAAGTGGGGACTCCGCCAGCGCTCCGGAAGTGGGGGACTCCGCCAGCGCTCCGGAAGTGGGGGACTCCGCCAGCGCTCCGGAAGTGGGGGACTCCGCCAGCGCTCCGGAAGTGGGGGACTCCGCCAGCGCTCCGGAAGTGGGGGACTCCGCCAGCGCTCCGGAAGTGGGGGACTCCGCCAGCGCTCCGGAAGTGGGGGGGGACTCCGCCAGCGCTCCGGAAGTGGGGGACTCCGCCAGCGCTCCGGAAGTGGGGGCCCTCCCCGCTACATGACTACGGAGCCTCGCATCCAGTGGCGAGAGCGACGTTTTTGACGCCATCAGCGTACAATCGGCCCTTTCCAGGGCCACACAATTAAAACCAAAAACAAAGATCCTGTACATACTGTACATACTGTATATAGTGTCCATAATAAAGGAGTGAAAGAATACTTCGGCGTTCTCGTTGGCGTTATCACCTCCCCACTGCGATCCTCTGCACTAGAATATAAGACACGCTACGAACAATAAGTGCTACAAGTTGTAAATTTTTGTATGTAATAATTTTCATACACATATGTGGTTTTGCTAACATTTATTTATATAATAAAATCAATTTTTTAACATCCTTAACTTTTGCACGCTAATAATAAAATTCTTAATTATTAATCTGCTATCTTTATCTTTTGTTACTTTATCATGCATTCTTTATTCTTTTTTTATATAAACAATTATCGTACCTAAATATGGGTATTTTGTATGTATGATAAATGTCTGTGCATGCTTTTTATTTTGTTTTAGATGCTCATTTAGTATTCACACGCAGTATACTGAAAAAAATGTGCTAAAAGAATCAACAACAAATAACTATAATACGTCATTAAACTTTCCATTCCTTCCTGCTAACATTCCATGTAAAACTTCTTTATTTTTCAATGTTTATCCACATTTTAAAAAAGATATGAAAATTGTATTTTTTTTAACTCAAAAAAGAAGCTTTATAAGCTCTCTTCTTATACAATTTTCTTTCAAGGAGATGCAGTCTTGTAATACTTATAACTATTTCGTTTTACAGCTGCACGATTATTGTAAGACGAAATATTTAAAATGTTAGTATTACAGAATTGACGCAAAAAAAATCCTAACATAGCAAAAATATTACTACGTTATGATTTTCTTTGTGCGTTGACTGAAGTTTAAGATTACATACAAATCTAAGTTTACGGTTAGTACTTACAATTAATGTAACATAATGTATTAAGCAAAAGCTTGTGCACAGTGGCTCTTAGTTTATTTATAATGGTTGAACTTATTTTTTTTAGCAATGAGAAACGTCAACGTGGAAATTGATGATTTATTCGGATGGAGCTGTCTTTTGCAATATAATGTTATCGGAGAGCATTAGAATATCTGTCATCGACAAAAGTAGTTCAAATTTGAATCAAAATGAGAAGGAAGAGTCAGTTAATGATGTTGAATTGCAGATTTTATTGGAGGATTATATAAAAGTTCATAATAATTTGGCAGCTGTATTGATTAAAAACAGAAGCTTATGATGCAGTTTTAGAAAATATAAAACGTTTTGAGGTGTCAACCACAAAACGTGAAACCATTATTTAGGAAAGGTATTGCAAAAGTCTTAATCTTTAATTTACTATTTACATATATTCTTGATTTATATTTTACATATGGAAAATTCAAATATGTGTATATGTATTGTGCATAGGAACAATATTGAGATTCAAAGGGGAATATGAAAAAGCTTATGCAATCTCTCTCTTTCTCTCTCCACTGAAATTTAAAAATTAAATCCAGAAATGAAGATAAATACTACAGAATTAATGACCTTAAAGGATAACATTGCTAAAGACACAGAAAACGAAAAGCACTTGTATCGTAAAATGTTAGGTGTAGTTGAAGATACCAAAAATCTATCAAAGAATATAAAAGCAGATAATAAAGTATTATTAAGTACATAAATACATACATATATACACATATATACATATGTATATACATATGTATATACATATGTATATAAAAATATTTAAAAAGACGAATTTTTAGTTTTCAACTACACAAATTTTACGATATAGATGCTTTTTTTTCTGCGTCTTTAGCAATTTTCTTTCCTTTAAGATCATTAATCCTTTAAGATCATTAATTCTGCAGTAAATATTTTTATTTCTGAATTTAATTTTGAATCAATGGAGAGAGAGAGAGAGAGAGAGAGGGAGAGAGAGAGAGAGGGAGAGGGAGAGGGAGAGGGAGAGGGGGGAGAGGGAGAGGGAGGGAGAGGGGAGAGGGAGAGGAGAGGGGAGGGGGGAGGGGAGGGGGGAGGGGGGAGGAGAGGGAGAGGGAGAGGGAGAGGGAGAGGGAGAGGGAGAGGGAGAGGGAGAGGGAGAGGGAGAGGGAGAGGGAGAGGGAGAGAGGGAGAGGGAGAGGGAGAGCTTGGTCTCTGTCTCTGCTCTTTCTCTTTCTCTTTCTCTTCTCTCTCTGTCTCTCTCTCTTCTCTCAAACAC
>OZ020537.1:21192462-21440135 GCA_963971435.1 Lasius platythorax | reverse complement strand
TTCGCGATATATAAACATATTTAATAAATTATTGTCTGACAATAGTCTACAAAATTTTATTGATATCCTCAATATCCTTATTATCCTGATTTGATCCTCCATTCTTAAAATTATGAAATTTTCGTGCAGCTACACACGTATGAATAAGTGAAAGATATAACTACCTACTAAAAGAAACCTTACATAGGTAAAAAAAATACGCTAAATATATAAAAATTTCACAGCTTGTATGTAATAAAGAGTTAAAATAAATTTTTACAAAAAGCAGTGATATCCTATTAAAAGAAACTTTACAAAGGTAAAAAAAATACGCCAAGTATATAAAAATTTCACAACTTGTATGTAACATAGAGATTAAATAAATTTTTACAAAAAGCAGTGATATCCTATTAAAAAAACCTTACAAAGGTTAGAGAATACGCCAAGTATATAAAAACCCTAAAAAACTTGAGAAAGTTTAAAAAAATATTTACTCCTAAAAAAACTTATAAAAATAATTTTCCTCTAAAGAAATAACCTTAAAAAATAATAAAATTTGAAAAATAATTTTCTCCTAAAAAGTATTCTCTAAAAAATAAAAAATAAAAACTAAACATGAAATCAATTATTAGCCAAGTATTTAGAAGCAATTCAATTTGTGAGGGTTTGAAATAGTATTTGCCATAAAATCAATCTTGCATTTATAGAAATATAATACCTAAATTTTCTCCATAAAGTCAAAACGCATTTTGTTATTAAGAAAAATTTATTTTTAAAATAAGTTTAATTTTGTATGATAAATGTTTTAATATATAAAATAGCATTATTATGTCACACGGATTTTATTACAAATAGTAAAATATAAAACTATTTAACCTCCACTGCGCCATGACGTTGATCACATTGATTGTCAATTTTAAATATAAAAGTGTCCTGTGCTACAAATTGATCGAAGTGTTTGAAATTGCTGTTTTGAAATTAATCATAAGCTTTGCCAAGTAGATCCGGAACTAAAAGGGTTAAGGCACAAAGTGACATACAAAAACTTGGCGTGCCCCGGTCGCATTATTATTACTAAATATTTAAAATTAAGGTTCGCGAAGTATATATCTGAAATTAAAATTTGCAAATTAATATCAACATGTTAATGTTATTATTAGCAAATATTTAAAATTAAGGTTCGCGAATTATATGTCTGAAATTAAAATTTGCAAATTATTATCAGAAATTATTATCAACCTGTTAATAAAAATATATGAGTAATGCGACCGAGGCACGCCAAGTTTTTGTATGTCACTTTGTGCCTTAACCCTTTTAGTTCCGGATCTACTTGGCAAATCTTATAATTAATTTCAAAACAGCAATTTCAAACACTTCCATCAATTTGTAGCACAGGACACTTTTATATTTAAAATTGACAATCAATGTGATCAACGTCATGGCGCAGTGGAGGTTAAATAGTTTTATATTTTACTATTTGTAATAAAATCCGTGTGACATAATAATGCTATTTTATATATCAAAACATTTATCATACAAAATTAAACTTATTTTAAAAATAAATTTTTCTTAATAACAAAATGCGTTTTGACTTTATGGAGAAAATTTATGTATTATATTTCTATAAATGCAAGATTGATTTTATGGCAAATACTATTTCAAACCCTCACAAATTGAATTTCTTCTAAATACTTGGCTAATAATTGATTTCATGTTTAGTTTTGATTTTTTATTTTTTAGAGAATACTTTTTAGGAGAAAATTATTTTTCAAATTTTATTATTTTTTAAGGTTATTTCTTTAGAGAAAAATTATTTTTATAAGTTTTTATAGGAGTAAATATTTTTTTAAACTTTCTTAAGTTTTTTAGGGTTTTTATATACTTGGCGTATTTTTTTACCTTTGTAAGGTTTTTTTAATAGGATCTAATTTTCTGTCTTTTAGACCCTATATGTTATCTGCCGAGATAATGATAACAATAGTCTGTAAAACAGGATTATGTACGGTTATTTTTTTTGTAATTGCCAGAGAGAAAGAAAAAAGTGCCGTTTACCAGTAAAATTACTGAAATCTTTTTTGACTCGCCTAGTTTTTAAGAAAAGCACAATCTGATAGATAAGTAAAGAAACTAAGAATTACTCTGAGACCGCCCCTTGCTTGAAAAACAAATAAACGCAAGCGAAGAAATTGAAAATTTTTTCGAGACCCCACTCTTTTAAAAAAATTACAATATGAACGAAGAAAATTTGGAATTTTTCAACGCTGCCTTCTTTTTTGATATGGGAATAAATTCCACGTCGCGTAATAGAAAATAAGCATTTTTGAGTTTGACATCGGTCGAGCTAACTTGCACGGTTTCGTGAACGTACGCGTTGTGTCGAATTGTGAGTTATGTGTGAACGTTAAGTGTGAGTGAGGAAATGGCATTTCTTAAAAATTTAATAACAGAATGCGTGATGTTAGCATCAAATTTAGTGCCGTCGATAAATGCCTCGTCATATTTGTCGGGGCTGACGGAAGTGACGCGAATAAATTATAAAATTTTTACCAAATTTGCGTGTGAAAACTCCAATTCTTTAGTTTTATATAGATTGGGTCATTTCGGCGACGATGAAAAATTATTAAACATTGTCGCTAAAATAATAATCATGCGCGATGCTTTGCAACACGAGGAACAGGATGTGAGTGGGCACATAGCCTCTAATTGAGAACAATCGTACGATACAATTAGCAGGTAATTATTTTTTATTCGATACTTTCGATGAGAAAGAAAATGTGAGTTCGCGATTATATTATATTATAAGCCTAAATTTTCAATCGTTATTATTCGTAGCGTGGAACAATCCTGTGAGACTGGCAATAATGCCTCCCATTCGAAGACGCCGCGCGGAGGAAGAACCCGAGGCGGTACCTGCACGTAAGTTTGTTTGCAATAAAAATATATGTTAATTATTCGCAGAAATATTAATAGTTACCAATAAAATATTAAATATTTCAGGAAGAGCACGATTACTCGCAGCGAAAAACTTACCGATTCCTGTTATCACAATATCGGGTAAGTTAATATTTTTAGAAAATAGTAAAATATTTAAAAAAGAAATATAAAAACTATAGTAATAATCTTCATATATATATATTATTTTTAAATGACAAAGACGATATTATTATAAATAATAAAAATAATGTCGAAGCCGACGACAACGACGGTGATGAACACGATTCTGTCGCCGCCGTAAGCACTCCCGATGCCGAGATATTCACTTAAGGTAAGACGATATTTTAAAAATAAAAAAGTTTAAAAACGCCGAAATTTGAATACAAAACTTTTAAATTATATTTTTCTAATGAAATTTCAAATGTTAAAATATTAGAAATGAAGTAGGAAGAGGAAACGGAGGAAGAATATGAGTCTGAGGAAAAAGAAGAGGAGGAAGATTATGAAGGAGAGCAAGAAGAGGAGGAGGGAGAGCAAGACATGAGAGAAGAGAAAGGAGAGGAAGAAGAGGACGAGGAAATTAAATACGGTCCTCGTCTGCAAGGTAGCGACGTTATTTTATTTTTTCCGAATTTTTATGTTTGAATTTAATCTTAAACAAATTTAAAAATTTTTATTAGAAATTCGCCGCTTGCGAGTTCGATATTCTCCGGATTATTAGTGCCGGAATATTGGGGAGGGGGGAAGAAGCGTTAGTTCGGACATGACGATTACCGTCGAAAGGTGAGTTATCTCATTGTATTATAATGCCAGCAGTTGCAGGAAAATTAAATTCGAACATAAAAAAAACAATATTAACGTATTTTATACAATTTATATACAATTTTACAATTTCCTATTTCTTTCTTCATAGTACAAAGCGGCGGAGATGGCGGCGGAGATGGCGGCGGCTGCGAGCAAAGTGATGCATCTGAGAGAGCATTTATCGCTCTCCTAGAATAACAGGGAAGAAACCGCGAGGGAGGAGGATGAAGAGGAAAATCGCGCTATTACCTCGTCAGAGACGGAAGAGGCTGAAGAGGTGGAGAAGGAGGAGGAGAATTGGCAACAACAAACCGCAACAACAACAGCGACAACAGATCGGCAATAATTTTAATTATATAAATTTACTTGCGGAAAATGCGCTACGATTTAGGAGATTCGTGGTAAATGGGAGGGAGGCGAGTTTCGCAATACGTCCGCTACCTGAAGGCGAAGATATTTATCGATGGATAGAAAATGCGTTTCGCGAAATCCACGCGTATGCTATACATTCGAGCGAACTGGGCGATTATGTAAGATTATCATTCGATTCGTCGAATTTATCGCATGGCCCCGCGGGTTTATCTTTTCGACCAGTGCGCGACTTGACCCACGAGGATATTTGGAATCTCGTAATTTCGGTAGCGCAGTGTTCCGGGGGTCTCAATATCGCTGAACAATTTAATGTTCGTATTTTTAATGTCGCTGTTTCTTCGGGTCGCGGACGTGTCGTATTAACGAGCGAAGATGTCGTGAAGCGTTCTATACTCAAAGTAAGTAATTCCGACAACTTGTGTTTTCCTTGCTCCCTTGTAGTAGCGTAAATTTATTGCGAACGCGGCAACATTCGTACGGGAGAGTTACAAAACAAATGGAATACGGTAAGACACCCGCAATCATTGTTACAACGTGAATGGGCGTTGAAATTAACAAGGAATGCTAATGTGATAATACCGGAAGAGGGATGCGGAATTCGCGAGATTGAACGCTTCCAACAATAGCCGTTGACAATATCGCGATCGTTATGTACAATTTTAGTACTTTCGGTCGCGGAGAGAAGTCGTTATATGACGGTACAGCGATATTCGCTTCTCTCGGACGTGAATTCTCGCGACGATTAAATATTTTGTATTACGAAGGTTCACGTCATTACAATCCTATTCTAAATTAGAAGCCGCCGCTGGTTCTCGTAAGTGCCGTTTTGTGATCACTCCGATACGCAAATCGTAAAATATGACGCGTGCAATCGAACGTTTTACGGTACAGCGTGTTTCGAGCGTCATCGTAGCAAAAAAAAAATCATATGACGGTAGATCACTCTCAAGTGTTTGTAGCGTCATTCGATTTTGCGATAAATGTGGCAGCGTAGTTAAATCGAATGCAAGACACGAATGTGGTGTTTCTTACTGCAGATTATGACATTCGCCGCTACCTCGAAATCATTTATGCTATATGCAACCTGTTCGCGGCGGCGTTAATTCCTCAGCCGTTCCATCGTCGTCGACAATAGTACCGGTAGTAGAAACCGCCGCGGAGGAAGAAAGCGCAATTGATAACGAGGGAGCGAACAAACTTACATACGAGCGCAGAAAAGGACGCGTAGCATTCGTGTTTTATCATTTCGAGACGCTCGAGGGTACTAGAGTCCCTATAGTAAGTCTGGACAGAGTTGCTAGTTCGACAAAACATGGCGTCATAAGTAAAAAAAAGTATGTGTTACTGTAAAAATATTGTGAATATTATAACGATTATAATAAAACATAAACAATGTAAAACAAGTAAGTGACTTATAATATTATAAAAGATAAAGTAAAATATATATAGAAAAAAATTATAATGCATGCTGTTACAAGAATCATTCCCTAACCTTTAATATTGCATTCAATGTTTATTATATACATAAATTTTGTAGAAAATGCCTGGCTGTTGCGTGCCTAATTGTTCTAACTCAACTAAAAAAAGGTTTTTCGATGAGGAGTTTCCCATCAAACGCGGAGCGGAAAGCAATGTGGATAAAAATTATTAATATCCACAGTGGCCATCAATCATCAAAGTGGCGAGCAACGAAGAATTCATTTATATGCGAAATAAGTAGTAATAAATTGTATGAATAAAAATGGAAATATAACAGTAATCTTGAATAATTTTTGCAGATCCACTTTTCGCCAGAAATGTGGGAAAAAGTATGAGTTGATGGGAAAAAGAAATTAAAAGTTAATGCTATTCTCACAATTTTTCTTCTCTCAAAAAATAACATTCCATCTGTGGAAAAAAATGTTGAAGAACCTGTTGTATGTATTGGATTTGACTGCAGTTTTTAATAGCGTTATTGTAAAGTCAATTTTAAGTTTTAATTGTTATAGATTCGTGATGAAAACACAGCACAATCCGCAAATGATGTTTTCATTGAGGTTCCTTGTACATCTTCATCAAAATGACTTCTTACAGACATTAGTACAAATACAGTAAATGATGCAAAAAGATTGCGAAAAAAGTATAATAGAAGTGAATATTCTGACACAGGTGACTCAATGCCACTTGCAAGTAGATATTGACACTATGAAGGAACTAAAAAGAAAATTGGATAAAGCAAACAAAAAACTAAAGACAGCAAATACCATCATCGGCAAGAATGAAAAGATAAACAGAATTCTTCGACAACGTGTACGACAATTGAAAAATGTTACTAACAATAAGTTGCATAGAAAACAAAAGTTTCATTTAACATTAGATTTGTTGCATCAAGTATTTCATAAAGATCAGATAGAATATCTTAAAACTAAATCTGAAGGACGCCATTTATATAAATGGTCAAACGAAACCATTGAAAAGGCACTACGGCTGAAACATGCATGTGGGAATAATGGATACACAGAATTATTATGTCAATATATTTCTTTGCCTGCAACTCGTACTCTGCGCAGGCGCTTGGAATGCATTACTTTTGAAGATGGAATTTGTGATGAGGTTTTCGATTTATTAAGGAAGAAGATATCAAATTTTCCAGATGAACGATATACAGATTGCATGATTTGTGTTGATAAAATGAGCTTAACACCAGATGAACAAATAAATCCTTGCACTAATCACGGGTGACCTCCGTTTGGACACGTAACAATTGGACACCGCTCGATTGGACACGCACTATTGGACACGTTTTATTGGACACCGCTCGATTGGAAACCGCACGATTGGACACTGCACGATTGGACACGCACATTGCACGATTGGACACGGCACGATTGGACACGCATATTGCACGATTGGACACGTACATTGCACGATTGGACACGGCACGATTGGACACCGCACGATTGGACACCGCACGATTGGACACCGCACGATTGGACACCGCACGATTGGACACCGTACGATTGGACACCGCACGATCGGACACCGCACAATCTGTCATACCGACAACTTGCAGCGACACGAGTATGCTCTGTGGTCATATGCGCATTCGTTTTCGTTAAAGTGCATGAAATTTAAACGCAACAAATGTGAAAATTATAAACTCATGTGGAATTTCAGTTTGCGTTGCAAAGTACACGCACAGACTGCAACCTTCCACACCCCCGCCCCCGCCCTTTCCCGCCCCCACCCCCTTTACAAACCCATGTGGAATTCCACTTTGTACTTTACAATACAAACGGTGTCCAATCCTGCGGTGTCCAATCGTGCGGTGTCCAATCGTGCAATGTACGTGTCCAGTCGTGCAATATGCGTGTCCAATCGTGCAGTGTCCAATCGTGCCGTGTCCAATCGTGCAATGTGCGTGTCCAATCGTGCAATGTCCAATCGTGCAGTTTCCAATCGAGCTGTGTCCAATCGAGCAGTGTCCAATAAAACGTGTCCAATCAAGCGGTGTCCAATCGAGCGGTGTCCAATCGTTACGTGTCCAAACGGGATACGCCCCTAATCACACTATTGGATATGCTACAATTCCCGACAAATTTGGTAAATCTTTGGTTTAGAAACATATTAAGATTGCTTTCCAGCTAGCAACACAAATCGACAAGAGTTATTTTGTCATTATTGCTTATTGGATATTGAACAAAAATAGAATGGTACTTGTGTCGATTTGTTTCGCTAGCTGGAAAGCAATCTACATATTTCACATTTTTGAATGTGCGATTTCTATATTTGTTAAGATTTCGCGATTCTAAGGCTCAGAGAATTCTCGCAAGTAAACCGGCACGTGATTCTCGTCTGGCGTTCACGTGCTCCGAAAGAAATCTTGTTTGCTTCGTATCTTTTGTATTTCGTATTCTCGCATGACTTATAGAATGCGCCCCTTATTGGTTGAGGACCTCGCAAGATATTTTGCGAGCCTATTTTTTGAGCGACATGTCAACCGAAATATAAGCTGATCCTCCTGCGAGCTTTGCCCGGAGAACCAGTGAGCCTACGAGGTTTGCACGTGACGGACGATAGAGCGTATTTATCGGGCCTTTACCACGCGAGAATTTTTAGGAGCTATTGAGAGATCGCTTCCGCGGCCGGAGCTCAAGGAGCTATTTGCGAGTGCAGTCTTCTTTTCTCGATATCAACAAAGAGTTGTTAATACATAACTGCAATTGTGAGAGATCGTTTCGGCGACATCGAGCATAATTGGAATAAAGTTACTTTTGGGAGTGCGCCTAAACAAAGTGTAATTTTCTTGCCCTCATCAAAATTTAAAGACGAATACCCGGCGCAATTCGAAGCCGACGGGAGCCGGCATTTAAACAATTATTACTATCAAGAGCATTAAACTTGTTAACAACAAATGGTCCTTCGAGCCGGATCTATACTCGAAAGTTTCGATATTGCGTCAACTCCGCGAGCTCTCTCTCTCTCTCCAGATCTCGCTCTCTCGCGCTCTCGCTCTCTCGCTCTGCGCTGCCGGAATCGACGAGCTCTCCGCGCTCTCGACTCTCTCCTCACCGTTCGCCACGCGCCCCGTCGCATCGTCGCACGTGTATCGCACGTGATCGAGCTGTAATAACCCGGTGCCACGGCTGCAAATGGACAAGACTGACAAAATTCAAACGAACGGTGTTGTGACAAGTGTGTGGTGTCAATTGACAGTGTCGTTCACGAACTAACTGCGTCGCGTGTGACAATTTTCATAGGCTCACGCAAATCGGAGCGCTCTGCACTCGCTCTAGAAAGATCAGTGCCTCTCGGACGCGAAGCTTTTCGCAAGTATTAAAACGCGTTGCCTCGAGCGCTCGCGCATCTACCGCGACCTCGGACAACAGGCCCGTATCGCCGTCGCGCACGGGCCCAGTAGCACCTCACGGGTGTCTCTCAAGCGTTCGCGCATCTTTTCTTCGTGTCTTTCAAGTGCATTCCCGCATTATTCGCGAGTGCGGTACACCCCGCCAATTCTCGCGAGATCCAAGAGCACAAGCGTGCATACACGCTACTAACGATCGGCAACTATTGTGTCCTCCGGACTGTCAACGAGCTCCGGACGAATCATGTCGACGGATCTACGGAATCTTCTGATCGAACAAAGCATTACGACTACGTCGATCGGGCGAGTATTGATCAACTTCAAAAAGCTGCCAAAGGCGAACCTCACGCCGTCGAAGACAAGAGGACGATTGTCTAATTTGGAGGCGCTGTGGACGAGATGTCAGGACCTCCATGTCAAGATCCTGCAGACAGCTACGGCGGAGGAACAAAGGTCCGCTTCCTACTTCCTTGAGGAGGATTTTCTCGCAGCTAAAGACGCCTACCTGGAGGCAGCAAATCACATTAACGACACCCTCGGTAAACTTACAAAGGTTGAAACAGTTTCTTCCGAAAAAGGTAACGAATCATCTTTTCGAGATACGCTCGCTGGGATGTCATTACAATTGCCTCGCATCACGCTTCCTAAGTTTTCCGGCAATTTTCTAGAATGGGAAAACTTTCGCGGTATTTTTTAATCTCTCGTCGCGACTAACGACTCATTATCCAACACGCAAAAGCTTCATTATCTGAAGGCAAACCTCACGGATGAGGCCGCTATACTCGTTAGTAATATTCGAGTATCCGACGCGAACTACGAAGCAGCATGGCGACTTCTCGTTGATGAGTTTGACAATCAGAACGCGATCATTCATGCGCACATTCATCATTTGCTGATCTTCCGAAAATGAAAACTGAAACCGCCAGTGACTTGAAACGGCTTCACGACAATGTGTCCGCCGCTTTAGCAGCGTTAACAAATCTGAATCGTTCGGTTGATCATTGGGACGACTTATTAGTCTACATTATCTCACAAAAGTTTAGTACACAAACACGTAACGAGTGGAACTTGACGCAAGGCAATTCGGACGCGTACGCCACGTACAAAGAAATACACGATTTCATGACGTGTCGTATTCGCGGTCTTGCGGACTACCCTACGCAGTCCGACTCGGCGCCGAATAATTTGCGCGGCAATAAGATTCGTTCTTCGATCAATCATGTATCAATCGTTAAATGCGTCAAATGTTCAGGCGATCATTCTTTGGCAAAGTGTGATAATTTCCTAGCTCAATCGGTGGATCAGCGTAGACAACTCGTTCGCCAATACAAATGTTGTTTTAATTGTCTGAAATCCGATCATCATTTAAAGAATTGTAAAAGTAAAGGTCGATGCAATAGCTGTCGTCGAGCACACCATTCTCCTTCATAACGATAACGATGCAAATATCAAGAAAACGGAATCTCACACCGCCGGGTCTTCGTTAAATTTAGCGTCTACAAGTGTTGCTCCGCTTACGATCTCACCCGCGCCGTCCGCGTCAGCGTCCGTTCAAAATGTTCATGCTACTCGAGAATGTGTAAGGTCTCCCCCTTACGTACTCCTCGCCACCGCTTGGGTTAGTCTTACTACGACGGAAGGCCGTACTTTCAAATTACGTGCTCTGTTGGATCAGGGCTCTACGTATAGCTTTGTCTCGGAATCACTTTGCCAAACAATGCGCACCAAGCGTTATCGTACCGGTCTGAAAATACATTGTTTCGGCGAAAAATTTAGCGGCGTTGCGAAATCTTGCGTCAACCTCTTACTTGCGCCCTGTTCGGGACACGGCCCATCGTTTCCGTTTACAGGTTACGTGTATCAAAAAATTACTTATACTGCCTCGTTGCCCCGACCTGCCGAACTGTGGCCGCATTTACGCGATCTGACTTTAGCGGATCCTAATCCGTCGAGCGATCAACCGATCCATGTGCTTATCGGTGCTGATTTATACGGATCTTTATTATTGAACGACCTCCGGCAAGGACCACTCGGTACTCCCACCGCGCAACTCACGGTATTCGGGTGGACTGTCTCCGGTCCCACCGGGAAGGCTCTCTCCCCTCAGGAAACTTCTCCGGTCTTGCATTGCGTATTATGTGCAGATACGAACTCCTTGATTCAGAGATTCTGGGAGGATGAAAGCGTCCTCTCTCAAACCCCCTTAACGGAGGAGGACGAACGATGTGAAAGTCATTTCGTAACCACACATTCCCGTAACTCGCACGGACGATACATCCTGCGTTTGCCGATCAAAATCGGCCACCTATGTGAACTTAGCACCCGACTTTAAGAAAATGGATTTTTTATATACGCATTCGATTACGCTTCGTTTGTACCAGTTTGTACCGTCTTTGATTTCGTTTGTACCCCAAAGGGTTGCAAGTTATTAAGGGTTGAAAGAACCCAGCACCCCACTTTGAGATACCGTAATTTTTTTAATGCAATTCGATTCAGCATCGTTTGTACCCATTTGTACCGCTTTTCGTTTCGTTTGTATCCCCACGGGGGTGAAAATACGGAATATTAAAAATTCGCGTAAGAGTAAACTTCGTAATTTTCAAAGATAATATTCAAAATCTGAAAGCGGGTGCTGGTTCGGAATCGTTTGTACCCGTTTGTACCGCTTTTCGTTTCGTTTGTACCCCTACGGGGCGAAAGTACCGCATTTTCAAAATAGGGGTAAGAGCTAACGTTGCCATTTTAAGAGATATTTCAATCCTGTAAACGGGTGCTGTTTCGGAATCGCTTGTACCCGTTTGTACCGCTTTTCGTTTCGTTTGTACCCTCACGGGGATGGAAATATGGAATATTAAAAATTCGCGTAAGAGTAAACTTTGTCATTTTTAAAGATATTCAAAATCTGAAAGCGGGTGCTGTTTCGTAATCGTTTGTACCCGTTTTATATTTCTTAAAGGATGTAATTGCGGAATCTTCAATATTGGTTTAGAGGAAATGAGTTGGAGATTCAATATGAAGGTGAACTTAAAATAGGTATGACTTTTTGATTAAAAAATATTGTAGTTTCGCAGAAAGAAATCAAAAACTGAAATGTGCATGGAGCTCAGTTATAGGAAAATGAAGATATGTATGCGTGCGAGCGTACGAGCGTGTGTGTGTGTGTGTGTGTGTGTGTGTGTGTGTGTGTGTGTGTGTCAGAAAATTTTAAATATAGATATTGTATTAAAACATATTAAAGAGAGATATATATTTAGAGAGTCATGAATATTATATTAAATCATATATTAAAGAGAAAGAGAGTTTTTATTTTTTATAATTTTATTTTTATAATTTTTTTTATAATATATATATATGTATATTTTATTTTTATAATTTTTTTTATTTTAATACATTAAAGAAATCTAATTAAAGTAAATAATTAAAATATAGCATCTCTGCTTTTTTCTTAGCTTACTCTTATCTAATATCTTATTTAATATTGCGACTTTATGGTATGTAGAACCTTACTTTTAATACTAAATTAAATTAACGTAACCTTACACAAGTAAACTAAGTTGAGCTATTATTATATCTATTATCTTATTTTAATATTAAGTAGTATTTTTATAAGTGTTTTTATGTTTTTACATATATTGGTACAGATAATTTCTTTTTTTGTAACATTACTCTTTGTGATGCAAGTAGCGGCTTTTTGTCTCTACAGAGGTCGTTGTGGATTTCCCATCTTCCTGTTAGCTTGTGTATATGTGCAATGTAATGTCCTACACCTTTTGTATCTGGTGTACCGTGGTATTCTATAACGGCAAGCAATTTGTACATGCAGTTGTGAAATTGGAGATCAACGGGTATGTTGCTCAATGTAAATGTTCCTTCCCAATTTGACATTTTCAAATTTTTGCCAGATTTGACCATTGTAGACACTCTATGTCAATAAAAAGAAGATGACCGCAAATAATGGAACATTCTATATTTTCTTCGTCACAACGAACGCATTTTTTGTTTTTGAAAGTATATTATTCGTTTATAGAATGTTGTAAGGCACGCATATTTTCTTCATAAACAGGCTTGACATTAATATCTATAATATTATAATAATCGTTTTGTACACGCACCGGCAGGAATGGAGTCCCTCGGTAAATGTATGCGTATGTGTATGACAGTCGAAAGCGTCACCGCATACACACGAAGCGCGACGTATGTGTCACTTGAAGCGCGGAGGAGATCAAGCAGCGAAGGAGAAATTGGTAGGAGGCAATCCGATGTTGCATCCTTTTCGCAAATCGCACGATCGAGAGAGAAAGCAATGCAAGACGTGATGTCAGTTAGAGGTGTCCCTACAGCCGTCTCACTCACTCGACGCTCGAATGGAGAGAGTGCGAGTGAGAAAGCTATAGGAAACCGCGCTGTCTCTATCGGCTTCTCGTTTGCTCCAATATCAAGCTGTCATCCTTTCCTTTTTTTTCCTTTAAGAAACGTAGCTGAGCCACGTGCATTAATTATATTAATGAATAGATATTAAATATTAAAAAATATTAATAAACATTAATACTTATAAATGAATATTAATATTAATTATTAATAAATATAATATAAATAAATATTAACAATATTATAATAGATAAGCTTGCGCGTGTTATAAAACAAATAGATTGGTAAGAATTAGGCCTATAACGAGCAATTATGAGTGTTTTCATAGTAATTAACTTTATTATTATAGAGTTACAAGATTCTTTAAGACGGAACATTTCGACACTTACTTGTATCTCTTCAGCCGTGAACGAATGAATACATTTAAATTATGGATATGTCAAATTTTATTTTAAATGATTGCGAATCGCTGGTGTTTTTGACGCAATATCTTTGAGGTATTTTTTTAACATTTTAGTATTGTTGACTATGGACGTTCGATACACAGTTCCGTCGTCCGTTCCGTCTTAAAGAATCTTGTAACTCTTTTTATATAATAATAAAGTTAATTACTATGTAAACACCAATAATTGCTCGTTATATGCTTAATTCTTACCAACCAATAAATATTAATAAATATTAAATATTATATAATATTAATAATATTAGGAATTATTTTATTTCAAAACAAGGAAACGAAATGAACTAACGAGTTATTCCTTATTTCTAATTCTGCAGTCCATTTCGTTTCCTTGTTTTGAAATAAAATAATTCCTAATATTTAATATTTATTTCGAATATTTTTTTATTGTGCGCAGAGCCTTATGAAGAGATCGTGCGCGCTATTCATTTGTTTCTATTATTAAATTACATATCGTGCTGTCATATTATATATATATATATATATAAAATATATATTATGTAATTTCACACAAATATTTTTTTCAGTGTTCCTAATATTTTCTCTATTGTGCGCAGACCCTTATTAAGAGACCGCGCGCGCTATTCATGTGTTTCTATTTATATGTTATTAAATTATATTGTAACGATCCCCCCTGAGCGATCGTTTTACCCGGCCGTCGATCCGCCGGAAGGCTGCCGCCCGGCGAACACCAGCCGGGCAAATGCAGCGGCGCTATGCGCCCTTTTTTATTCTTTCGAAAACGCGACCGAATCACGCCGTTATACGGCCGACGAAATCGAAAGCCAGGGCCGTTGTCTCGGCGCTTCCTAACCGCTCCGAATCCTGACGGAAGCCGCCGAGCAACGCGCCCTGCCGCACCGCCCGAACGCCGCCAAGCTAACGCGCGCCTATAATTACTCGATTAGGCGAAAACAAATCGGGCCTAACGAGTCTCGCCGAAATTACCCGAACGGGTAATTTCATGGTATAAAAAGGCGAGCCGATACCGAGAAGATCACTCCGTTCCAGATCTCGACCGAGTACTCGTACAGTACCAGGTCTCCGATCCCGAACACGCTCTCGATGAGATAAACGAGGTTGAGCGAACTCAGTCTCCGCCGTGTGATCGCGGCACGTCTCGCACAGAGTTTCCTGACAATCCGAAACCGAAAGCACAGGGGTTGAGCGAACTCAGCCTCTGTCGAGAGATCTCGACACTTCCGGTAAAAAGATCCGACGAATACACCTGCAACGATCACCAGACTCAGCGGGTAGAGAGATCTCTGCCGCCGACGAGCGATCTCGTCCAGACGTTGCATCCTTATTGCATCCTACCACCCGAAGCACGAATTAAATACGCAGCCGAAAAACAAACCGCCTCGAGCGATACGTACGCGCCTCGCGCTCTCTCGCGCCCCGCGCTCTCAGGCGCCCCGCGCTCTCACGCGCTCTCGCGTCTCACGCGCTCTCGCGCCTTACGCGCTCTCGCGCCCCGCGCGCTCCCGCGCCCCGCGCGCCCGGACAGCTGACACGACAACAATACACGACGGGACTTTTAAATTGTATCACGCACCGACTATACATTCTTTCACCTGTATCACGCACCGAATATATCTTCCGATACTGACGCACCGAATATACACAAATTATATACACGCTTAGACGCCCGCTACATATACTCGTATACACACACTATACACACGTCTCTCAACACATTATACACACAAATTGTACTCGCGCTACATACACACTCATATCCGCATTATACACATCCATTCGTACACGCACTATATATCGTTGTACATGCACTCTATCATTTTTATTGAATAAACATTTCTTTTTTTTAAACATACACCACGTCTGCTGTCTTGCGAAAACCCTTTCACGAGCCCTGATCCCGACCGAGCGAATCCGAGCGAAACTCGCGAAGGAGCAACGTTACAATATATGTATCGTGGTGTCATAGCATCGAGCGAACGTGTCTAAAATTATGATTATAACGATGCCTCAAAACCTGTGTCCAGAGATACGTGGTCGTATTGTCGGACAGTGGCAGGCGGGAAGAACAGTAGCAGAAATTGCTGCTGCTATTCCCTGCTCTGCAAAAACTGTACGACGCTGAATACAACAATTCATTGATGGCGGTGATCATGCTTTGCACGATCACCGTCATAATAATCGTGGTCCTCGTATAACGAGGGCCGAAGAGGATGAGGCTATCGTCGCCGCAGTTGCTGAGCAACCCTTCGGCTCTGTGCAGGAGGCCCTCAACGCTGCGAACGTCCAAATATCCGAGAGGACCGCCCGGCGACGTCTCAACGCAGCCGGGTATCATTGCTACCGTCCAGCCCGCAAAATTATGCTGACTCCCGTCAATCGGGAGCAGCGAATCGCGTTTGCTCTGAAAAACCTGGTGACGAGCCGTGAGGAATGACAGCAACGATCTGGATCGATGAAAAGGTTTTTGTATCGTCTGCCGACCGCCAACCTCACGTATGGCGTCAAAGGGATCAACGGTTGCATCCAAACCATGTTGTGCCTCTCTACAGAAGTGGGAGGATTTCATGCGGAATGTGGGGCTGGATACCTGGCACTGCAATCGGTGAACTGGTGGAAATTTCTCCACGCATGAACTTTGCGGTGTACATTCGCATACTGGAAGATGTTTTTCTTCCATCAGTACGCGCAATCTACCCCGTAGAGGATATGCCAGTTATCCGATTAGTGCAGGATAACTCCGGAGTTCATACTTCGCGCGAAACACAACAATGGTTTCGGAATCATCCGGAGATCCAATTGATCAACTGGCCTGCTTGTTCACCAGATCTAAATTTGATCGAAAATGTCTGGGCACAAATGGTTCGACGATGGGAACCAAGAAGGGAGAGGACGGTAGCAGCGTTGGTAAATCATGCGAGAGAAATCTGGGAAGAACTTCGGCTCCGACCAGACTATCTCGCAAACTTGATTGATTCGATACCCAATCGTCTCAATCAAGTGATTGACCGGTCCGGATATTGGACGGACTATTAAAATGCTATGATATGCTTCCGCGCTTGACCCACGAAAATCGGCCCTTTTCAGGGCCAATAAAACTTTCACACCGCGTATAGAAGCGCCTATAGGCGTTTCATTCGTTCGTATGTGGTGTGTGTGTGTGTGTGTGTGTGTGTGTGTGTGTGTGTGTGTGTGTGTGTGTGTACATAATATGACACCACGATATGTAATGTAATAATAGAAACAAATGAATAGCGCGCGCGGTCTCTTAATAAGGGTTTGCGCACAATAGAGGAAATATTAGGAACACTGAAAAAAATATTTGTGTGAAATTACATGATAATATATATTTTATATATATATATATATAATATGACAGCACGATATGTAATTTAATAATAGAAACAAATGAATAGCGCGCACGATCTCTTCATAAGGCTCTGCGCACAATAAAAAAATATTCGAAATAAATATTAAATATTAGGAATTATTTTATTTCAAAACAAGGAAACGAAATGGACTGCAGAATTAGAAATAAGGAATAACTCGTTAGTTCATTTCGTTTCCTTGTTTTGAAATAAAATAATTCCTAATATTATTAATATTATATAATATTTAATATTTATTAATATTTATTGGTTGGTAAGAATTAAGCATATAACGAGCAATTATTGGTGTTTACATAGTAATTAACTTTATTATTATATAAAAAGAGTTACAAGATTCTTTAAGACGGAACGGACGACGGAACTGTGTATCGAACGTCCATAGTCAACAATACTAAAATGTTAAAAAAATACCTCAAAGATATTGCGTCAAAAACACCAGCGATTCGCAATCATTTAAAATAAAATTTGACATATCCATAATTTAAATGTATTCATTCGTTCACGGCTGAAGAGATACAAGTAAGTGTCGAAATGTTCCGTCTTAAAGAATCTTGTAACTCTATAATAATAAAGTTAATTACTATGAAAACACTCATAATTGCTCGTTATAGGCCTAATTCTTACCAATCTATTTGTTTTATAACACGCGCAAGCTTATCTATTATAATATTGTTAATATTTATTTATATTATATTTATTAATAATTAATATTAATATTCATTTATAAGTATTAATGTTTATTAATATTTTTTAATATTTAATATCTATTCATTAATATAATTAATGCACGTGGCTCAGCTACGTTTCTTAAAGGAAAAAAAAGGAAAGGATGACAGCTTGATATTGGAGCGAACGAGAAGCCGATAGAGACAGCGCGGTGTCCTATAGCTTTTTCACTCGCACTCTCTCCATTCAAGCGTCGAGTGAGTGAGACGGCTGTAGGGACACCTCTAACTGACATCACGTCTTGCATTGCTTTCTCTCTCGATCGTGCGATTTGCGAAAAGGATACAACATCGGATTGCCTCCTATCAATTTCTCCTTCGCTGCTTGATCTCCTCCGCGCTTCAAGTGACACATACGTCGCGCTTCGTGTGTATGCGGTGACGCTTTCGACTGTCATACACATACGCATACATTTACCGTGGGACTCCATTTTTGCCGGTGCGTGTACATGTTGACAATTATATATATAACAATTTAGATTCATATTACATGAAAATTCGTCCTTTAATAAATGTTTTGCGACTAAATCAGAGATGTTGTAGCTGCAATCCATTGTTCCATGTACGGGAGTAATAAATTTATTTAATATATGTGCTCTTTCTTTATATATTTTTATGGATGGCCCACACGTCGATAATTCTTTAATAAATTGATATATATCATTTTGAGTTCCTTCCATATAACGATGAAAATTTGTCCAATCGTAATACCTAACTAGTAGCGTCTGAGCAATTGCATCAAAATGACATGTATTAATAAGCATAATAGGACTTTTTTCAAGAACCACCGGTCCTAAAGTGCTACCATTTTTTGTTGCGTAGGACACACGACGTCGTGCACGACATATATCTTAGTCGGCGAATCAACACGTACACACACACGTTCATGCGAGTGTATAAGCCTTAACGTGTCCGAACATGTAAGGGTGAGGTCCGGCGAAGACACGAGGCGAAGCAGTGGTGGGGAGACAGAGCGTGGAGGCTCAGATCAGAACAGAATAGGGAGCCGAACAGAGAACATTAAATACGCGAATATACGATACGTTACGTGTGTGTGTGAACCACGACTCAGGAAAATATTCCCAAGGCGTTGTCGTGGTCCGACTAAGAGACAAGGCAAAGTGCCTCTAAGCGAAACAAAGACAAGGCGAAGTGCCTCTAAGCGATACGTTTTAATTTTTTTATACGTGTTTCTCTGTATATTTATAATATAAACTATTGGACAAATATATACGTTAGTTAAGGTGACAGTTAAGTTCCTATAAACAATAAATAAACTATATTATACGAAAAGACAGTGTGGATATTAATGTTATCCCCATTGAGACTAAACATTTTTTAATAAGGATACTGTTGTTGTGAACTTTGGTTTTAGGTGAATATTTTCAACGTCCGGACATACAGTTAAATATTTTCCACGGTTCTTTGGACTATTATTTTTACCTCTCCAATTTTCTACTTTATTAAGATATGTAAAACTTAAGTTAGCGTTGGTATCTTCGATATTACTATTCGAATCAATAGCGTTGTTATCAATTGACGCGGAAATATCAGTATACTTAATCTCGTTCTCATTACTAATAATTTTAAAATCTCTCGAACTATCAATAGGATCGTTTATGGAACTATCATTATTATTTATTGTAGTATTTGATGTAATAGAGAAAGGCCGAACATTAGATTTATCTAGATCGATGTCATCATCGGAATCATCCGAGTTATTAGATGCGACATGCAAATTACTAGCTTGTAAAATTTTTATCGCGCCCGCAAGCGATCTAATATGTGTAACGAAAAATTTACCGACACGCGTACATTTAGCACCTTTAGAAACGAGTTGTTTTAACTCTCTAAAATATTTTTCGCTGCAAGCAGAAGATGCTACGCGAGCCGACATTACTGCTGTCCATAAAGGAAAGTGTTTAGCAATTTTTAGTAAATTGCTACCAAATTGAGGACACCAGTACGGATTCGGTCTTTCATCAGTGTCGCTTGGTTTACTTTCATATTGTATAGATTGCAAGAAACTTGTTATTTTTATACCCGATTTATCATCTAAATTGTTTATCAAATTTTCATCCGTAAAGTTATTATCCAAATTAGTGTCATATAATATTTCATCGTTCCTAATTAATTGGATTAATCTTTGTTGTGCAGTAAGACACTTTATTTGTTTATCCGTAATTATTTCTTCAGTATCTGATGCGCTTACAATTAAAATATCATGGCAAATTTGGCGGAACTTGTTCACACTTGTACACTTCGTAAAAAGACCAATACAGCGTACGTAAAAATCTTTAATACGCATATGTTTGCCATTAAAACATTTCCATCTACATACTATTTTTATTATGTGCGCGATATCAATACGTATAATACATTTTGGTCTCTGCATATCGTCAGAACTTTCTAAAAATGTCATACATTGTTATCAACGTAAATATTTAAATTATGCCTCGTGTCTCGTTCTCGAGATCACTAAGATAACTAGGTAGTACCGCTTTAGTCCGCCAGGAGTCACCACAATGTTCAGCCGATGGTAAGAGGGAGACGAAAGGCCCCCTGCGAAGTCCCCGTCTGCCATCTCTCCGTCATAACGTTTTTTGTGCGTGACGAGAAACCACGTTGTATCAGCAAGTGTGAAATATAAGCTAAATAGAAATGGGAAAAAAGTCAAAAAGAAGGGATCGTTCCCCTTCAGTGGAAGAGCTTCAAAAGAAGCTAAAGAAAATTCAAGAGAAATTGATTAGAAAAGGTGAAAATGTATCACTGTCAAATAGTAAAGACGACGATATCAGTTTATTAACCTCAAAAGATTCAGGTAAGCTATAACTTAATTATTAAGTGGATTATTGAGATTGAGGCAATTTTATCGGCGGTGAGCTCACACGAGAGGTGAGACAAATTCCGCACGAACTGACTAGGTTAGGTGAGAAATATTGATCTTTTATTTTGCGTCAAGGAGAATTGACAGCTCTTAACCTAGATCATTTGCACTTCCAGATGTCCCTCCAGACATCGACTTAAACTTTTCGCTCGATGATGAAGATAAAGAAAATAAGGGCGAAAGTCAAAATAATCTGGAAGTGACAGAACTCGAAAAGGACAAAGACTTTGTCGAGTTGGATGAGGAGACATTGGAAATCCTTGGCGAAGGGCTCCCGAGCAACGAGGAGGAATTTATATTCCATCCAAAATTGGCAGAGACTTGGAAAAAAGTCCTCGCCGAAGGTATCGATAATGAGGGCAAAACTAAATTCTTTAAAATGTACCCACGTAAGGGCAATTGCCCCATTTACACGCCGAAGTTAAATCCAGAAGTTGAAGCAATCGTGAATGACACAGTGAAGAAACGAGACAAATATCTGGCAATGGACCAAGATCTTTGTGGTGCTAGCTTGTCGTCGCTTGGGAAAGCTGTCAATATGATCCTCAACGATAAAAAAGCCGAGATTGACAGGAAAGAGCTACTAACAGCTTTAACAGACTCAGGCAGACTCATATGCGAGCTGTATAAACAACTCACCAAAGCAAGGAAAGCCTTTATTTATCCTGGGCTCGACAAAAAAGCCAAAGCTCTTCTCGAGAAAGCGGAAACTGACGAGTTTCTGTTTGGTTCAACGCTGTCACAAAGAGTGAAGACAGCGAAATCAGTGGAAAAAGTGGGTCTCTCGTTAAAGTCCCAGGCAACGGAGAAAAAGCCGCCCTTCAGGTCTCGCACGGGTTTAAACTGGAGAGGCCCGCCTGCGAAGTCCTCCAATCAGTCACAGGCGGGCTACAACCGCAAGGCACCTCAGAGGACGTATCACCAGAGCAAAGCTCACGAGAAACATCGCGCTACACCGACGCAAACGCAAGTTCAACAGCCGACTGGACAATCGAACATTGTGACAACGTCGAAGTAAAGGTAGGAAAAATAGCAGGACGATTAAGACACTTTACTGAAGCTTGGTCTAAGATTACGTCAGATAATTTCATTTTGAATAGTTTATCCGGATACAAAATTAATTTTGACAATAAATTCTGAGGTCCTTAGGATATTTAATTAATGAAAACAAAAGTAATCTAATCCCGAGCACAAGGTGCCAGTTTCTGGGATTTATTTTAGACTCTAGTCGTATGACTCTCGAGCTCCCAGAAAAGAAAAAGCAATTGATATTGTCATTAATTAAAGAATTTAAAACTTTACAGACTTGCACCATTCGAGAATTTGCTCAGTTTGTGGGCAATATCACGGCGGCCTGTCCGGCTGTTCAGTATGGCTGGGTTTATTCTAAAGGATTCGAACGTCAAAAATATTTGGCGCTGTTGAAAAGCGGAGGAAACTACGATGCAAGAATGAAACTGTCTACAACGCTAAGCTCGGACTTTGCTTGGTGGGAGTCGCACATCTCCGAGGCTATCAACCCAATCAAACAGCAGAAATATGCACTGGAAATATTCTCAGATGCGTCATTAACTGGTTGGGGCGCGGCATGCAACGGAGAGAATACGTATGGAGCTTGGAATGAATCAGAGCGAAATGCCCATATTAATTACTTGGAGTTGGTAGCGGCCTATTACGCGTTACGATGCTTTGCAACAACAAAATACGACTGCGAGATATTGCTACGTATTGACAATACTACGGCCATCGCGTATATTAATCGAATGGGAGGCATCCAATACCCACATCTCAACGGCATAGCTAGAAAAATCTGGCAATGGTGCGAGCGTCTTGGCTTATGGATCACAGCATCATACATAGCGTCAAAAGAGAATGTGGAGGCAGACCAAGGATCTCGAACCATCAACATTGACACGGAGTGGGAATTGACGCCTTGGGCTTTCCAAACTATCGTACGAAAATTTGGAATACCGGAAATTGATCTGTTCGCAACAAGAAACAACAAAAAGTGTAAAAAATTTTGTTCGTGGCACCGTGATCCCGAGGCCTTCTGTGTTGACGCATTTACGATTGATTGGAAAGAGTACAGTTTCTATGCGTTTCCCCCATTTGCATTAATACTGAGAGTATTAAGAAAAATACAAGTAAACCAAGCTTAGGGTGTCTTAATCGTACCTTACTGGAAATCACAACCCTGGTTTCCCTTATGAAAATCAATGCTGGTGTCACAACCATTATATTTTGAACCTAATCAAAATCTCTTACTCTCTGCTTGTAGGAAAATTCAGCATCCTTTGGCGGGAAAATTAACATTAGTGGCCGGGATATTGTCCGGCAAAACTTCCAAAGACTAATCATCAATAAAAACGCAGTGGAATTATTGTTGAACTCCGTAACTCAATCAACTCTCAGACAATATTCGAAGCCTCTAAAAGATTGGGCCAAGTACAGTGTAGCAAAAAACCTTGATATGTTCACTCCGCAAATTAATCAAGTAATTGATTGGCTAACCGAAAAATACAAGGCTGGCGCGTCCTATGGGACTCTAAACACATGCAGATCAGCACTGTCATTGATTTGCGGCGATAGAGTGGGGAAAAATCCCATAATTTCAAGATTTTTAAAGGGAGTGTTTAACGAAAAACCAAGGGCTAAATACCAAAGGATTTATGATCTGGAACCCGTACTGAAGGAGTTAGAGAGGTTATATCCGTTAGAAAACCTTAGCCTACAGGATCTTACGGACAAATTGGTTGTACTATTAGCTATAGTGACAGCGCATAGAAAACAGACTCTATCTCTTATAAAAATCAGCAATATTCGAAAAATAAATAATGGTTACGAAATAGAGATTCCAGACAGAGTAAAAACAACACGGCCAGGGTCCTGTCAACCGTTGCTGACGTTATCAACATTCAGAGGAAATCTTAAACTCTGTATAGCCACTACTCTTGAAAGATATTTAGCGGTTACAAAAGATCTCAGAGGAACGAGTGACTCACTGTTTATTACGACCAAAAAGCCGTTCAAGGCAGCATCGAAAGAGACAATCAGATGGATTCGCGCGTTTTTGGGAAAATGCGGTATCGGTGCGGCTTATGGCCCGCACAGTATTCGACACGCGGCCACGTCCGCGGCGTTTAAAAAAGGTGTTGACATAGCAGTCATCAAGAGTCTAGTCGGAAAAATCAACGGTATTCAACAAGTTCTACAATCGTCCTATTGTCCAGAAGAACAATACCTTTGCAGAAGCAATATTAACATAAAAAAAAACATGTTTACATAAACAATTGTATACGTGCAATTATGTAAATATAAAAGTTAGTGTGCTTATATAGAGAACAGAACCTAGGCATAACTCTAAACATCTACCTAGTTATCTTAGTGATCTCGAGAACGAGACACGAGGCATAATTGGCCGATCGAACGAGCCCGCCGAAGGCATTGAAACTTCCATGTTGCTTTGCGTTCAAAAATGCAAAAGTTAACGATGACGCTGACTTCTTTGTTAAAATATGGGGAAAATGTTCTGAGTGCGATACAATTATTAATGCGTACGGTCTTAATAAACCAACAGCAAACGGGATTGATATTCATGTATCAACTAATTACGAGCCGCCGAAGGCGGGCTCGTTCGATCGTAATTATGCGGAGGGTCTCGTTCGAGAAGATCACTACCCTCCCTTCCTGAGTATCTCAGTTAGAAGAACTCATTTTATTTTTGTTGTCCCACCCAACTACTCATGACAAAACTTTAAACTATATGACGGAAAGATGGCAGACGGGGACTTCGCAGGGGGCCTTTCGTCTCCCTCTTACCATCGGCTGAACATTGTGGTGACTCCTGGCGGACTAAAGCGGTACTACCTAGTTATCTTAGTGATCTCGAGAACGAGACCTTCTGCAAAATTACGATCGAACGAGCCCGCCTTCGGCGGGCTCGTTCGATCGGCCAATTAACGTCATTGAATGCAAGACTAATTGCGTTCATTAATGCTAAAGAATAATCAATTACAATCTCCGAGGGACAGGGGACGGGAGTGCGCAACCATTCACGTAACCAAAAAGATAACATGTTAGTGTCATGTTTTTCTGAGATCATTTGACACACTGGCAATATTCTCCCATTAAAAGAAGCAACGATTTGATATAAAAATATTACGTTTGATGAGCCATCCGGTCTATTGATACGTTTGATTAAAGATCCGGTAGCATCTATGCTTAAGGCACCAGTTCTATTAATTTTTTTTTTGTTAAATGTTTTATATCGAAATATTTGTTCATCACTCCAATACATAACAAACAATTTATCTTTGCCTATGTCTCTTATAAAGCCAGTAAACTCAGATTTATATTTTAATTGAACAATTGATAAAATAGGATCAATAACATTATATAGTCCTAACATTCGATCTTTCTGTAATTGTTTTGCTTTACGCAAAACGTTTTCATTGTATAAGTGCGCTGGCTCCACATCTCCAAATGACATTACTTCATTCGCCTTTTCTCTTCTCCATGCATACACTGATGACGCACATATATCTTTTACAATATTTGCTCTATGAGCACCACGCAATTGTCGCTTTTTTGTATGTTTCACATCAGTGGTATCATTAGTTGATACATGAATATCAATCCCGTTTGCTGTTGGTTTATTAAGACCGTACGCATTAATAATTGTATCGCACTCAGAACATTTTCCCCATATTTTAACAAAGAAGTCAGCGTCATCGTTAACTTTTGCATTTTTGAACGCAAAGCAACATGGAAGTTTCAATACCTTCCATAATTCTTCAGCAATTACGTCTGTCCAACCTTTATTTAAAATTTTATACGGACGATTTTTATAAAGAATATCCATCGGCGCTATTTTGCTCCATGTTTCGCTTGATAAATGGATTGTAGTGCGTAGAAAAGGTAAAATATTATCTAAGGATTGCATAGACCAATTAGATTGGTCACTACATTCGTCAACAGATGATACAGATGTTTCTTTAATACTTTCTTCGACACAACCTATGCCATAATGATCAAGCAGTTTATTTAATAAGCCATTTCTGTTCTGTGACACGTACAAATATATATACTTTTTCGACATCGCATTATCTAATTTAATGCGTGCTTCTTCCCAAACAGAATGTGTTAAATTTAAAACACGACCTTCATCATTCACGAGATGTAAATCTTTAAGAGTCTCGAATATTTCGGACGAGGATTTTGAGGCTTTTCGGGGCATGTTGAAAGTAATATATTTTTACACAAACAAAAAATACAAACTAATGTAATATTATCTCTCTTATATAAGCAAAAAAACGATATTATAAATCTAACTTTAAAAATAATTAAATGTTATATAAGAAATTACAAAAAACTTAAAAAACTCAAGACGGAACTGTCTTTTGCGAAATAAATCCTTTAGAAATTTCCACCGAACAAAATCGTATTATTTGATACACTCTATGCTCTGTTTGCTATTAGAATGCGGCGACTGGTCTGCGAAACGCGTCTCCATGAGGAATGAGCGTCGCCAAGTGAAGCAGAGAACGTCTTAAAACAGTTGAAGGTGGCGATTGCGCGATGGAAATGCGCTTAGCTGGCGGACTTACTTCATAATCCCTAAAAACTTACCTTTTTAAAAAAAAATAAAAAAAGGCGCCAAGTACACGCGCCATGTGAAAAAGTGTTACACAAAATACAGTGTTATTTTAAAATCAATTGAAAATAATAACTTATGTCATGCTGTAAAATTAACCACGTGAAAAAATGTTACACAAAATACAGTGTTATTTTAAAATCAACTGAAAATAAAAACTTACGTCATGCTGTAAAATTAATATATCCTACAAAAGTAGTGATATCAAAAAATTGCGCCAACTGCAAATAAAAACTTATAAAAATATTTTAAGTAAAAAAGATTGTACAAAATAGTTGTTTTAATTTCCTACATACATCCTAGAAAACTAATGATATCAAAAATTGCGCCAATTAAAAATAAAACCTTATAAAAATATTTTAACCATATTTAATACATTGCAATATAATTAAAGTAGTAGGGCGTATAGCTAAAATAGTTATTTTGTAATTAACTAAGTGCACAATTATAATTTAACCAATAACCATATATATTCTAAATTCTGAAACAGAGTTCTGAAGAAAACTATTGGCATTCGAAGCGCTACGATGCGAAACAAGGCCGTAGCCTGAAAAATATTTTGGGGGGGATTTGTGGGTTCAAAACTTCAAGTTATAAAGATAGAAAATAATAATAAAAATTAATAATAAAATAATTAATAAAAAATCAATGCAAGTATATTACTTATTATATTTCATTGTGAAATCGAATAGGTACGTACAGGAATGTAGCTATTACAAAAGTAAATTTAATTTTCAAGCCTTCTTCGCTGCAAATAAGTCTATAATTTTCTTTGTATTGATGTCGATTCGCCGATGGATTGACATTAATGCCAACCCAGTCAATCTTTTCTGGCCGGTGGAACTTCGTAGATACGTTTTCAGACGTTTCATTGTCGAAAATGTTCTTTCAGGACTACACGTCGAAACCGGTAATGTCGCTAAAATTTTCAATAGTTTATGGATGTTTGGAAACAGATCCTTATTGCACTCTCCAAGGGCTTCAATTGCACAAGTCAGACGATCTATCTCAGGCTGTTGTCGCCATTTTGTTTGCCAGAGTTGAAATTCGGCTTTTATAGAGTCCCATTCCAAAAATTTTTTATAAATTTTAAAGGAGTCTTCCTTGAAATTGTATTCGTTTTTGCTACATACTGAGGGAATCAAAATATAAAGAGATGTGAGTGTAGATTTATGATTTTCGAATCTCGACTGTAGCTGATCAATAAAGTCATCTAATAGTAAAATCATGATAGTAATCTTAAAATAAGTTTCAGGATCTCGTGCATCGACGTTTGCTCTGTGCCGCTGTCGTGACGCGATTCATGGAACTTTTATTTCCTCGTCTTCAGTTTTGAACAAATCTTGTGCAGTTCTGAAAATTACTGCATATTGTGAATCGACATTTGTGCGCATTTCTTTAAATGTGTTTATAATTAATTCAACATGGTGTAAAGCGGCTACTAAGTCGCACGTAGGAGATTGCAATATCTTGTAAAGTGATAATGTGAATGAAAATAGCACACTCAAGCAACATAAACTTATGGCAAAATCACTGGCTAAAATTGATCTTAAAAAACATGTCGCTTTTGATAAAGTTTCAGAGTCCATATCAGTATTTAATTCTTTCAATGTATCAACAATCGCTTTGAAAAGGAGGATGTTAAATATAGGTCGATTTTGGCCCATGGTGTGGAACCAAAACTACAAATGGTTTCTTATAGATTTTTTACCGTAGAATCACGTGGTAATGTCCGTTTTCTTCTAGACAGCGGGGAAAGTATGGAGATATTGAAAAAAAGACCATGAAAAATGCAATTTCTCGTATAAAAAACACATGTACTTATGGATGTACTTGAGTGAACACATGCGAGTAATGACCTCGTTTCAAAGGCACATCAACAATATCAGATGATTGGATTTGATCATTGGAAGTAGAAGCATTACCGACAGATTCACGAACAGGACGGGTTGCGGTTCTGTAGCACTTTTTACAAAAAACTGTTTCACCTTTCTCACGATAAGAATCACGTGATTTTTTTCTAAAGATACGTGACAAACCGAACATGTCCGTGGCATATTGTTCACGACATGAGAAATTCTTAAATGTCAAAACTAACAAATTCACAGATTCAAACAGAAATCGAATCTACTTGCATAGGATAATTACACCATGCCTAAATGAAAACTAACGTTATCATCCTGCAAATAAAACAATTTTTTAAAAACTTTAGAAGAGATACACTCAATGATATTAAATAGTATTGTAAATAGACAAATACTATTGAACGATTTATTTTTTTCTACTAACAAAAGTAGATTTGAATCCTTCGATAATGAGGAAAAATCACGAACTTCATGGATTCGGGATTAAAGATATCATATAGCTTTTGTACGTATCATACAGCAATGTATGTATCATTCACATATTGCATTATGTGTATTGAACACAAGTCACGGCTCAAAGAAAAACATGCCCCGTCCTGTTCGTGAATCTGTCGGTAATGCTTCTACTTCCAATGATCAAATCCAATCATCTGATATTGTTGATGTGCCTTTGAAACGAGGTCATTACTCGCATGTGTTCACTCAAGTACATCCATAAGTACATGTGTTTTTTATACAGGAAATTGCATTTTTCATGGTCTATTTTTCAATTTGTTCATACTTTCCCCGCTGTCTAGAGGAAAACGGACTTTACCACGTGATTTTACGATAAAAAATCTATAAGAAACCATTTGTAGTTTTGGTTCCACACTAGGGCCAAAATCGACCTATATTTAACATCCTCCTTTCCTTAAATCTTATCAATCCATCATGATTTTCAACCCAACGAGTTTCACACATTGCCGTAAGGTTTTTCCATTTGGTTTCAGGGAAATTTTTTTTATATTTTCCTTCAAGCAATTTGTACGCTTAGCCGACGATTTGAAGAAATTTCCAACAGATTTTATAATGCCAATAGTATTTCGAACAGGTTGAATTTGACAACAATAACTTAGAGCTAAATTCAATAAATGTATATATAAGGCTGCAATGTATATATAAGGCTTCTGGGTGAGATTCGCGGATTACTGCCTGCACACCGTTAAAATTGCCTTTCATGGAAGAGGCACCGTCATATCCTTGTCCGATTAAGTAGTTGCAATCAACCCCTAAATATTTTAATGTAGAAAGAATTGTGTTAGTTAAGTAATTTCCCTTAGTGTTTTCAACCGAACGGAATGTCAAAAAATCTTCACGCAAAATAAAAATATTGTCTTTGGGCTCGATGTATCGCACATCTGTTCTTGTCGTGAAATGTCAGTCGTTGTATCAGCTAGTACTGAAAAACATTTCGCAGAATTTATAGCTTGAACCAATTGTTTTTGGATAATTTCACCACATACAGCAATTAACTCATTCTGTATCGTTGGGCTAAGATAACATTTAGCATCATATTTTCAGAGTGCTTTACTAAATTTGAATCGCCACATTTATTATGCATCCGTAATATAGCTCGAAAGTTACCGTCGTTTATTTCAGGTTCAGAATCATTAAATTTTATTGGACCTGAATCACATGTCCCTCTTAAAGCCAATTCTTGCCGACCACATAGTTTAATAGTTTCAATAATAAGAACCAGTTTTTTTCTATTTTCAGCAATTTGTATTGCGCGTCCAGTATCAAGTTGGCTCATGATGTCCTTTTGCAAATTTTTGTACACTGTAAGAAAATTATCAGCTACTAACACGCAAGTTTTATGGTATTGGTTTTCACTGTGGCGTTTAAAATCTTGTATGGCGTCTTTCAATTTGTTGAGCGGCCGAGTAACTAAGGATTTCAATTGCTGATGAGAGCCTTTGCCCGCGCATTCTCCGGCAAATAGTGCACAATATTTGCACCTTGCTGCCCTTTGGTCGTATAAACCAGCCATGAGAATTTATCGAACCAATGTATTTGAAATTTGAGCTTTCTTCTATCAACAGTTACTGGGAACTCGAACGATTTTTCCGGTTTCCAAGGCGAATCTAATAGTCTATACTTCAAATCATCGTCTATTTTGTCCTTTAATCCTACATAATTACCCACATCTAAAATATTTTGGGAAATCTCCACTGCACCGGAACTAGTATTGGCAATGGAATTGTCAGTGTTAGTGCCGGCATCAGGCACAGGTAAACATTGATTGTCGGTAGTAGAACTATATATGTCACTATCAGGAGTGTCAGTTTCCTTACGTTTTTTAAACATATATTTGAACAATGTATTTTCTTTCGTTCGTTTTGACATTTCAAATCAAAATCTGGAACCTATAGCAAAGAGAAGGTCGTTCTACATTAGTCGCAGTCGTAAGAGTCATTGAAATTGACGAATCACAGTCTATTCTCCTTGCGATCGAAGAATAATAGACTGTGATTGGTCAATTTCTTACGATTCTTACGACTGCGACTAATGTAGAACGACCTTAAGGGACTTACAGTTCACGTCGATTCCGAACGGCCAGATTAAAGGGGCGCTCATAGCAGAAATACTCTCGGTGGGCAGTGATGCCAGAATTGAGACGCGAGCAACATGCAACCGGAGTGGAGGAGATAACATACACAAGCGAAACCGCGTACGTGTGAGCTCGGCGCCAATCGGCGCTTCACATGTACGCGGTTCGCTTGTGTATGTTATCCCCTCCACTCCGGTTGCATGTTGCTCGCGTCTCAATTCTGGCATTACTGATTAGAGACTTTGTTTTTTTCTTTTTAGTGCACAAAAGTTTTTCTATACTCGGGTTTAGTTTTTTTAAATTTATTTTTATTGTTAATGAGATATACTTAAATGACGTGTTTACTCTCATCCCAACAACAATTTTGGGGGAGATCAAACTCTGGTGATGCCCCCCTGGCTACGCCTTAATGCAAAATAAAAAAATTCTCGTCGATCAAAGTCGCGGAATCGAAAATTTTCTAAGTTTTGCAGCGTGAAAATTTTTCTCGGCAATTCTGTTATATAATGGATACTCGTAACATAATTCCGGATTTTCGGAAAAACTTTTTGGCTCTTAAATATACAAAATTTTGAATTCTAAAGAGGCCTTATATTATTCATAATAAAAGATACATTGGGATATGTTTTATAAATGTGAAAAGAAATTTAAAAAATTAAACTAAAAGTAAATCAAAACTAAACTGAAACTACATATTTAAACTTAAAACTAAACATTTTACATTAATTTTTTGTTTTTACTTTTTTTTGTTTATTTTGATTTTTTTATTTTATACTTAAAAACGAGCGAAATAAAAAAATTCTTTTTATCTTTAAAAAAAATTCTCGCTGCTCATAGTCGCAAATTCGAATATTGTATACTATATACTATATAATATAAACTATGTATTAAACTTATATACTATATAATAAACTATATAATAAACTTATATACTATACTTATTATGTTTTACTATTCTTTTTTTATTCTAATTTTTTTTAGATTTTTGCATTTTGTATATCCCTGGATTAATGTTTTACATAAATTATAACATGCGGACATATTTCTTCGGTTGCGTTCGGGACAGATCGTTTTGTCGCCATATCGTCATATTTATACCAACCTATTCCTGTATAGGTATACGCAACGTAATGTCCATTGCTTAATTCACTGCCGTACTTAATATAGGACACGATGCCTGATAAACTAAATTGAATATCATCAACGATAATAAGTTTTGTTACATCGTCCAAGGCATACTTATGTTTTCCTTTTATGTTTTGAGTGTTCATATAGTTGTCATCGCTAAAAATACTACTATCAATAATTATGTGAGATCCGTATGAAATTGTACGGCTGATGCTTTTTTTGCAACTATTACATATTCGTTAGGTCTATGAATATGTATATTTACATATTCGTAAAGTCTCTTTTCGGGCAATGATGTTATCACTTATTGCTTGCTGCATATTATTTAATCCATTTTTTATTATTATATCTACATTTATGCTGCAAATCGGAGATGTTTTTTATAATTATGACCACAATTGTGGCAATTATATGCAGTTGTGCAACTAGGAATATTTTGGAATAAATATTCCGCAAGATGGGCAGCATTGCAATTGGCATTTAACGATGATACGTTTCTTGTGAATATTTTTTTTCAAAAATTGGAATACTGCACAGTATTGTTGCTCGTGTGCAATAATCATTTGCAGCGATTTTTCCACGTGCCAAAATATCGATTATTAGTTGTATAAATTGATTGGAAAAAATTAATTCAATCATGTCTCTTTTATAGGCATCGCGCATACCAATACCATTTGCGACGATTTGAAAAATCGAATCAAATGCGCAAGCTTCTCGCACAACAATTTGTGTTTTTTCAATCGTCGTGGCATTACATAAGCTGCCATTTTTAAAAATTGGAATACCTATAGTTTTATTGATAGTAATTAATTCCCAATCAGCGCATGGCGTTAAGTAATTTGATTTGCATTTCTTTGAAACTTTTTCATTTTTATTATCCGATGTCTCTCTTTTTATTTTGCAGCGCCAATTTTTTATTTCATTTAGCGTATCTTGCGCAATCTTGCTTTAATTATCTGTATTTTTTACTATATTTTTATTTTCCTCTATATTTTCATTCCTTTTCTTCTTCTCATTTTCTATTGAGAATGATTCATCCTTTATAGACGCATCTGAAATCTTTACTGGGCTTGTATCTTTGCTTAACGCCCAGCCAGAACGCTGATGTCGATTCGACATCTAACTGACGTCGAAGAAATCTAGATTACGTTTAATCTAAATGCACTAGAAATGCCTAGAAATATGGCAATTTAGACGTCTCCTGCTCTGAGTATTTTTAGAATTCATTTGTGATATATTGAGCATCGGAAGAGAATTTTCCATAAAATTTCGGGATTTTATTTTGTGGACTGCTAAAAGAGTCTCCCTAAACATGTATTCAATGTTGAGTCGATGTCTAAAATGTGTGCCTTTTGATTTAAAATATATAAACGTTTGCACTTGCTTAAATTTGCTAGAAGTGGGATAAAAATTTGAAAATAAGATAAAAAATATTGCACGCGCCGCAACGTTAACTTGAAGTAATACAAATGAAATAATAATAAAAATAATAATAAAAATAATTCAAATAAAATAATTCTTGCTAATAAATAGATTAAATAATTTTTTTAATAATGGATAAATGCATTTTTAGGCCCCCAGTAAGAAATGACAGGTCGAAAGGACGACTATTAGATGACTATGTCGTTTATGGTTAAAATTAATATCCATTTGAACCATTTTTCAAAAATTGTTTTTATATTAATTGAGCAATTGCGAATATTTCTATAAGATTTCTATTGTCTTTCAGTCAATTTTACATCGAAACAAAGCGAGCAGAATCTGCAGCTTTTAGCCATTTATATAATTTATTATAATAGTGTAGTTTATTCGCTTACCGCTATGCGGCGCATTATTCACTTTCTATACCCATATTCGAGTTCTTGTCTGAGCGTATATAAAGCCTGCAAAATGCGGTTAATAACATATGTAATTATTTCTATCAGTTTAATTTCTGATATGATTCCCGTACGTTGGAATTCAGATATTGAACTAATTTTTGAAAAATCGGACAGATAAATGTCTGTCTGGTTTTCACTTATTTGGACAATTTCTGTCCGAATAAATGAAAATATTTCGTTATTATTTACTTAAGATATAAAATAGAAATTTATCTGGCCTGATAGAAATCGACTTGACGTCGAATTTGATGACACAAAAACGTCTAATCGATCAAATTTTAGACGTCTATATCAACCGATCTCTTCGGTTGAAAAGTCGTTGATTCGACGTCTTTTCAACTAATAATTTCTCACTGGGCCGGTACTTATTGATCGGATCTTATATTTACGATCGTCTTAAGTTTACCGTGAAACGTTTTGTAGCCAATAAAACTACCTGTACAACATCTGAAAATAAACTTAAAACGATTTTAAATATAAGATCCGACTATGAATACCGGCCTTAGACATTTAAAGCTAACATGGATAACATGTCGGTAAGACGTCGAAATCTAAGGTCGATTAGACATCTAAATATGGACCATTTTTAGGTCGATATCGACCTTAATCTAGATTAGATGTAGATGGTAGATAGATGTTAGCTTCAGACGTCTGTTAGACGTCGGATCGATGTAACTATTCTGCCTGGACGGCGTTTTTTTATCAAACGTACCAGCCGTTAATAAAAGCCTACCCTCTAAATGTTCAAGATGACGTATAACAAATTTATCGATGCGCATAGGTAATTGATTTTTTAATACTCTGGTCCTTAATTCCGAAAATTCTGCTTCAACAAACGATGAAGTAGCAATTCGCGTATCATATTTGAAGTGCAATCTCATTATGCCTATCCATAGAGGTAAATAATTCATGAGAGACTTAATTTTTTTCGCAGCTTCGGGATTATAATGCGCATTAACAACATTTCCATTTTGCGAGTTACAAGAAATTTTTTTAGCATCAAGAAATACATTTTTGGTCCAAGTTAACCAGTCTTTTTGTCCAGTATCTTCGTCGTCATAATGAAATGTATCTTTTTCAGAATCATCAATAATTATGCCTTTAATAGCATTATTTACGTCTCTCAAATGTATTTCTGACGATGTTAATGCTCCACTTTCGTCCAGACCTATCTCCTCGCCCAAAGCTATTACTAATACCGATCTTAGAAAATTATGCAGTTCGGTAAAATTTTCTATTTGATAAGCCCATCCTAAAGATCTTAAATAAAATTGACGAATTTTAGGCGCTTTTCCTCTTAAGCATTTACATCTAGCAATCATCCCAATAAAATGGCTAATGTCTAATCTTATATAACATTGTGGAATGTTATCAGAATATATATTATGAAGAATCTTGTAACAGATTTGCATATAATGGTTCAGATCTATGCAATTCCCGAATATACGGGCAACTGCGATAAGAATCGCCTTCCCAAAATCTGTCACTACAATTTTAGGTATCGGTGCACCATTTTTTACAATTTCAGATAAAAAATAACTTATTATTGATGCATCCTGTTTTGCAGAAATAATTTGAAAAACAGGAAAATTACTAAATTCGGAAACGCACACACACTGATATAGAAATAAGTGTGGCGATTTTTCTCCATTGGGAAGGCGTAATTTTTTTCCTATGCTTTTTGTGGCATCTATAGTAAGAAAGCAATTAACATCTTGCTTGTGAGCTTTTTTATACATAAGTAGTTGTTCTAACGACCAATACATACAATAAAACGGATTTAATCCGATATTATGTATCGTTCGCAAGAATCTAGTACACTTGGCGATGTTTAAATTATGCAAGGGATCAATATTAGATTATAATTGCAGACGCTTGTCTGATTCTTCTTGTTTTGCCTTGCGTAAAACTGTCGAATTATATAAAGTTGGTGGAATATCATCACCAAATGACATTAATTTTTTCGCTTCTTCATTGCACCAAACATTAGCACTTTTATTTCCGTCTAATAATTCGGTCGCAATTTTTTCTAGCAAAAATCCTTTTAATAACCTTTTTTTCTTATGTACAACTTCCGTACAAAATCCGGCAAGAGTACATTCAAATATGACATCATTGGTTTTCATAGGTTTATTGTATAATACACCTACAAGATGCGCGCCACATTCATTGTATGTACGAAGCGTGTCCGGAAAGTAAAGAAATACAACACGTCTAGGCCGATAGGGAAGTTCTTTATGCTTATTGTGGCTACACTGGCTTCGACCTTGATCCTTTAGCTTTTGCTCTCGCGTTCGTTTGGCAGCACTAGAACCGGCTTTGTTGACGTCACACGTATTTGAATTGGCAGCGCCGATCCAAAATCCCGCCAAATGCGAGGTGCGATCCGTCATACGATTTCTCAACGCAAAAGGTGAACGCCCAGCGGAAATTCACAGACAAATTGTTGATATTTATGGTGACGTTATGAATCGGCAAAATGTGACGAAGTGGTGCCGTGAATTCTCGGAAGGTAGGAGTGATGTTCACGATGAACAAAGGAGCGGTAGGCCGTTTTCGATCTGTGACGACCTTCTTCAAAAAATTGAAGAAGAAATTCGAGCAAATCATCAACAACTTATCTGTGAATTTCCGCTGGGCGTTCTAGTGCTGCCAAACAAACGCGAGAGCGAAAGCTAAAAGATCGAAGCTCAAGGTCGAAGCCAGTGTAGCCACAATAAGCATAAAAAACTTCCCTATCGGCCTAGACGTGTTGTATCTTTACTTTCCGGACACGCCTCGTATCTTTAAATCGCGCATAATACTTAGCATCATCAGTGGCGTAAACTAGGGAGGGGGCTAGAGGGGGCTTAGCCCCCGCTTAAGCTACATGTAGCCCCCTTCTTAGACCTTCCGGCGACCCAGTTAATCAAGTGTCGATACGTTTAATGACCGCAACGCCCGTTCCGGGCGGGTCGATAACGCGTGTCTCGAATTGGACACAAACCGGAAAAAAAATCAAATGTCGATAAATCCGCGCTAGTCGATCGTTGCCGGCTGGAGGCGCCATGGATATACTTCTATGTTCCCCCCATACCTCAGGAAACGAATCGACGGCCAGTGTACATACCGGTATTAAGTTAGGTGACAAGAGCGAAATAAGGTTATAGGCTACGGTAAATATACAATTATCAATTATGCAGGATATAAGGAGTTTCTTTAATAAGAAAAGCATTACAGCACAGAGTAGTACAAAAATAACAATATCTCAGCCACCAAAGCAAGCCTTAAAAGAAATATCATCCGATATCTCCAGGTAAGTTACTACCGAATTTAATGATTTTATGTTGTATACGATGTGCACGTAGTACCTGGTAGGTATTAAAGTATTAAATATTGAGGAGAAATTACCTTGGTCCCAAAAATACCATAAAAACAGCAATAAAAATTCCAGTCGCGTCAAAAATCTCAATTAATAAACAGAGTTAAGGCACACACCAACATACAAAATGCAAATCAAAGCGCTTATATTCGAGATAAATGTTTCATAATCTCAAAAATATATTAATTATCGATAAGTAGGTTTAAAATACTAAAACATAATAATTAATTCCTTCGTCCTCATAGCACTAATGTACACTACTACAGTAAGCTGTCGAGATTTCGCGCGAATTCACTTTTTGTCAGTTTCAATGAAAATGTACATATTAGTAAATCCAAAGGGTTACTGACTTTGTAAATCATAAATCGTACGAAGTCAGTACATCAATGTCAGTCATGTGTATTGTCCATTGAAAATGTATTTCCCATGCATATTAAACTATCCATTACCCGTTTTATATTAGATGCCCGAATGATCCTCTTTTCCATTAAGTGAATATCCCAAATCCTCATCAGCAGACCAAACAAGATCATTTCAACAGTCATGGTACAGTAAATACGACTGGATCGAATATTCTAAGGAAAATGATGCAGCCTACTGTTACCCATGCAGACATTTTCCATCTAGCAACACGAAAACGGAGAACATATCGCTAACCAAAAATCGATTTAGGAACTGGAAAAAAATGATTGAAAAATGTGACGCCCATCAAAACAGCTTCAACCATCAGAAATCCACTGAAAGCTGGGATAGTTTTAAGATTGCTGAAAAAAGAGGGTCTGTTGCAGAACAAGTTGTTTCCCATAAAGTGACGGTAACTGCTGAACATCGGGAATACGTAAAATATCTTGCAAAAATAGCACTGTTCTGTGCAAGGCAAAATATGGGACTTCGAGGTCATGATGAAAGTGATGACTCGCCGAACCGAGGTAACTTTTTGGAGTTACTTGAATTGATTGCAACTTTGTCATCAGAATTTGCAAGGGTGAGAGAAAAAATACCAAACTCAGCGCAGTATACTTCTCCTCCATACCAAAACGCATTACTGGAAGCAGCAGCAAAGGTAGCAAGAGAGACTTTAGTCAAGGAAGTTAAAAGATCTGGCAACTTCTCTATTATATCGGATGGAACAACAGATATAAGATTAACAGAACAAATGACTCTTTGTTTGAGGTTTGTCGATGCTGCAGGTGTGATACAAGAACGCTACTTTGATATTATCGATATACACAAATATGATGCAAGATCCATCACTACTGCCATTCTGTCAATGCTTGAACGACATGGTTTGGATAAAACCAAATGTGTAGCACAGTGCTACGACACCACAAATGTTATGAGCGGAGAATCTGGGGGCGTACAGAATTTCATGAGAGAAGAATGTGGAAATTCCTGTCCATATATCCATTGCTACGCCCACCGGTTACAACTGGTGCTGTCCCACACAATTAAAGATGTGCCAGTTGCTTCTAATTTCTTAGACTTAGTTTCAAGTACTGTCAAACACATTCGATCGTCTAAGATTAGACATGATCTGTATGTGGATGTTCAAGTGGAAACCACTAACATGAAGGTTTTAGAGCTCCCCAAGGTTTGTGTTCACAAGTGGGAATACAACCACAAGGCAATATCTATACTTCTACAACGGTTAGGATGTGTTCTACACGTTTTGCAGAATTCTTCACGGCAAAGTAATACTATTGAAGAAAGAGCCGTTGCTTCCGGGTTGCTGACATTATGGCGGAGTTTTTCTTCTATTCTGTGCCTGGTAATTTTTGACGACCTCTTTTCAATGACATCTGTCCTGTCTAAACTGTTGCAGAGCAAAAGAACTGATTTATGCGAGGCAATCAACTTAACCAAATCTTTGATCAAGAAATTGGATGAGCGTCGCAGTGATGATTCGTATTTCACAGCTGTATATCAGAGAGCATTGACAATCGCTACGGAGCACAACCTTGAAACAGACCCACCCCGCCAACAAAAAAGAAAGAGAACTGACAGTGTGCTACTAAAAGACTCTTACGTGTGCAGTACTATAGGTAGAGGTGCTTTCTCCGCTCAGAGCGAGCTACACAAAAATTTAGAAAAGGACGATGCTTCCGACTTTCAGAAATACTTTCGCGTTGATGTTTTTAACGTTGTTTATGACAGATTTATCACAGAGTTGTCATCTAGGCTTTTAGTAAACAGTCAACTGTTTACTGCGATTGCTGCTTGCAACCCCAAATCTCCCAGTTTTTTGAATGCAGAGAAACTGTCTATTTTGGGGGAGAAATTTGATATTGATTGCTCAACTCTCACAGCAGAAATTGTTGTTGTAGAAGGTTATTTGAAAAGCAAATCTGAAATAAATACCCTCACCGATGCCTTGAAAGAACTGAAGAAACTTGAAGATGGATTAATTTGCCTTTGCAGACTATTCACACTAGCAGCAACTATTCCCATAGCCAATGCCTCTTGTGAAAGATCCTTCTCAGTCCTGAAATTGGTTAAAATTACACCCGTTCCACAATGTCCGAAGAGAGATTGGGTCATCTAATGTTCCTAAGTATCGATAGAAAACACGTCGATTTGGACGCTGTTGTGAACGAGTTTGCAAGTATGCACATTATAGTAAATCCGAGAAAAATGTGTGCAACGAGAAGGTTGTCTTTGAGAAGAGATAACCCGTGAATACAGCTGCACACGTACAGTTGTACAGGTACACCTGACATTGGCATATTATAATAAGTGCAATAAATAAAAATAATAAAAAGTGCAATAATAATATACAATAATACCCAAAAAAATATTTTGTGTTTCTTTACACTTGCGGCTTCTCTCCTTTTTTTGCTTGCTTGCTTGACCGTCCACGCCGGGCAGAGCCCCCTTGTCTTAAGAATGGGCCCCCCCTGTGAGAAGAGTGAGGTTACGCCACTGTTAGCATCACTATTAATATTAACTTTAACGCGTTTAAACGTAAATGCACATGCTAATTTGGTTTGGCTATTTTACTTTATTAGCAATAATATTTGTCCATTTGCCTGGTTGTAATGCCATATATCTTTGTTTGTCACATCCGTATGTTTGACGCGTAGGTTTTATTTCCGCCCACTTTTCCTCCGAAATTAAAAGTTTAAAGTTTTTCGATGTTTCAAAAATGTTATCGGAAGTGTTATCGGTCATGTTAAAGGTACTATCATTTGAATTGTCATATATAGTTATTTTATCTATGCCGAACGCTTTCAATACGGCGCTATACATACCGCTTCTATCGTTTTTAAAAATTGTATATATATGTTTAGGGGTGATGTGTGACCCATTATTCATAAGCGTTTCGGATATCATTTGATAAACATCATGAGATAGTGGAAAAATTTTACCATCATTATCTACGGTTCTATATTCGTCATTTGTTATGACATCACGCAGTTTCTCTTTGTCATACATATTGTGAGAAAATATTTAAAATTTTAATGAAATAAAATATATATTATATATATATATGTATATATGGTTATAAATAACAATAGAAAAAATTATTAAATTAAAAAGAATTCTTAAAGCTAAAAAAATCTAAAGCTAAAATAAAATCTAAAGTAAAATATAAAGAACTTAAAGCTAAAAAATGTAAACCTAAGAAGACGAATACGAAAAACCGTATACCGATAGCATAAGTTACACGATTGCTGAAAAGACGATGTTTGTCTCTCTCGAAACAAATTTTTACCCCGATGGAACTTGAAAATTTTCGATTCCGCGACTTTGATGACGAGAACTTTTTTATTTCGCATCGTAGCGCTTCGAATGCCAATAGTTTTCTTCAGAACTCTTCGGAGGGCTACCAGAACTGTCAACAGAACTGCCGATTTCCGAAAAAAATTTTTACCCCTATGGAACTTAAAAATTTTTGTCAATAACCGGTAATTTTCTTGAGAGTTCTGATAGCCCCTCGAAGAGTTCTATCAATTGTCCTTAATCAACCAAAGTGCTAAAGTTAATGACAAAAAAATTATACGGCCTCAAAGTTGCAAAACATGTGAAGTTGGCCCCCACGTATCTTCAAGTGCTATTTTCGATACTTTAAACAACGGAACTATTTCTAAAACCGATAGAGAACTCTAGAACTATTCGGGGGGCACCCAGAACTGTAGTCAGTTTTTTTAAATTTAAAAAATTAGGGGCCAACTTCACAGAGGTAAATCCTTTGTCGTCGATTACGTATTCACTTTTGACGCTACATTACGCCCCGAGGGAGCGAGCTCGTACGGTCGTGTTTTATTAGTCTTACATTGTCGCCAGTGACGTCATCAGGTGGCGAAGCGTAAAAAGCCAGATGTGCCCGAACGGCTATATACGTTTCATTATCTCTTTTTACCGAGCAATGTCCCTTTGGACCAGAGTTGGCCGGAAAAGTCCAGTGGGTGGAAAAAACCGTGGTAAATTCCGGTTTTTACCGTCCCGGACTTTATCCAATGGAATAAATTATTGGCAAAAACTATACAAATTATTATTACATTAAAATATATTTATATAACTTTCTGAAAAAATACATTTGTTTTAATTAATAAATCATATGAATTATTATAGTTAAAAAAACGAAAGAAATATAGTCTTTTTAATTGAAATTAATATATAAAATACATTTTTTTTAAACTTTAAAGATATATATTATATATATATATATATATATATATATATATATATATATTACTAAATTTTATATTAATTTTTAATTTAATGAAAAGAACATAATACTATCAGAATTAATAATTTTTACCATTCGAAATCTAGTTTGTCGTTACTATTTAATAACTTGTAACAAAAAACTTTGCTTATTTGCTGTGTCGGTTCCTAATCTATTACGAATTTTATTTTGGATAAAATTTAAATTAGAAAATACTCTTTCAATTGATGCTGAACTTGCCGGACAGTTATGTAAATGCACGACAAAATTAATAAAATCTGCAGGAAATGCATCATTTTTATGTAATGCTTTCCACCACGTTCTAACATTCATATTTTTGGCTTTTTCAAAAAAGAATGATTTTGGAAAAGGTTTAGCCTCTGCTTGAAAAGATATAATTAATGGTAAAAAATCAGGCGATAATTCCGCTGCATAATTCCGTGCGATTTCTTCTTGTTGTTTAGACAGTCTTGAACTGTCATCTTGCGGATGCAGTAGATAAGCTAACATATGTGCAGGTGTAATAGCTTCAGAAAATCTCTTTTCTAAAATATTTTTATATGGTTCCAATTCTTCATTATTTATTAATGATATCCATAAATTGGTACTGTCCGCTATATTACACTCTTCAGCTTGGCACTAAATTAAATAAAATATAAGAATTAAAGTAAAATATTAAAGAAATAGATTTTATTTATAATTTATGTTACATTTTTAATAAGCATTTAAATATTGTATTTTATTTTTTATTATTTTTATTTCCAAGTAATTTCATATCAAGATAACAACATATAATACATCTAAAGACAGTATATACACACGTACATATTGTGCTCAGAAAAAGTATATATATTAATAAATTGAAAGTAACGGGCTAAATAAGAGCCAAGGCGCTGTTATGGGTGCGCAAATAATTCTTTCTTCTTTTGGTTATTGTAAAAACCTTTTATTACGTACGTTTCGGTCCTCCTATCGGACCATCATCAGCGGTGTCAGTAATTAACTGTCATTAAACAGAGAAATAATAAGAAATAATATTACAAAAATTATATACAAAAAGTCGTTGACGATTAAAATTTTGTTACGCGTGGATAATTAGTTCTTTAGTCGGCGTTAGGGTTGTGGATTATAATTTTTCATAAAAATTGATTTACGTACGAGATATGTTCGTGAGTTAATTTCTTCATGGTCATCACGGACCTCACCAACTAATAAACGAAATAATTCCTCTCCCGGTTCCAGTCGTGAAGGAAAAATTGTCGTCGTTCTTAAGGGTTGTCGACATTTTGACTGTAACTTAATATGAGAATTGATTTCTCGTTTGCGAATAAATTTGATTGATGATAAAACGATATGTTGATGGAGAGGTGTCTTACTTCGTCGAGCGGTGACAGGACCGTGAGCCGTGAGAGACGATACACAACTGTCGGTTAACATTTCGAGATTTAGTCGTCGCGTGACATTGTGCGTGCGTGTATAAACAATGTGGATATCGAGATGATTGTTTTATCGATCGAATGACATAATCTGGCGCGCGATAGTTTAAATTTTTGACATTCTCTCTACTGTCGTGAGATAAGCCAGATGCATACTTTCGGTGTCGGTTTGTAGATTGAGGCTGTTTTTTTGCCTCTTAATAAAAATCATCTCCGACATCAACCGCTTTTTGTATGTATTTTCCTCATCCAGGATTTCCACCTCATCCCATGCGAACTCATGACCATTTAGCCTGTGATCGGTGATGACAGAGTGCTGTGACGTTCTTTTATTAATGTGATTGCGATGCTCTGTGATGCGAGTTTTACTAGCATCGGGCTAAGTAACCTGCCCGTTTGGCCTACGTATGAGGCATCACAATCTTTGCATGATATTTTATATCCTAGGTTGTTGTGTAATTCTTTTGGCAAGGGATCTTTTTGTACGCGAATGTACTTCCGTAATTTATTCAAGCTAGTATAGGACAGCTTTGCTTGTAGATCACGAATCACAAGTCTAAACTGTTCCGAGATTGTTGGTATGTACGGGATGTTGAAGTAATTAAAATTAATCAAATTGTTTATGTCAAAGTTATTCGTAATGCCCGAGTTTTCGTTGTTCTTATTATGTAATGAAATTAATTTTTTGAGTCTTTTATTTAATGTTTCAAATGTGAATTTTAACGGGTAGCCATTGTTGAGTGTCGTGTTAATTACGAATTCCAGGTTTTTTTGGTGAAAATCTGGATGTGAAAGACGGAATGCTCTATCTATAAGGCCGATGACGGTGCCTTTTTTGTGGCAGAGAGGGTGTCGAGACTCGAAATGTAAATATCTCTCTGAAAACGTTGGTTTGTGGTACCAATCAAAGTTGATTACGTTGTTTCTGATAATTAGAGTGACGTCTAGGAAATTAATTTGGCTGTCCTCACCCTCCTCCATGGTAAATTGTAGTCGTTTATGTAATGAATTAAATGTTTGTAATATATTGTTACACATGGAGGAAGGCGCGGCCAACAAAATGTCATCCACGTATCTATAAAAAATGGGAGGTTTACTGGGAGAATCTCGAACGCCCTCGTCTCCAGATCTTGTAAAGTGATGTCGGCGATGACCGGAGAGAGCGGGGAGCCCATGGGTGTGCCGAACGTCTGTTGATAGCAGACATTGTCGAAAGTGAAATAAGTAGAATCCAAGACAAACCGGACTGCCGATAGGAACTCGTCTCGTGGTATGGTGCACTTTTCTTCGATGGAGCTCCATCTTTTTGTTACGCTCTCCAAGGCTAGATCTGTCGGTACGTTGGTGAACAATGAAACCACGTCTAGTGATAGCAGCTTGTGGTTGTCTGGAAAATGCTTATTCTTTAATTTTTCGACGAGTTGGAAGCTATTGTCGATTCTGCTGTTGGCTGTTGGTATGGAGTTGTTTATGACGTTGTGTAAAAAAGTGGCTATTTCGTACAACGGGCTATTTTTCGATGATACGATGATACGGAGAGGGCAACCCGGCTTATGAATTTTTGGCACCCCATAGGCTCTCGGTAATACACCGTCCGTACAGTTGAGTCTTTTATAATTAATATCTGTGATATAATCACGTTTTTTCCATCTCGCGAGCGTCTCGTGGAGATTTCTAATGAGTTTTTTTGTAGGATCCTTATTGACTATCGAATAAGTATTCTTGTCATTTAGAAGAGCATTCATTTTATTCATGTAATCTGTTTTATCAAGGGCTACGGTTACGTTGCCCTTGTCTGCTCTTGTGAAAATCAAGTCCGGATTATCGTGTATGAAATTTTTCGAGGCGAGCGACGCATTGATGATCTCCCTCTCCAAAGGTGAATTCTTGAATGTATAATTAGAAAGGTTGTTGTACGTACGTAATAAAAGGTTTTTACAATAACCAAAAGAAGAAAAAATTATTTGCGCACCCATAACAGCGCCTTGGCTCTTATTTAGCCCGTTACTTTCAATTTATTTTATAACAGAGCCTATTATTTATATTATACATATTAATATTAATAAATATGTATATTAATATATATGTATATATATGTATACTTTTTCTGAACAATATGTACGTATGTTGAAGTAAAAATAATGAAATTAGAGAATTGCATTTCTTTTCAATAAGTATATAATATTTTTTTAGTTTTAACTCGGTTTGCATTGTATCCATTAATATTTCCAGAAAACTGTTTTCTGTTTGGAGATTCATAGCCTGGTCGTAAAACTTGAATAAACTCTTTAAAATATTTATTTTCAGAAACTCTGAAGGGTATGTTGCAAGCATAAAAAATGTCGCTACTGTTTTATCCAACTCTTCTTTATATGCAGTTGTAGTTTTAATTACATAATTCGACATCGATGGCTGCTTTAAATGGGAACATGAAGGTAATTCGGTGTCGATTCGTTTTCTTGTATTTGATTCTTCTACACATAAATCATTATCTAATTTATCTGAATATATGAAATTATTGTCTCCGTTTTTTTTCACTTTATAACATTTTTGGAGATGTTGTTTCAGTCGTGAGGCTTTTGCACTTACTAATGTTCCACAAGCAATACATCTCTGCTTATTGACATTATCAATAGAACAGGATTCAAAGCAAGCCCATACAGTATCTTTGTGTCTTCCTCCTCCTACGTGTTTCAAACTACTCATTTTATTTTACTAATGAACTATTTCTACTAACTAAATACACTAAATAAATTTAATAAACGTATAATAATCACTTTAACGCTGCTACGTAAAGAGACAGTAAGAAGTATGAACAAATGATAGCGCGCATTTCATTTGTCTTTATACGCAGTCTTGCGCACAGAGAAGTAGCTAGGATTACAGGGCCCACCGGGCTGCCTGTAAATTAGAATATCGATATAAATTTATTTATTTTATCGCTTTTAGAAAAGTTTTTGGAAAAGTCCAGTTTTTGCCGGTTTTTTCCGGAAAATACCGGTTTTTACCACTGGCATGGACTTATTCTAAAAAATGTGGAATTTTGCCAACCCTGCTTTGAATCCCCTATCGGGCCCCACCATTCTTTCGATACCTTATCTACCTGATTTTTCCTCCATTTACACACGCATTTTTCATGTTATTTCCTATGATAGTCGCCGTCATGACGGCTCTTTTTCATCGATCATTTTGTCGGTCATTCCCACGACATTCTAATTAACAACCTCATTTAATTAACCAATCAGAACGCTGGGCCATAATGGAGAGAGCCTATCAGAACTCTGGACCACTATAGAGCGGACCAATCAGAACGCCCCTCCCTTCTAGTCGGCCACGCCACTGGCACCAGTGTCCGAGTGGAGGGGGTTTGTTTTGACTCTCCATAGTGGCCCACATGCTATTTATATATACGTTGTGACCGTGATTATTTTATTCAATTAGGAGACAATTAATCAATCGAGTAGTCGTTATTAGTGACTCGCGGCACACCTTCGGCGCGATGTACGGAAACCGATCGATAACTAAAGCGAAACAATTATACCATAAGTTGGGTGCCAGGCGCGAAAATTCGCGCCGTCGAAAACAAACTTTACAAAAATCAATAATTTTACATCAGTCGTAAATCGCGACGGACAATACGCGGCTATTCAGTCAACGGAATTGGTAGAGGGGGTGATCCTTGCGGACGGGACGGGAGGGAATCGAGATAGGCATGAATAAATTGCACAGAGAGAGATTACTGTAATAGAATATAATATAGCAAATCGTATGTGAGAGAATAATTATAATGGAACTGATAATGACAGTGAGAATATTATTATGGAAAAGAAATATTGACAAAAAAAATGCTTGAATTGAAAAAAATATAAAGAAAGAGTATAATATAAAAGAAATAATAATAATAGATACAGTTCGTGATATTATGGCCAGCTGCTTGTCGGCCGAAAGGCTTCTCGCGATCGAGCGCAAGAGTATCGGGTTTCACGCGCGAGCCGAAAGTCAATTCTTCGGCGAAGAGTTTTATTGCGGCGCGAGGCTTATCCGGGCCTCGGCAGCGAGGAAAATTCCGTCGTAAGCCGACAATTAACTTGCGCTCGCCCGCGTGAAATTGCCGAATTCTCACAAAGTCAAACAAGAAATAATAGGCGCTTAGAGCAGCCGTATACGCCGCGACAATAATATTTGTCGATATATTCAATCAATATCGCGGTACGACTCGTATTACTGATCGGAATTATACGCTGAATGAACTGCCTTTACGACAGCGACGAACGTTTCAATCTAATAACGCGATAAATAACAATGTCCCGAATTTACACAATAATTCGGAAGCGACGAAATAAGATACTAACTTTTACGCGACACATATAATTCCGTTACTGCACAATACGAAACGAACCTACGATTTTACAGACGCGTAATATACAAGGCGGTTACGTGTACGAGCTCAGTAATATCAAAGATCACACACGATAGCGAAAAAGAACAATTAAATAATTAACAAGACGCAAAATATTGACTGTCGGCGGCAAATGATCTCGGGAGAGAGAGTACTCACGCGGATCCGTCGGCTCGGATGAGTCGTTTCGCCGATCTACTGCGCAATAACTCGAAATAACTAAAATCGTGTACAATAACGATACGAAAACCTTACTTACGACAGCGATGACCAAAGGGCGCGACTCATCCGAACCTTACTCGTAATTTTTGGCAGCTTTACACGTAGTCGACGTCAGTCTCACCGGTCGGAACTCTCGAAATTTCCTTATAATAGCTTCTCGATAAAGGGCCTCCGCTCCATTCGCTAGCTCGCCGAACAGTGACGAACGGAAGGCCCGCAAAAGACACGCCGGTACATTAATATGTAATAAGGCCACGTGCGGCGCTTCCGAATTACGCAGGGCCGTGGCGCGGCCTTGCGGGTCCTTGCGGCCTTCGCGCTTCTAATCTCCGGCCCCCGTCTTCCTTCGCTCGCTTCTTATTAATTTCAGGCCTCGGAAAGTACTAATTGCGGCAGCGTAGGGTTGTATCCGGCCCTTCTTACTCTTTATTAGTGGATGTATCTGCGATCGATTTCCTCTTCGATCGGGCTTCATCCGGCAAAGAAATTCGGGCCCGCGCTTCGGATACAGTGCCGTAGCTCCTCCTCGGGGCTCTCGCGCTCCTTGCGCTTGAGTGGCCTTCCCTTCGATTGCTTCCTTCGTGCCTGTGAAGCGTAATTATTAAACACAAAGGGCGGCAGCTTCGATTCTTTTGTTAATTGCAGTAATTCGGTTTATTATTCAGTTCTTCTTACCGGGCGTGCTCTCTTTTTCGGTGCCGGTCTCCCTTCGTCCTCGACGTTAACGTGGCTCTTCTGGTCGTTCGCCGGATGAGATCCCGTCGACCGCATGATTGTTACCGTTATTACGCTAATTCTCGCTAAATACGAAACGCCAACAGAAAAAATACGACAACCGCGGGATCGCGTCCGATCCCGCGCTCAGACCGCGCTCTCTCTCCCTAAATCGAGAGAGCGGAGGCCCGCGCGACCAATCCCGGCCGGGCTTATCAGCCCTTGTGACGGACGTACAAAACGTCACGTCACAACGTATATATATATATATATGTTGCGACGACTTTTTCTCCCGTTCGGAGCTCAAACGGGGGAAATAAGTCGAATGTCGTCAAAAACCAAAAAGCGAATTACTTGAGTATCAATTGAAAGGTTGTATTGATTACGCGGGGGAACTCGGTTTTAAGGCGTTCCGCGCGTACCGCAGCGGACTAAAAGCCTTATTTTACGCGAAACACGAAAGAAACTAAAAGTTGGGCGCCAGACGCGGTCTTCCACGCGTCAGTTCGCGAAACTCGATATTTTACGCGAATTTCTGGCCATCCAGCTCGCCACGGGCCGGTTAGCTCTCCTAACGGTAGAGGGGCAGGGGGGTGTTGCTACGAAATACTTGAGTAATACGACAATACGCGACACCGTCGAAATTAATTTACCATTGAAAACTACGCGACGTGACGAGACACAAACACAAAAAAAAGAATAGACGCGAATTTATATTAACAAAATAATATAATCTCTATTAGATCTCTATCGGATTATAGAAACTATAACAAATATTCAAATGAATTTATTGTATGACAGAAATAGAGAAAAGATATTAAGCTGACGATTTAGGGGTAATGACCCAGTCAAGAGAATGTACAGAAAAATAATAAGGTCAGCCGTTTGTTAGAAACCAGAGTGATTAAGTACAATAATAATAAAGAAAATTCGGTTATCACGCATTCGAAAATAAGAACAGAAAGCAATAATGGTAAATAGCTACGATCAGACCTTAATAAGAGATACGACTTGAAAAATCATAAACATTCCACTGATTTTTCGCGAGTCACTAACTAACTTAACGTTTCGGCGATGAGAAATTACACGACATCCATTATACGACGGCGACATTAAAGAATTCAATACAAAGATCGGGATGAGGCGGCTTGATTCGATAACGTTAGCGCGAGGTTAATTCATACAAGAGCGACTCAATTCCGGTCGTTTTACGACCCGTTGGATAATTAACACGACTTTTCGGGCGAGAGAGATGGGCACGAGCACGTCCTTTTTGCAGAAAGATAGAGAATCTCGCGACAAAAGCTTAAAGGTAAAATAACGCGCAATCTACGGCGGCGAAATCGATATCCGTCGGCCGGCGAAACGACGACTTACTCTCTCTCTCTCGCGCGCGCCTAGCTCTCTCTCTCTCGCTCTCGCACTCACAGGTGGTCGCGTGCGACGCACGCTCTCTCGCACGCGATTTTATTCTCGCACGTTACGCACGCCTTACGCTTATACAACACCCTTCGGATTATTAATTTACGCGTTCACAAGACTCACGACACAACGACGGACGACTTATCACACGACCTACTCAATTATACATACGCGATAACGAAAATACCCGACGCAATACCCGACCGAATGCCGGAGAGACGATTAATTTTCGCGGATCAATTACCGGACTACAGTCTCGAAGCTCTCGCCGCTTGACGTCGGTCGCTCACTAACACTAAATCGCGAAATATAAGACGGGCAGAACCCACGCCAAAAACGCCGAAAATTCACTAAACTAGCTCGCGACAGCGTCAGAGCGGTCGAGACTCGGACATTCACAAACGTAATTACTCACGAAATCTTACACGGGTAGCCTCACCGATATAAGCTCTATCTCTCGATCACTCGATCTCCTTCGTTATCTCGTTCTCGGTTTTCGCCACCTTCGACAATGTATTACGTTTGGTTAGGGCTCAGGAACGGACACGCCAGCGCGGTAGACAGTCGGTACGAGAGTGAAGGATCTATTCCTTCGGGTCGATATCGCGAGTCAATCCTGCGCGAACGGAGGTGCGCGCCTTGACCCAATTACGGCGTCGCGTGTCATATCGCCGCCCCGCGGCTTACGCACGGCCGTATGTAGGCCTACGGCGCCCGGATCGCGAATTCGCGACAATCTTATTTTTAATTGCTGGCGGCCTCCTTTTTGAGGCCGATTCGTCCTACGGGCAGCGTGATCTCCCGACGGTCCGGTATATCTCTAACTGGATTTGCAAGACGGCGTCTCGGAGATCTCATCCTCCGATTTTTCCGGGCGACTTTCTCACCTCTCTGCTATGCGGTCCTGGATGCTCGCGAGGATCCACGCGTTGCGTCCGTTAACGGCGATCTTGTTCGAACGGCCTCGACAAATATTATCTCCTCTGTTTGTCCGTTTTTGCAGGTGTCCGATATAGCTCTCCGGCCGTAGCCTACTTTTTCTACTCCTCGTCATCGCATTCCTCTCGACAAAGCTCCCGTGATCGATATATATAAAAAAATATAAAAATAAACGCGAATTAATAATAAGACTAATTGTTTTATCGCATTCGTCTCTCCGGAAGTTCGGTCTGGCTCTCGTACTCTCTCGCGTGGCGCGGCCGCTCAGCCCTTGCCCCGCGATTATGGTAGGATGGACGCGCGTCGGGACGGCAACGTCACAATGTATATATATATGTGTGTGTATATATATGGGACAATCCACGTCACTTTTACCCCCCATCTGTCCAAAATTGGTATGGACGGATTTTAATGACTAAGGGCAGAAAATGTTCGTCTTGAAAAGAGCTTTCGAAAGGCGTGTGGCATATATGCGCAATTCATCATGGCGTCATAGTTATGGCTGCTTAAAGGGATAAATTCAAAATTTTAGATCCAACATGGGCAGATAAAACGGTGAAAAGTAACTAAATTCATGTGAAACTCAGTATTTGGGGGGTTTTGGGGTCGCTGATTACGAATCTGAACGTAAAATTGTGAAATTCAAAATGGCGGATCTAATATTGCGGATGCAAATATGAGAAACGGACGAAAATTCCAGTAAATGATCTGAAAACTCTTACTGGAGAAGTTTTTGGGTCGCTGATCACGAATTTGTAGCTAATTTGTTAAAAAACAACAGACAAACCGTGTTAATTGAAATTCTACTCTTAGCGTTTTCTTCAATTTTCTTCAATTTTCTTCAATTTTCTTCGAGATTTTCTTTAATTAAATTCCACATAACCATTTCCTAATCCTGAAATAATAAAAATCGTTAACAAATGCAAAAAGAGCAATGCATAAAATCCACTTTTTCTAGAAGCTAAGAAGTTTCACTTCTAACGCGTGAGGGTCTCACTCACACAATTTTTATTTCACGTCATGAATTCTTAATAACAAGAAGTGTTATGAAAAAGAGCTTGAGGAAATGCTGGATGGACTAAAAGTAATTTGGGTAACGCTAAGAGTAGAATTTCAATTAACACGGTTTTTCTGTTGTTTTTTAACAAATTAGCTACAAATTCGTGATCAGCGACCCAAAAACTTCTCCAGTAAGAGTTTTCAGATCATTTACTGGAATTTTCGTCCGTTTCTCATATTTGCATCCGCAATATTAGATCCGCCATTTTGAATTTCACAATTTTACGTTCAGATTCGTAATCAGCGACCCCAAAACCTCCGAAATACTGAGTTTCACATGAATTTAGTTACTTTTCACCGTTTTATCTGCCCATGTTGGATCTAAAATTTTGAATTTATCCCTTTAAGCAGCCATAACTATGACGCCATGATGAATTGCGCATATATGCCACACGCCTTTCGAAAGCTCTTTTCAAGACGAACATTTTCCGCCCTTAGTCATTAAAATCCGTCCATACCAATTTTGGACAGATGGGGGGTAAAAGTGACGTGGATTGTCCCATATATATATATATACACACACACACAGGGTGTCCGACAAGTAAGTAGCCAACCGATAGGTGGAGGCAGATAGAGTCCTTAGAATACAGAGTCCGGACATCTTATAGACATCTTTTCATTGGTTCACGTTTTCAAGCCCCTCAAAATGGCGGAACAAGTCAAAATGCAGCGGGAATGCACATATATTCAAAAAACGGTAAATATAAAACATCGGAAACAAGGCTTATTTTATTTATTATAAATATAAGATTCGATCATATACATAGCAAGACAACAAATCGTAGACTTAGCTACATAGCAAGATATTACATAATATTAAGATATAAACTATATTAGTTTGAGATAGAGCATTTAGTTTCACAATTCAAGCGCTATAATTAATCTAGCACGTTCATTATATTAAAACGGTAAATATACCGTGTGCTAGAAAAAACAAACGTCGACCTTTCTCTTTGGAAAAAACTCAAGTCCTCGGTAATATTTATTGTCCTGAAAGGCAGAAAACACAAATAAAGTTAATTTCTTTCGCGCTATAAAAACATGTCAAGAAATAAACATTGCTAACCACCTTTGGCCGTCGATAAATCGATCGAGATACGTCAGGCATGCGCGAAGGCCCGCGTGGGCCTTCGATTAATAATCACGCACGTTGACGCGCACCTCGCGCATGTCAGGTGCGTACAAATTTTGCAAGACCCGTCGGCAGCCAATCGAGCACGGCGCCCCGAGATCACTTTAAAATGTTTAAAATAATCAAAAGCGATTGGATGCTGACTAAAAGACGGCCCCTTTGCAAAGGGATTAAAAGATGCACCCATCGGCGACGGGCGACATCGTCAGCTTTTCGCTCGCACGTTAAACCGCAGATAAACCGCAATTAAATTACCGCTTTCAATCTTACTCAAGATTTCGTAGTTCACGCTATCTTCGCTATTTAAACGTCTTCAAAAGTTCGCGAATCAATTAGTGGTTGAACTTAATATAACTTACCAACTCTTTTATTGTACATTTGTAAATACTTTCATTTCATTCGTGTTTATTAAACTTGATTTTTTGTGTACGTTACGTGTAGTGATTCTTGACTCAAACTCCTTGTGACCTAAAAGGATAGACCGCTCCTCCATTTCTAGTCGCGCTCACGAACAATATTTAACTATATTATTTAACTATGGAATGCATCGCAATAGTTTTACTACTGTATTCTTTAGTTTGCAATCCCTTTCTTTTACACGAAATGCGCATTCTATATAATAAAGCGTTTCATAATTTTTTAGGGCAAGTTATGACAACGCTTTATTGTACTACAAATGATATTTTTCATTTTGTCCATATAAACAGCAAAAAATTGCATTGAGTGTTTTTGAAATGTGAAAAATATTGTCGTATTATTATTTCATGTCATAAAAATATTTGAAAGTTTCATTTTTTAACAAAAGTGTAATAAATTAAAGTAAAAGGCTCTATTATACTTATGTATCAGGGTAAGAGGAATAGGCAAGTGAGAGTTGGGCGCAAGAACTCAAGCGCTAAGACTTCGGTTGTAATCTACTTTATTTAAATTTGAACGTTTCGGTCCTTCTTTCGGACCATCTTCAGCATTATGTTTACAGAATGGTGTACAAAATAATACTGACGGATTGTGAAGTAACAAGATCATAAAAGAAAGAACTTTGAAGTACAAAACAATAACAGATCATAAATGATCGTAAAATTCTGTTGATGGATTGTGAAATCAAAACAAATCATAAAGGAGCAAGATGAGATGTGCCAATCAATAACAGATCACAAATATATGTAGTCGGGTAATAAAAGTGAACCAAATTATTTAGTATGCCCGTAACGGAATAAATAACGAAAATGGGACATAAAAGTGGACGGTCGCATATTGGTGAACCGCGATACACTAAGTGTGGGAGGTTAATAAACAGACCTCCACGGTTGTATCTCGGATTTAAAAGTTATCAGATTTTGTTTAGACGCTCAACAATTTTTGCATATATATGATGTAAACACTCCGTGTCGGTCTGCCGGTTCAGACTGTTTTTTTTTGTCGTTTAATATAAAGCATTTCTGACGTTAATCTTTTTCCTAAATTGATTTCTTCATCCAAGATCTCAACGCCGTCCCAATTAAATTCATGATCTAACAATCTGTGGTCTATGATCACAGATGTTTGCGGAGTGTTTCTGTTGATGTGACTGCGGTGCTCAGTGATACGTGTTTTTAGTAATCTGCCTGTTCGGCCCACATACGCGTCGCAATCTTTAAAAGTTATTTCATATACCATATTTTGCCGTGAGTATTTCGGTAGCGAATCTTTATAGACTTTAATGAAAGAACGAAGTTTGTTCATGCCCGCGTAGGACATGATTACGTTCTGGTCGCGGACTATATGTTTGAATTGTTCCGAAAATCCTGGGATACACGGAATGTTAAAAAATGTTGGGCGCTCCGTTCTGTCTCCTCCACAGAAACACCCTGCTCACGGCAAGAGTGCTATTTCCGGGACCCCTCAATTTTATAGGTGTGTTATATAGATTTTTTACCGAGAAAAAGAATGCCGCAAACCAGAATGCGCTACGACGTATAGTTTTCGAGATATCGATTTTTAAAAGTCGCAATAACAGCAATACTTTTGCCACAACAATTCGTGATCTATCATGTACTATAATAATATACAGAAAATTAGCAGTGACAGCGATTTATTCAATAAATTTTCTTTGTTAATAACTCAACTGTTTAATGAGAAATGTTCGTAAATGAGAAAAATGTTCGTTTCAGTATCAGGTAGTAGTATTGTCTGTATAGTCTTTGTAAATCGAACGCGTCGCGTGAAAAGTTGCAAACCCATGTGAAATTCTAAGAACATAGACCTCGTTTCGCACTGAAAGCAGGGGATGATGGGGGTAGATTTTGCTTTGCGTAACAAGTTGCAAACCCATGTGAAATTCTAAGAACATAGACCTTGTTTCACACTGAAAGCAGGAGATGATGGGGGTGGACCTTGCTACTGTTGTTACATACACATAAGAAAATTACATCCTTGAGCACTAACATTAACTGGTATGTTTTCCAAACTTCTTTTGTTAATAACTTTTTAATGAAGAATGACCGACGGCTAAAACTTTTGAATATTACTCAGGGTCATGACCTTGACAACATATGTCAAGGTCAAAATTATTGGCGATAAGCCTAATATGCATATTTACCAAAAAATTAAAATTTTGAAACATCAATATCTCAAAAACTATGCGCCGTAGCGCATTCTGGTTTGCGGCATTCTTTTTCTCGGTAAAAAATCTATATAGTACACCTATCAAATTGAGGGGTCCCGAAAATAACATTTTCCCCCCCGCTCACAATTAGACGTTCTCTCACTCTTATTAAACAATGTTTTTAATTTTGTGTGGAGCACTTGAAACACGAAAGGTGACAGATATCCATTTTCACGCAAAACTCCTATTACAAATTCGAGATTTATTTGTTGGAATCTTGGATGAGATAATCGGATTGCTCTATCGACTAAACACATGATGGTGCCCTTTTTGTGGCAAAGAGGGTTTGGACTCAAAATTAAGGTATCTACCCGAAAAAGTGGATTTATGATACCAATCGATTTCGACGACATTGTCTCTAATAATAATGGTGGTGTCAAGGAAATTTAGGCGGTCGTCCGTACCTTGCTCCAGCGTGAATTGTAATCGTGGATGGACGGAGTTAAATGAATTAAGAGTAAATTCCAGCATGGAGGACGGCACCGACAACGCAATATCATCTACATATCTAAAGTAGAATAGTAATTTAAACGAAAGAGTCCCTAACATTCGCTTCTCCAGGTCTTGTAAGGTGATATCCGCAATAATAGGTGACAAAGGGGAGCCCATTGGCGTGCCGAAGGTTTGTTGATAATGCACGTTGTTGAAGGAGAAAAATGTGAAGTTAAGGACGAATCGAACCGCGCACAGGAATTCGTCGCGCGGTATGGAGCAATTCCTCTCTATATGTTCCCATCTCTTGAGGATGCTTTTCATTGCCAATTCCACAGGGATGTTTGTGAAAAGCGAGACCACGTCCAAGGAAATTAATTTATAATTGTCATTAATATGCAATCCCGTAAGTTTGTCAATCAACTCAAAGCTGTTATCGATGTGGCTATGAGCCTTGGGAATCGATCCATGAATTATGTTGTGGAGGAAGGTCGCAATAGGATGCAGCGGGCTGTTCACCGAAAACACAATGATGCGTAGAGGGCAGTTCGGTTTATGGATCTTACGCCCTCGGCAAGACACCATCACTACAGTTGAGCCGTCTGTATGTAGCGTTGTTAATGTAGTTCAATCTTTTCCATCTCGTGAGGATGTCATGGAGACCATTGATGATTTTCCTTGTTGGGTCTTTCTTAACTACAGTGTAGGTGTTGTTGTCGGCCAGGAGTTACTTCACAATACGTCAGTATTATTTTGTAAACCATTCTGTAAACGTAATGCTGAAGATGGTCCGAAGAAGGGACTGAAACGTTCAAGTTTAAATAAAAAAGACTACAACCGAAGTCTTAGCGCTTGAGTTCTTGCGCCCGGTTCTCATTTGCCTATTCCTCTTACCCTGATACAAAAAAGTGTATTTCTTTGGAAATATCGTAACTGAACTAATTTTAAATGTTTTTGATTGGCATCACTTTTTGATCCAACAGAATTCAAGTACTCCGAGCATACCCTAGTACATTTAACAATACTTGAAATGGTATAATCAGCTATGTTGTACAATATATTCAGTCCAATATTGTCAATATGGATATTGTCGTTTGGATTCAAAAAAATTTCTGTACATTCTTCTACTTTTTGTAATTTTTTAGGATTATTTAAAAAATCTTCAATAATTTGACCTTCATCTTTGCCATAATTCGAAGTACGCAGTGATTTTAGGTATTGTAATATCGCGAGAAGCTTTAGATTTTGTTTAAATTGTAACGCATTAGGAGTGAGGTGCTTAACTCTTATAGGAGAAAAAAGATTTTCAAGACAATCTTGAGTAAATCGACCAGTTAAAACGTATGCATATTTTCGTTCATTCACGAAATACTTTGTTAAGTCTATGATGGAACTTGTAATCATAATACCACTTTGAACTGGTTTAAATGCTGACTTTTGACCAATTTTTATTTCTCGAAACAATTCCAAGACAGATTGAAGAAATGCAATATTTGAATTGAATTTTGTTTCCTTTTCTTCATTGCTTGATGTTTTGCCTAACGCAACTCGTGGTGTCCGTGCAGTTACTAAAGTGAACTATTTTGAAATAATTTCAATGAATGCTGCTGTCGTATTGAATTCCTTTTTACTTTTCTCTTCAACATAAAACTTCATGGCGCTACTAACATCTCGGCGCTACTAACATCTCGGCTCCATAATTGTTTCGCTTTATTTACCTTCATTTTATTGAATGTTATGCACGTCATATCTTGTTTTCTAATCCTAGGTATTAATTTAAATAGAAAATTTTTTTGAATATCTAATAATTCGTTTAAATGTTCACATTTTACGACGGGATATAATAAATTGTATGTTTCAAAAAATTTCGTGGGTATCTCAATTATTTTGTTATTTAATAAAGCAGATTTCAATTTTTTTAATAAGTGCGGAGCATCAGCAATGAAAAAATGTTTTCTATTTTTATGTATAGGATGAGGAATATAATGTTTGATTCTTGAGTTTCTATTGCAGACAATGCCACCAAATGCTCTCCACATAACTAAATTAACTGGACCCATATCAGTAGTCACAGAATGAACGCATAGTCTAACAGATTCAGCTTTCTGAATGAGTTGTTCTACAATTGGTTTTAAAAGAACACCATTTACATTATTGTATGTGAAATCATAAGCAACAGGAATCTTCCAACAAACGAAAACGCCTCCAAGCATAAAAACCAAAGCATAGCTTCTTTAATTGCACCTATCATGAGTAAAAAAGAAGAAAACAGAAAAGAAGAGTGAAAAGTAAAAAATAAAGATAAATAAAAAGGTAAGTAATTACAGATAAATTTACAGATATGTTAAGTATGTAGAGATAGTAAGAAGGTAAGTGCACATGCAGATACATGCAGATACACTGCATTTTTTTATATAATTGAATATATAACTTAGTTATTTTATTCTATACATTTATTCATTTCTCATTTTATTTAGTTCATTTATTCTATTGTAACTTTATTTATCTCAACAAATGAGTAGAGAATCCATCTAAATTGATATAATAGATTTATTTTTAATTTAGTAAGCGAGAGACGACCTAAACAATCTGTTTATGTTTTAATGTTTAATCGTTCGTCTGCAATCGTTCGTCAACAATCCAATAACAATGTCAAGAGTCGTTGAAAATTATCGGTTTAAACATGATAGTTGCGTCTTGTGTCTTGTGGCTCGCGGCACCTCGTTCGACAAATGTTCCTCAAATCAATCTGGTTCATTAGCATCGCCGTACATCACATTAATTGACTAATTACTCAAGGTAATCACTACAACCATGGTTTTTTACATCTATATTTCACTTGAATTGTCCTTCACGGCTGGAACTGGAACAAGACAGAATGCGTTTAACACGAGTCGGAGGAGTTACTGTGCGCTCTTGTCAAGCGCACGCTTTTAATCTACAAGTATGTAAAAAAGAAGAAAACAGAATATGTATGTACAAGCACCTTTAAATGTAAATCCGTCCAACTATATTATAAAAATAGACAATTCCTCCATTTACGACACATTGTTTTAATATTGACAGATGCTGAGGATGGTCCCAATCATAGGACCGAAACGTTCTATTCATTCAAATTCAATAAAGATATTTTAAAGATATTTACTATAATATTTATTCGCGCACCAATTACAGCGCTAGGCTCATAATTAGTCCGTCTTTCTACCGATATTTGAATATATTATAATTATTTACCAAATGTATCAGCGAGAGTCGACAGGCCAATATGCGACATCGTGCTTTAATCGATCTGTTCATCAGGCATTATGCTCATTTCATCAACGGCAAGCATGCAGTCTTTTTCCCGATTATCTGTAAATTGTGATACCCGTTGTTTTAGTATATCGAAAATTTATTCACAAATGCCAGGTTTGAAGTCGATATTCTCCGATTTTCTTCTAAGCGTACGTTTGTTTGGTAATGGAATGCCCTGAGCTAATAATTTTTGGTAACCGCTAGTACCACACGATAGTTTCATCGCAGAGCCTTTCTAATAGTATTATTGGACCATTTGCAACCTTTTACAGATTGCATATTGAGAGCTTTAATTTGATCCTCATTTAGTATCTTCCTGAAGTTTGTTTGTTTCAGATTTTGATTTTCTACACTTAATTTTCTTTTTTTATATATTAGTCTTTTCACACCTTTCATTAGGATCCTCTTTGACCTAATCAATTTATTAATAATTATATCTGTTTGCTGAAGTTTCAATTTTGTTTCTCTAACTTCTATTTTTGCCTGCTCAGCTTTTTCCAAAATTTTCATGATGTTGACTGCTAGAGGGCACAGATATGGCTGCTATTGTCTTTTCCACATCTTTATTTTGGATGCTTCTCGTTGAAATATATGATTCATTAATATTTTCAATCGATTCCATTTCCTCCAATATTAAATTATCCGAGAAATCTTCATGATGATCTGTTGTCTTCATATTATTTTCAGTCTATAATAAATAACCAATCATATTATTATTTGTAAACCTAATAACATACACATTCTTAACAGCACACACATTGTGAGCCTATTTTATAAAAGACTAAGTTAAACTTACGTTTGAAGAAGACATATCTTTAGTATCGATTAGAACTGTAATATTTTGGTTTCCTTTATTTGCGAAAATGGTAGGGACTGCTGTACTTTTTAACTTTTTTCTCCCATCAATACGTGGTTTTTCCCACATTTCAACCGCAAAATGTGCCTGTTGAATATTAATACTGTTACGTCCTTGCGATCTGTTATTATTTGCGACCCGTTATATTTGTTCTTCGTGGAAGTATCAGTCATCCGAAATTGAATCGTAAGAGGAGGATCGTCTCCGAGCGCATTGCTCGGAGAGTTGTTGTCAAACAAGTCGGACATTTTGAGAGAGAGTCGCTATTTTGAGAGAGTCGTGTGACAGCCGGCCTGTCGTTCAGACGCATCTTGCACACGTTAATTTAATTGCAATTTCCCTTTGTTCCTTGTTCTGTTGTGTTAATTATTTTTTATTGAAAGTTTTTGAGTTATCTTTTTTAAATAAGTGTTATCATTTATTTTGCGGGCGCGAGTGTGTTGTGAGAGTGAGCCGCAGTACGAGATACCGAAGCCGATCCGAGGACGTTACAATACTATTAAATAACATTAAAAATAATACTTAAATAATAAATAATTTACTTTACTATCTAATTTAAACAAATAACATTTATAGTGCAATTTATTAATGTGAATTTTAAAGAAAAACAAAGCCTATCTCACATATAAAGTAGGTTTTTGCTTGATCCAAATCAGATCTGCGAATATTCATAATCCACTGTTGCCTTCTGTCCATATTTGTCGGCAAGCGATGCATCGAATAATGTTTTTTCCAGGAATTGGAACATTTGGTGACGCAACAATAAAGCATGGTTTAGCCTGTCATTAAAGTTTAATGTACTTAATTGACATTATTTAGCGGTTAGAGAGGGAATAATTTATATGTATTAATAATTACTTATATTATGTTATATATTATTTATTATATATTATTGTGTGTTATTATTGTATGTTATTTATTACCTACTCTCTCTTTTTGTCTTCAATTCTTCTATAAAAAAACTTCCTTTTGTTATAATTGATAGGACATTAAAGGGCATTAAAATCTAGTGTTGTACGTCCCTTCTATTATGTACTCCCACCACACATATACGCCATTTTGAGGGGCTTTGGCTCGAATGTCCAGACTCTGTATTCTAGGGACCTTAAAGGTAAATTGGCTCAAACCGAAAAGTCCTGAACCATTTTGCTAAATTCGCAATAGGTATTGCGTTATTAATTAAAATATCTGAGCCAATGAGCGCGTGGAAAGCGGTGGGCCGGAATTTTGCCATCGAAAAGACGAGAGGACAATTATTTTGCGTGACATCGCTCGCCGCTCGCTGCGTGACAATCATTTTTCGGCGCGGTGTCAAATATCATGCGTCGCTCACCGCTCGTTGCGTGACTCCACCTCTCGCTCATTGTTAGATGATGCTTCCGTTGCTAAGAAACTTAAATAAGTAAACCATCTTACATGCCTACCGATTCCGGCCTACCGCTTTCCACGCGCTCATTGGCTCAGATATTTTAATTAATAACGCAATAACTATTGCGAATTTAGCAAAATGATTCAGAACTTTTCTTTTCAGTTTAATCCAATCTACCTCCACCTTTCGGTTGGCTACTTACTTGTCGGACACCCTGTATATTACATTTGATCTGTACAAATAAAAAAATTTATATATGTATAATCAAAATAATATTTGCAATATTCGCATATAACTTTCTACAAGTTACAATTTATGCACGACTTGTTTGCTAAATTGATATAATTGAGAGCTAATAATATAAAATATATTATGCAAATTTCTTAATCATGTATCGTTATATATATATATTTGTAATATTTACAAATATTATTTACAAATATTTACAATACATTTTCTACCTCAAAAGCATCAAGGTAATAGAATTATATAATATAATATTTCAGAGAGTTTGAAGATAGAATGGGCCCCTTCATTTTCATGAGAACGCAACCACAATATATGTATTTTTTTTGTCTCTCCGATTTTAGATTGCAAGCGAGACATTTGCATTGAAGCGTCTTTTTCCAACGTGATATTCATTGAGATATCACGATAAATTTCTCGGATATAATGATAAATTTTTATCATTTTGGAAAAGGCAACAGTTTATATATTTTCTGCTACAATTTTAAGAAAATGTTGCCTCATATATTCCACGTCATTGGAATATTTCTCATTACAAACATTTTCTCCTAAGGCTATAGTTGTAGCGAAAGCTGCAGCATAAATTCCACAACATGTGCCATCAGGTTGTGCTTGAACCTTTTCAAATATTATATTATTTTCATTTATTTGTAGATAACAATGTAATTTTTTTCTTTAGGCACCAATTTATCGTATGTACAGCCGGGTAGGCTGTCATACACTCGAAGCTTGGTGCCGTCAAAAAAAATACATCGTCAGTGATCACTACAATTTCCTCGAATAATTTGTAAGCTTTTGTCGCTACGACTTGCTACATTTATATGAGGATATTCCAAATATAGCACACTTTGTGTTTCAAAATAAGAATTTTTTCTTATGACGCAAAAAATCGGTCCAATGATTCATCATTAATTTTACTATGTACAGGTAATACATTATCCTTTACTAAATAAAAAGGAGCTACCGAATTATCTAGACATTCTTTTTGTTTTGCCATATCGCCTTCAGTTAGTTCTTCTTCATTTTTCGAGCAACTAACAATGATGCAATCGTCACCTTGTTTTGCACTTATTGTTAGAGCAATAACAGCAGTAATAGTTGCTTCTATTGGTAAAATATTAGATTCGAAACATTTCTTTTCTTGGATATTTTCGTCTTCTATATTACATCGTCGAAGACATTTTCGGTTTATTTTTTTGGCTGCTTCTTGTTAAGCTTCTATTATATATCTTGGATTTCTAATCGGCATGTGTCTATTATGCCGACTATCCAAGATTTCTGAAAGCATGCAATCGTAATAGAAACGTGTTAAAAAGGGCAGCAGTTGATTACTCCAAAATACATTGTCCTACATGTGTACTATGTACACGTATTATTTTCAAGCTTCTTGGCGTCCACAAAGCGAAAATACAATAATCTTGCTGCGTTATATTTAACTGGCCTTGAACTTGATAGAAAAATTGGTGATTTCGATTCATCTTATCTGGATTGTTCTTATCAAAGATGCCTTTTAGTTGAGGCAGCGTCTTTATGGCCTTTTCCGCTGTTAAATGCTTAGCTGACAGAGGACATTTCATTTCTACCAGACCATTTTCATCTATGAGTCCGTCAGGAGAAGCACCCAAGCATGAAATTTCAATATCAATGAATAATCCGCAAGTTTTAATCTCCTTCTTCAGTGTTACGACCAATTCTTTTTTCGCAATTTTTTCCATCTCGCGATCATATTTCATAGCCGCGGTATCGATAGAGGGAGGAAATAAAATGTTCTTCACAGTCGCGGCGCAAGACGTTGTCGGTCTGATGCAACATATGATTCCAAAATTAGAAGCCGTCAACATTTCGTGTCTCAATGAATGCCACAAATCCGATTCACTTTGCTCCGTTGTATCACGTTCAATTGGTCTCCAATTTTTCCCATTTTCAAACAACTTTTCCAAATTATTTTGTCGAAGTTGCTAAAAGACATCGGGTAGAAGATCTGGTTTTTGTGATTGCGGGCCGTAATGACAATCTGTTCCTGACTCATGTTTAAATTTCTTTTGCCTTCCATTCATTTCTCGAGATTCTCTGGTTTTTGCAACTTTTACTTGTCGTAGCTTTTCCAGAGTCTCGACAATGGGAGGAACATTTTTACATACACGGTGCGGTCCAAAAGTTTTAGGACTGAATTTTTTACGGTAATACTACTAACGCCATTTGCTCGTTTGCGGTGGAACTATGTACTAGAAACCCTCCTCGAAGATTATACCAAATGGCGTTAATGTGATTTTAATTGTTGTCAAGCAACAACATTTCGCGCAACTCGTATTTGTTACCCTCTGTCAAAAATTTCCAAAAGTTTTAAGACTAAGGCAATATAAAATAAAAAAATGTCGGATTAATTTATTTACCTTTTTATTTACTCAAAATATGATCCATCTGACGCAATGCACCGCTGGGCGCGGATTTTCAAATTCTGCATGGCGCTGGAATAGTTCTTCAAAGGGATCTTTTTCAAATGCTTGGTCACAGCTTTTTGGATGTTATCAATGGTGTCAAATCGAGTCCGTTTTAGTTGCAATTTTAATTTCGGGAACAGGAAATAATCGGGAAGAGACAAATCCGGTAAGTATGGGGGGTGGTGCAACGTCGCGACCTGTTTTTACGCCAAAAACTGACGAATTACTGCTGCTGAATGAGCCGGGGCATTGTCATGCAGGAGGAAAAATTCACGAGTGCGAAACAGGGCGGGACGAACGCGTCGAATGCGTGAAATTAGGCGGTCCAAAACACCTTTATAATATTCTGCATTAATTGTACAACCCTCCTGCACGAACTCTTTGTGCACGACTCCTTGGCTATCAAAAAAAAAAAAAAACAATCAACATCGTCTTGACTCTCGATTTCTGGAAACGCAGTTTTTTTGGTAGTGGAGAATGTTCGCCGACCCATTTCGTTTTTGGATCGTACGCGAAACACCAAGTCTCATCACCAGTAATAATCTTGTCGAGAAAATTTTTGTCCCTTTTAATGGTGTCCAACAAATCTTGACACGCGGCAACTCGCGCGTCTCTTTGCTCTCGTGAGGAAATGCGGGACGAATCGTGCGCACAACTTTCGTTTTTTTAAATCTTCGTGCAAAATGCGTAGCACTACTGTTTTTGGTATGCAGAGTGTTTCTGCTATTATTCGAGACGTCATCCGTCGATCCTCTTTAATTAGTTTGGCAACGGCGGCAATGTTGTTGTCGATTCGAGATGTTGTTGGGCGGCCACTGCGTTCGTCGTCTTTCACCGACTCTCTCCCCTCTCGAAAACGCGCATGCCACCGAAAAATGTTTGAACGAGTCAAGGCTGCATCCCCGTAAGCTTTTTTGACCATTTCAACCGTCTTCGTGGCCGAAAAACCGGCTCTACAACAAAATTTTACTGCGACACGTTGTTCTTCCTTTGCATCCATTTCAAATTTTTGACTAAGGGTAAAAAATACAATTGCGCAAAACGTCGTTGCTTGACAACAATTAAAACCATTCACGCCACTTCGTATAAACTTCGAGGAGGGTTTCTAGTACATAGTTCCACCGCAAACCAGCAAATGGCGTTAGTAGTATTGCCGTAATAAATTCAGTTCTAAAACTTTTGGACCGCACCGTGTATGCTTTTATGCACTTACGTGAGAACTTGTTGCGTATTATATTGCACAACTGCCCCCGCAATTCTAGCATTGTAGGAGCCTCGGTTACCAAAATTGATGCGCTTTCCACCAATTTCTCTGCAGATTATCGAGTTGAACGATTCTGCAGAATCGTTGGTGAATTTCAGCAACAAGCTGTCGGAAAAAGCGCTTAAATATACGATAGCACTCTCTCTCTACTTTTTGGTAAAGATCGTGCAACTTGAGATATGGTACATAATTTTTTTTTGTTTCATCACGGTCACATGTACGACCGCGTTCCCTACATCGTTTATGTTTACCAAATATATGGCTCGGAATATTCAATATATTTTTTTGTAATTCTATAGCCTTATAATGGTCAGTTCTCTTCTCTTCGTAAATCAATTGCTTTTATCACTTCTTTTCGTATTTTCAAAATGTTGTTTTTTACAACACTTTATGGCTGCACGAAACCACGCTTTCTATGCATTTTTTGCTGAGTTGTCTCTACAACAGCCCTCAACTTTTTGCATGGATTGCGAAGCAAATGATTAGTACATTCTATTTTTTTCACGGTTACCATTTTTTCGCGATATGGTCTGCTGTCAACGATGATATACGCTGATATCGTCTGATATACACTGCTATCACCATCGGCAATAACTGTTCTATAAATCATTTCATGCATTTCTAGGCTATTTTTAAAGCCTTCTACAATGGCGTCGCTCTCCATGCTTGTGGAACTTGCGTTAAGATCGAAATTTTTGTAGCATTTATGGTCTCTTGGTTCGATTCCGTTTTCTTCCGCTACATCACATATCATGCAAAATTTATTGCGGACACCGACAACAGTTATGTGCGGAATACCGTTTATAGTTTCTTTTCTTTCGAGAGTGAGTTGCTTTTCAACTTCGCCAGCCATCTTCATATTATCCACGGCTGTTTTCTCAAAATCATTAATTACATTTTTCTCGATATTTGATATAAGTTTTATCGGACATACATGGAATATTCATGGCTGCACACAGCTCTTTCAGCTGGGCAAAACCAATTCCAACTGTAACAGTTCCTGCTACAGCAGCCGTATTAACGTCCAATGTTTCCGGCTCTGTAGGTTCTGACCAGATGTTGACTTCATAATTGCACATTTGACACTTGAAGAACAACTGCGTCATTAACTGGCGTTTAAATTAGCACTCTATGTGTCATTGACGTCATTTAAATTGGCACTCTATTCCTCGCGCATGGTTATCAAATGTTCTATGGATTTCATTCCACAGAAAAGAAATATCGACAATGCGACCTTCAGGCATGCTTCCTAGATTTGATTTGTATCCAGAAAACCATTGTCGATAACAAAATTATTGTTATCTTCGCATTTTTCGACACTTTCGTAACACCTGTCGTAGTACCTGTATTTAAAGTTGACTCCAGGCATTGCATTGTTTGGGTACTAACTTTCGAATTTTTTTAAATAACCAGCACACGAATAAATCGCCTCTGGGCTAAAATATTTTTTTTATAACCAGAGCGCACATGCAAATCGCATCTGGCTGAAATATTTCCACAAACAACCAACACATAGTTAATTTTCAGTTATACATATAAAAATTAGCAAGAGACTGCGTTGTTATTGTTACGTCCTGTGGACCCCACGATTCTTTTCTTTCCCACGATTTAAGAACACGTACAGCTTTTAAAAAATCGTAAAAGTCAAAATTGCATAAAGTAAACTAAGCGAGCCGCGTGCACGCCGAAGAGATTAAAAAATAAACACGTGGACATAATAAACTAATAGAAATATAGACACCGCGACCTTCCTACGATACATAATCCAGAGCAAACTTAAGAAAAAAGAAGAAGAAACAATAAAGATAAAATTCCAAAGACACTCTGTGACACTCTGTTCATATTTTAATAGCGACCAGTTGACAGTTTAAACTGAAAGTATAGACAAACCGTCACTATCCCTCAGCAGAGATCTTCATAAAATAGTAATAAAATGAAAGACGGACACTGATAAACGCATGTGGGCGCTCGAAAGCTGCACGTGCACTCGGACAGCAGACGCAACATACGCGACATACGCATAATCACTGTCTCAAGAGGGGTAATAAAAGTCAACCCCTTTTCATTAGCGGGTGCATCGCGCGCTTCTTTAAACATAAATTAAGCCGAACAAACGATGACGCCGACAGCAAAATACTTAGAACTCCCCATTTTTGGAAGACGCTTTCCGATTCGTAGAATCCGCGACTAAACCTCCGATTCGTTACATTTTTTAAATTTACCCTACAGAGGGGGTAACTAAAATTCATGAGAAAGATGATTAAGAATCATGATTCGTTAAATTTTCCAACGATTAAACGGAGAGCGTAAACTAAAAACGAGATATAAACCGAGATTCTCACCGAAAGCGACGAATGACCGAGAGTACTAACAGTCCGGCACGAGTAACAAAAAGACTCCGCGCCCGTTCCGAATTCGATTCGACTCTGCTAAATCTGACTAACAACACAGTGCGCAAAGGTGTCAAGTGGCAGTTAAGGTGACATAGTGTAGTGAAGCTACCGTGCCACAAACCACTTGGAATCCAAGACCCACCGGCAGTGAAGGCTTGGACCACTACAAAGCGCAGACTGTCGACAACACACCATCAAATAATCATCAAAGAAAAAAACCAAATCACCGCAAGTAGTAAGTCCAAATATTCCAAGATTATCTTTATCCCCTTTTTGTTTTGGAAACAATATACTTACAATTAGATTTATAGCTAAAGAAAAGTATTTTCTTTGATTAACCCAATATTTAAATCAACTACAATAGCTTTCTTATACAAATCTTTAAGTATAAAGTCCCGATCCTTCCCTTAACTCTCCACAACTCACACCGGATTTCCTGCATTCGCAGAGTTAAATTCGTGAGCTTTTCCGCTGGTTACTCTAAATTCCCTGAAAAAAAAATTTTTCTCATTGATTTGTTATATAGCGTACATTACATAAAGCACAAAATATAACGAGAAATAATACGAAAATTTTTTATAACTTTCAAAATTATTTTTTATACACAAACATTAAATTATATATCTTCTACAGTTGATTGTTCTTGCGTTTTCTCTACATTTTTAGTTTTAATTTTTGTTCTCTCTCTGTTTAATTTGTAAATTTTTTGGCTGACATGCTTGCCAACCAGATTTACTTCCAAATCAACGGCCATCTCATCATATTTTTTTACTGCGTGTAACCAATAACGTACAATATTTATAAAATAGTCAAAAATTGTTATACTATTAGATGAATAAAAATTTCATAACTGTGTTCTGAGAAATAATATGAAAAAAGAAAAAGAAGAAAACCTTTTAGTGCTAAAAATCGCTGTGGGTCTAACATTGGTCTAGGTACTGACGTACTTTTTCCTTTTATTCAATTTGAAACAGTTCCTGTGACACTACCCAGTTAACCAAGCGTGATTAATCATATAGAACAAACTAATGCACTGCATGTGTTGTCATAGGTTTGTTGTATGTTTGCTAACATCGAAGTGGAACGCGTTATAAACGCAGCAACATGAGTGCTTATAGAAGCAATCAGTTAATGAAATTTCGAGAGCAAACGATTAGGAATACTGATACATTATGTTTCAGCAACATGACAGCAACTGTTGGTTTGTCGTTTCTCTTAAGGCATCATGATAGCAACATGATGGCAACAACATAAATATAATGATTTCCACTCGTTGTCGCGCATATCTTCTTAACCAATGAAATTTTTTAATCATAACTCGACAACAAAACATAAACATTATGAAATTGTAAAAGTGATTTATTAAAATTTGACCTGACTGGCCAATACAAATATTTCTACACAACGTTTCGGCCCTTGGGTACGGGCCCTTATCAAGTGTTGCTATAAAAATTAACGAAAAATTGTATATTAACAATAAGAAACGAACCGCAATTTGGGATGTAATGTACAGGATACTTATAAAAACGTTACCTTTCAAGCTGTCAAAGTGAAAGCCGTGATATTACTAATGTCGAAAAAGAAGACATGTATGTAATATTACCATGTCTCGCGTCCAAATAACATAAACATTACAAAGACACAGGAACAAACTTTACAAAAAACAACAAGCAATCATACTCTGTGTATTAACGTGTCATATATCGGATTTAAATTGTCTGTCTTTTTGTAGATTAATTTGTTGTTAAATTTTTTTATAAAAAACATCTCAGCAAAAACATCTCTCTTTTCTTTCTATGTTTCTCACAGTGCAAAATTTTTGGTTCCTTCCAATTAAAATCATGTCCGTATGTGGACCGATGGTTGCTAATTACACTGTGGTTACTGGGATGTTTTTTAATGTCTCTGCAATGTTCATTTACACGTGTAGCTAGTTGTCTTTTCGTTTAACCAGTATATGTCGCATCACAATCATTACATTCAATCATATATACATCAGTTTTGTGATTAGCATCATAAAACTGATGTCGTATATATGATTGAATGTAATGATTGTGATGCGACATATACTGGTTAAACGAAAAGACAACTAGCTACACATGTAAATGAACATTGCAGAGACATTAAAAAACATCCCAGTAACCACAGTGTAATTAGCAACCATCGGTTTACATACGGACATGATTTTAATTGGAAGGAACCAAAAATTTTGCACTGTGAAAAACATAGAAAGAAAAGAGAGATGTTTTTGCTGAGATGTTTTTTATAAAAAAATTTAACAACAATATTAATCTACAAAAAGACACAGACAATTTAAATCCGATATATGACACGTTAATACACAGAGTATGATTGCTTGTTGTTTTTTGTAAAGTTTGTTCCTGTGTCTTTGTAATGTTTATGTTATTTGGACGCGAGACATGGTAATATTACATACATCTCTTCTTTTTCGACATTAGTAATATCACGGCTTTCACTTTGACAGCTTGAAAGGTAACGTTCTTATAAGTATCCTGTACATTACATCCCAAATTGCGGTTCGTTCCTTATTGTTAATATACAATTTTTCGTTAATTTTTATAGCAACACTTGATAAGGGCCCGTACCCAAGGGCCCGTACTCAAGGGCCGAAACGTTGTGTAAAAATATTTGTATTGGCTAGTCAGGTCGAATTTTAATAAATCACTTTCATATTTTTATTCATCACTGGCGACTTCAATTTAATTATTTGATAATATGAAATTGTGTTATACGTTTAGGACTTTTCAATAAAAAAATGTTGTTTGAGATCGCAGTCGCGTGCTGCATATTCTAATTAAAATATTTTTACAACGATTAAAAGCCTGAACACTAACAACATATTCGGTTAAAATAATTCTCGAAAATTCTGTTTGTTCGCTCATCGGTCAAAAGCAAAGCAACAAATAAGTTTTTCATCCTTTGAAAGACTTATGTTTCCGACAACAAACACTTGTTATTTTACCAGTCGACCAACCGACATTAGGCTGGTAAGCATGCGCAATTATACGAGAGGATCCGTGGATCACCAATAATCTAAGCTTATCGCGCGTCGCGCATGTCAGGTGTGTATATCGAAACACAACACCCCTTCGACTACCTATCACGCACGGTGCCCTGGGGTCACTTCAAAATTATAAAAATCATTGGTGATCGCCAAAAGGAGCGCCTCTTTACCTAATTAATAAAAGAGAACACACAGAGCGTCCGCCAGCTTTTCGCTTTGAGATCGCTGTATTGTACGCATCTACTGCCTAAAGAACCGCTTAAAACCGCTGAGAAACCGCTTTCTGATAAATATAACTTATCGAGTTATATCTAAAGAAAACCCGCGCTTGCTAAGACTCGCGCTTTTCGTCCGCTTTAATACGCGCATCGTTGTGGTGCACCTAAAATCACACACTGTAAATAATTTGTAAATAGTTTATTTCAATTGTGTTCGTAAAAATAAATTGACTTTTGTTACGTGAAGTGTCGTGCTTAACCAGAGTTTTCTTTCTATCTCTCAAATTGCGTGATCTCTCAAAACCGCCGCGCTCTCGAACAAATGTATATATGTTTACTCTCGAGATTTAATATAAAAATAAAATATTTATTTTTAATTTAACTTGCAAATTATATTTTATTAACTTATTATTTAATTGCTTTATTAAGGGCTACGCCTTTTATACACAAATTTTTAATTTGTATGGAAAATGTTATACTTGAATTAATGTATAAATAATTAATAATATGGTTCATTTTTCACACACATACACACATCACACACAATTACCACTACAGGTAAATATGTTTTTAATTCTTATTTTTTCTGCGCAATAAAAATAAGCGATATGTAATGGTCAAACAATCTTTCACTGTTATGGAAAAACTCTGCAAGTTGAATGATTACAGGCCACCGCACAAACTTTTCCGTAATGCGTGACATTGTTAGAAAAGATTTATGAATATTACTTATTTTATTATTTATATTAGTAGTATTAATCTATTAGAAACTTTCAGTTTAAATATATATATATTAATGTTGGATCGGGACTCCTCCATCATAGTAGGAATAGGCATCCGTGGAAGGGTTTGGCTAGAAGGGCCTGGGTAGCTTAGTTGGTAGAGCAGTCGCCCGGCAAGCGAAAGGTCTCGGGTTCGAGTCCCGGTCCAGTCACCTGAAGGCCCGACTTTTTTTCGCGGATACTACATTAATAATATACGATAAATTGAGCATTTAAATTTCGCGCCTGCATTTCTGAGCATTTCTTATTCGCTCATAACATTGTTTACGTCACTACGCGTGACGTCAGACGTGTCATGCGCAATGCGCAACGCCACAGTATTATACTACTGTAACGGTACACCAGCATTTGGCCACTTGGATGACGTTTTAGTATTGTATAAATGTGTTCGCGAGTGCTCCCGCTAAAAGTGTACAGAATCAGCCCATTTCTTGGCTATCTTTTTCAAAAAGGTAGGTTTTTATCAAATTAGTGTTTTCTGTCCGTGTTCGAACCTCAGGACTTGAAGACTCACGTATCTGCATTCTACCTAGTGCTTCTTTCTCATACAGTTTGTAAACCACCCATTGTTCTCGACTTCGTCCATTGTAGGCAATTGCCCTCGGACAAAAGGCATTTACTTTATAGTGAGCACGTGTTTTTTTGAGAAGAGGTAACAATATATTGTAATGTAAGTCGATTTTCTTAATTTTCCATTACAATTTATTAAATTATTTTTAATTATTCGTTATTTTCGGCAATACTATATATTTAAAGTTTTATAATTTCCCAAGTGTTTGAGTTTTACATTGCAGATTTAGTTAAGTAAATTCTTTCAAAAGCATTTTATAATTTGTTATATGCTAATAAGTGTATTCTTATAAGTGTATTCTTATTAATTATTTGTGACTTTGCTATCGCATATGATAGTTTTATATTTATCACTCTTACATATTTACATTCATTTGTCCTATTCGATTAATGTTACATATTGTAATAGATTTCATTAGATCGTACCTCACATTTTATAAATTGCGATTACTCTTTTCTGATTACTTATTGCATTCGTACTCTTTTTGTATGTTACAGATAGTAGCAGAACTTTCAGCACTATAATTTAAAAAAGTGTTTTTAAAAATTTTTTGGAAGAGGCAACAATATACTGTAATGTAAGTTTGTTTTATAATCTTTCAAGTGTGTGTTTAAATTTTAACATTGTTAAAATGAATCTCTTTAAAACTCGAAATGTCAAAATCTTACGTGGTCGGGAACCGCAGTTTAAGTGGGTGACCTCCGTTTGGACACGTAACGATTGGACACCGCTCGATTGGACACGCACTATTGGACACGTTTTATTGGACACTGCTCGATTGGACACCGCTCGATTGGAAACCGCACGATTGGACACTGCACGATTGGACACGCACATTGCACGATTGGGCACGTACATTGAAGGATTGGACACGGCACGATTGGACACGGCACGATTGGACACGGCACGATTGGACACCACACGATTGGACACCGCACGATTGGACACCGCACAATCTGTCATACCGACAACTTGCAGCGACACGAGTATGCTCTGTGGTCATATGCGCATTCGTTTTCGTTAAAGTGCATGAAATTTAAACGCAACAAATGTGAAAATTATAAACCCATGTGGAATTTCAGTTTGCGTTGCAAAGTACACGCACAGACTGCACCCATCCCCGTCCCCGCCCACACTTCCGCCCCCACCCCCGCCCCCATCCCCTTTACAAACCCATGTGGAATTCCACTTTGTACTTTACAATACAAGCGGTGTTCAATCCTGCGGTGTCCAATCGTGCGGTGTACAATCGTGCGGTGTCCAATCGTGCCGTGTCCAATCGTGCAATGTACGTGTCCAATCGTGCAATATACGTGTCCAATCGTGCAGTGTCCAATCATGCGGTGTCCAATCGTGCAGTGTGCGTGTCCAATCGTGCAGTGTCCAATCGTGCGGTTTCCAATCGAGCGGTGTCCAATCGAGCAGTGTCCAATAAGTGTCCAATAGTGCGTGTCCAATCGTTACGTGTCTAAACGGGATACGCCCGTTTAAGTTATTATCATGTCAGCGTATACGCATATTAAACTCGTTGCGGCAAAATAATCAAAGGAATAATAACATAGATAATCTATTGATAGACGCTGTGACTGACCGTCGTACTACTATAGACTCAGCATCGCATTATTCTTTCATCAATCAAAGTTCTGATGTCAGTGAACAGTGTAGTGAACTTTCTTCTGTTGTCAATGAACAATGTAGTGAGTTTTCTTCTTGTGATTCAATGAATGTCAATAATTGTAATTTTTATCTTGAAAGGAACATTTTATCTAGTAATATAAGTGATTGCAATTCAAATGCAAAAGTGAATTTTTTTCATGTATTTCAAAAATCCCTTGCAGAATCTTTTGTACAAGGAAATCTTACACATACACAAGGAAATAATTTTAACGACGTTACAATCACTACCATATCTCTTGTATCTTACGAAAGATTCGCGAAAATTATTAAATACTCTGCGTAAAGGTCCTAATATATCTAAAATTGAACCTGAAGAATATTTGCATATATATATATATATATATATACAGGGTGTCCCAAAATCACCGGACACCGTTTTACTGACAAATTCTGTGGAACATTCTAAGACGAAAATTCTTATGCGAAAATGTCGAGGTTATAATAGTTTTTAAATGGGAAGCACTTAAAATTGACCAATAAATCTGCGTAAATTTCGCGCGCTCAGACATGGCACATTGCAAAGCAAGTGAAGGTTTATACAAGCAAGTGAAGCCTTTATACATTGACTCAGTTTTTATATATTGACATAATTCTGCATACAAGGAAATTACTCTTATTACTTTTATTACTGTCATGAAATTTTATCTTATTTATCTGATTGTTTAATTTACTATACATAAAGATTAATGCCAGCATTACGGAACATCAATCAATACATATGTCAAATGAAGTGCGTCACAAACTGGCGCATGACTTTTTTCGTATGGTAAGCATATTCAAATTATGTCAATCGATAATTTTATATTTCTATAATAAAATAGGAAAAAAATAAATAATGTATAATAATAACGTTGTTCAAAACGACTTGAAATTATTTCATTTTCTTATTCCTTTTTTTTGGATTATAAGATTAATTTCCTTTCGAGGAACTCTTCGCCTGATATTATTATTTGTCAGAAAATAATTCTTAGCGTGACTTTCGTTGTTGTTCTATCTTTCATGCTTCACAATAAAGCTGTCAATGTTAGGGATCATAAATCGTCAAGCATTGACAGACATCGACAGATGAAGCCTCTTTAGACAGCCAACAACAACGAAAGTCACCCGACAAAATAAACTTTGATAGTCTCGAGAAATCTGGACCTTTCCAGAAAAAAAACTGCCTATATTAACTCGCCCGCCGCACAATTCCGGGCAGATCGCTTTTACACTCGCAGTCTTACGCAGTTAAACTCGTCTCAGCTTTTCTCAACTTTTCTCAGCTTTTCTAGAAGTCGCTCGCTTCTAAAAGCCCGAACGGTCGCGCTCGCGAATCGTGCTATCGGTTAATTACAATAATTAACCAGCTATAGATTTCTGTAAATAAACTTGTATATATATTTCAATTTAATTTAATTACATAATAAAGTTGTGATTGTCTACATTACGTGCTGAAAGATAATTTTGTGCCGTCTATCAAACATTGCTGGTCCTTCGAGCCGGATATCGCTTGTATCCGAAGTTGCTGTGAAGTGCGTGACATCCTCGCGCGTGGTGGAGTACGTGACCTCCTCGTGTGCAGTGAGTACTCTCAGTTTCTCGTGCGTGTTCCTCGTCGTCGGCCAAGTCGCCTCCTCAGCCAATCACGATGAGTATGGACGCCGACGCGCTCCTGCGAAGTCAGCAGGAACTTCAGGGTCGCATAGCACGCACCTACGACAATTTAAAGAAATCAGGCGCTTCAAAGATCACGGCGGGCGCGGTGGATTCGAGACTAAAAGCACTGGAGGCCAATTGGACCAAGTTCGAAGACAACCATGAGGCGCTCCGCACCATGTATTGGAAGGCGGTGTGCGACCACGATTACCTCAAAAAAGACTTCTTCGGACTCGTCGAAGAGAGCTTCTTGTCTCAACGAGGTACCCTCCTGGACCTTGCGCTGTCACTGAAGAACCCGGTGGAGCAAACTGAGCCCACTGAAGCAGGAGCTCCCCAGCCGCGGCGGACTCTGCCACGCATCCAACTGCCGAGCTTCTCCGGGAAGTACGAGGAGTGGCCTGCCTTCCGGGACCTCTTCCGGTCGCTCATCACGCAGGATCCTTCCGTGTCAGGAGTGGAGCGTCTTCACTACCTGAGGACGAGTGTGAAAGGAGAAGCGGAACAGCTGATTCGTAACTTACCGACAACGGGTGACAACTTCGACCGGGCGTGGTCCATGCTAGCCGACCACTACGAGAATAAGCGGCTGCTGGTAAGGTCCTGTTTCTCCGCCTTCACTGCGACACCTAAAATGAAAAGCGAATCAGCCGTGGATCTCAAGCGTATCTTTCACGGAATGCTTAGTACTGTGGGGACATTGGAGGGGATCGGACGCCCCATTTCGGATTGCACCGATTTGTTTGTGCATCTCGTCGTGGAGATGCTAGACCCGCGCTCGCGGCGGGAGTGGGAAACCTCTGTCAGTGACACGTCCGAGCCACCATCCTACGAAGCGCTGAAGACGTTTCTGGAACGTCGGATGCGGACGTTAGAGGCCCTTCAACCGACAAAGAACGAGGCGCCATCCTCATCATCGAGCAAAGCCGCAAACACCGCCTCACGATCCGCTAGATCGCACCTGGCGCAGAAGACGGCGAAGAAGAGCGGACGGTGTACACTGTGTCAGGGCGACCATTACATCTTGTTCTGCAGCGATTTCCAAAAGAAGCAGCCAAAGGAGAAGAAGGAGTTCGCCGAGGCCAAGCAGCTCTGCCTCAACTGCTTCGGGAAACACCAGCTGACCGAATGCCAATCCAAGAAAAATTGCGCTGCGTGCAACGCGCGGCATCACTCCTCGACGCACGACGCCTACGTGCCCTCGGGGACCTCGTCGACCGCAGCCTCAACATCACTTCACGTCCAACGCCGAACAGACGACCGAGCAACGGTGCTTCTCGCCACGGCTCGCGTCGACATCGCCGCCAGGTGTGGGGCCAAGGTTAGTGTGCGCGCCTTGATAGATTCCGGATCAGAGGTCTCCCTGATCACAGAGGCCTTGGCGCAACGCCTCAGACTCTCGCGCGCCGCTGCCTCCGTGACGATCCTTGGGATCGGAGGGCAGCGCGCAGGATCAGCCAACGGCAAGGTTGAGGTGCGCCTGTCATCGAGGACGACGGACTTCGCGATGCATCTCACAGCACTGGTGTTACCGCGGATCTCTGCCTATGGCGCCCGAGTGAGGACGGCGGGCGGCGAATGGCCCCACGTACGCGATCTGCCGCTGGCGGATCCGGATTTCCGGGCCGCCGACCCGGTGGAACTTCTTCTGGGAGCAGATGCGTTCTTCCAGATCATTGAAGACGGGTTGCGGAAGGGCGGACCGCGCGCACCAATCGCACAGAGGACGACGCTAGGGTGGATCCTCTCAGGCGTTGTCGACGGAGTTGAGGATGGAGCACCGGCGCTGGCACATCAGTGCACCGTAGACGAGCATCTTTCAGCTTTAGTTGGTCGGTTTTGGGAGCAGGAGGAGCTTCCGCACACCCCTCTTCCACTCACCGAGGACGAGCAGCGCTGCGAGGACCTCTTCGTGGACACCCACACCAGGACTCCGGAGGGGAGATACATGGTGCGCCTCCCAGTGACGACTACCTTGCCGGCACTGGCCGACACCAGACGAGCTGCTCTTCGCCTGCTGCACTGCATGGAGCGGCGATTCTCGGTGGACCAGGAGTTGCAGCACCTATACAAGGCATTCATGGCCGAGTACCAGGAGCTCGATCACATGTCGCTTGCAGGTCCTGCGACGGTCGCCCGGAAGGCACTGTGCTACCTTCCCCACCACGGGGTCCTGAAGACGACTGGCAACACCAAGAAGATCCGAGTGGTTTTCAACGGCTCCTCACGCTTGCCCTCCGGGGAGTCTCTCAACGGGCACCTGCTGCCGGGCCCAAACCTCTTGCCAGCCTTGCCGGACGTGATCCTGCGGTGGCGAGTGCATCGATTCGCTATGGTGGCGGACATCGAAAAGATGTACCGCCAAATCCTTGTGCATCCCGGAGATCGCGACCTGCAACGCATAGTATGGAGATCGAACGAGAGCAATACTGTACAAGAGTATAACCTCAACACCGTTACTTACGGCTTGGCGTGCGCTCCGTTTCTTGCCATACGGACACTCAGGCAGCTGGCTTCGGACGAGGAGAGGCGGTATCCGCAGGGCGCCGCCGTGCTGCGACGGGATACCTACGTCGACGACATCCTGACGGGCGCCGACACCCTCCAGGAAGCTTGTATTGTGCAGCAACAGTTGACACACCTGTGCGAAGCGGGAGGATTCCCGCTAAAGAAATGGGCGGCAAACACAGACGCACTGCTGGAGAGCGTTCCGCTCGAGCATCGGCAGCAGAGTCAACCACCCACCTGGGACCAGGATCAGGAACACTCCACGTTGGGGCTCCAATGGCACCCGAGAGAGGACTCGTTCTCTTTCAAGGTTACGCCGACCGAAGCGGGACGCGTGACAAAGAGATCTGTGTTGTCTCAGACAGCGCGGCTGTTCGACCCGCTGGGGTGGCTTTCTCCGGTAATAATAAAGGCCAAAATAATTATCCAATCAATGTGGTTGCAGCACCTCGACTGGGACGAGCCCGTGACATCTGGTGACGAGCAGGCGTGGCTGCTGATCCAGGAAGAGCTCCCCGTGCTCGGAGAGATCCGCGTTCCTCGCTGGCTTCATACGAAACAAGGAGACACGCGTGTGGAGCTGCACGGTTTTGCAGACGCGTCCGAGCGTGCTTACGCGGCGGCCGTTTACGCGAGAATACGCTCCGACGACATCACCAGCGAACCGCTCCTGCTGACGGCTAAAACAAAAGTCGCGCCGATTCGCCAGGTGTCCCTGCCGCGGTTGGAGCTCTGCGCCGCGGCTCTCTTGGTCAAATTGGTCAGTCACGTCCAGAGGACGATGGAGTTGACCGACGCCCGGACGCACCTATGGTCTGATTCCACCGTGGCCCTCGCCTGGATCCGCGGCCATCCATCCAGATGGAAGACCTTTGTGGCTAACCGGGTCGCCGACATCCAGCGAACACTTCCGGACGCACGATGGCATCACGTCCCAAGCCAGGACAATCCCGCGGACTGCGCGACACGAGGGCTCTCACCCAAGGAGTTGCTGAGCCACCCGCTATGGTGGCAGGGCCCGTCTTGGCTCAACAATCGCCCCCACTGGCCTCCACGCGGAACACCCGCCACCGAAGAGGAAGAGCTGCCGGAACGACGCGCTCGCGTGTTCACCGCCACCGCCGAACCCGAGGACGACACTCTCCTGTTGCAGCGCTACTCGTCGCTTCACCGTCTGCTCCGCATCACTGCCTGGTGTCGTCGATGGCTCGGTGCGCTGCGAACCCGACAAACATCCTCTGTTACAGGTCCTACGTTAAGCCCACAGGAACTGGAAGGAGCGCGGCGAACATGGATACGTCGAGTGCAAGCGGCATGGTACCCCGCAGAGCTCAAGGCCATGGCAAAGGATCGGCCGCTGGCTGGCCGCAGTCCGCTCCTCCGGCTAGCTCCCTTCCTCGACGACGACCAGCTGCTGAGAGTGGGAGGACGGCTGAAGCACTCGCTACTGAGTCCTGACGAGAGACACCCGGTGATTCTGCCAGCAGCCTCTCACTTCACTTCACTGGTCATCGACGCCTGTCATCGGGGCACGATGCACGGCGGCGTGCAGCTCACGCTTGGAACACTGCGGCAGCGGTATTGGATTCCAGGCGGGCGGGCAGCGGTCAAACAGCACGTACATCGGTGCGTAAAGTGCGTGCGATGGCGGGCGGCATCCCCAAAGACGGCAATGGGGAACTTGCCACGACCTCGAGTCACGGCCTCACGACCCTTCACCCACACGGGGGTCGACTACGCGGGACCAATCCAGTTGCGGACGACCAAGGGGCGCGGCCACCGGGCGTACAAAGCGTTCTTGGCCATCTTTGTGTGCTTCAGCACCAAGGCTGTGCACCTGGAAGTGGTCTCGGAGTACAGCACCGACGCGTTCCTCGCAGCGTTCCGTCGCTTCGTATCGCGCAGAGGGCTGTGCCAAGCCCTCTACAGCGACCGAGGGACGAACTTCGTAGGCGCCGACTCGCAGTTACGGGCCTTCTTCCAGAACGCCGTCAGAGGCGACGCGCATCTGGGAAGCCTGCTCAGCAACGACGGAGTCCAGTGGCACTTTAACCCGCCAGCCGCCCCGCACTTTGGAGGTCTTTGGGAGGCCGCCGTAAGATCAGTAAAGCACCACCTGAAAAGAGTAATCGGTGAGTCGACTCTAACTTTCGAGGAGATGAGCACGGTTTTAGCACAGATCGAGGCATGTCTCAACTCGAGACCTATCCTCGCACTCACCGACGATCCCGACGATGTGAACGCATTGACGCCTGGCCACTTCCTGATCGGAACAGCCTTGAACGCCGTACCTGAACCCTCGCTGGCGGAGGAGCCAGCTAGCCGTCTCTCGCGATGGCAATACCTCCAGCAGATGCGCGACCATTTCTGGCAGCGGTGGTCACGCGAGTATCTGCACACCCTCGCTGCACGACCAAAGTGGTGGAGAACAGATGCTGCGCCTCGCATCGGCGATCTTTGCATCATGCGCAGCGAACAAACTCCGCCAGGCAAGTGGCCGTTGGCTCGCATCACGGCCCTCCATCCCGGCGACGACGGGGAAGTGCGAGTCATAACACTGCGAACCGCAACCACTACCCTAAAGAGACCGGTGGCGAAAATCGTCCTCCTCCCGACGGCCGCCTCAGACGCCCAAGACACCAGGGGCTGACCGCGTGGTCAGGGCGGCATCGCACGCCACCGCTAATGAGACCCTTTGCATGGGGTCTCCTCCGCTTGTTCTTTCGATCATTCGCTCATATCATTATTAACCATATGCAAAAATAGAATATGTAAACAAACCATAACCTCACCTGTCATCGGGCCATTCCACCTCATGCACGCTCTCAATACTCACGCTTGTGAAGCAGAACCCTTCCTCATTATCCACGCACATGTCACTCACTCACACAGCTGCATCTGCATCCTCTTCATGAACTCCACGCACATTATGCACCTCACGAAATCACGCATACTATCTACATAGCGCCAATGCGAGACACTCACGGTAATCACGCGGCTCGCACGTGCTCATCCGCCATCACGATCCACGGCGCTAGCGCTACCAGTTTCGCTAGCAGCCGCTAGCGAGGCGGGCGGCATGTTCAAAACGACTTGAAATTATTTCATTTTCTTATTCCTTTTTTTTGGATTATAAGATTAATTTCCTTTCGAGGAACTCTTCGCCTGATATTATTATTTGTCAGAAAATAATTCTTAGCGTGACTTTCGTTGTTGTTCTATCTTTCATGCTTCACAATAAAGCTGTCAATGTTAGGGATCATAAATCGTCAAGCATTGACAGACATCGACAGATGAAGCCTCTTTAGACAGCCAACAACAACGAAAGTCACCCGACAAAATAAACTTTGATAGTCTCGAGAAATCTGGACCTTTCCAGAAAAAAAACTGCCTATATTAACTCGCCCGCCGCACAATTCCGGGCAGATCGCTTTTACACTCGCAGTCTTACGCAGTTAAACTCGTCTCAGCTTTTCTCAACTTTTCTCAGCTTTTCTAGAAGTCGCTCGCTTCTAAAAGCCCGAACGGTCGCGCTCGCGAATCGTGCTATCGGTTAATTACAATAATTAACCAGCTATAGATTTCTGTAAATAAACTTGTATATATATTTCAATTTAATTTAATTACATAATAAAGTTGTGATTGTCTACATTACGTGCTGAAAGATAATTTTGTGCCGTCTATCAAACAAACGTAATTTTCCTACATCGATAATTACATAGAGCAGATTGAATATGTAAAATCGGCAAAAGTCAAGAAATGTCTTAATTATTTATCCAATTTTATCATTATTATTATTATTTTTTTTTTTTTATATAATTTTTTAATTATTTTATCCTACTTTATCATAGAAATATAAAATTATCGATTGACATAATTTGAATATGCTTACCATACGAAAAAAGTCATGCGCCAGTTTGTGATGTACTTCATTTGACATATGTATTGATTGATGTTCCGTAATGCTGGCATTAATCTTTATGTATAAATTAAACAATCACAGATAAATAAGATAAAGCTTCAATGAATTTCCTTGTTGTATGCAGAATTATGTTAATATCTAAAAACTGAATCAATGTATAAGGGCACCTTCATTTGCTTTGCGATGTGCCATGTCTGAGCGCGCGAAATTTCCGCAGACTTATTGGTCAACTTTAAGTGCTTCCCATTTAAAAACAATTATAGCCTCGACATTTTCGCATAAGAGTTTTCGTCTTAGAATGTTCCACAGAATCTGTCAGTGAAACGGTGTCCGGTGATTTTGGGACACCCTGTATATATATAAGATTTGCGAAAGCTCTTATTAAAATTCTTCAAAAAACACCATCGAACTTGATTCCAGATATACTTAAAGTTGATTGGAGTACTGACGGTGCCAAATTGAACAAGTCAGGTAATATGCAAATCTGGCCGATTCAATGTTCTGTAGCTAACATCGCTAATTCCAAACCTGAAGTTGTAGGGATTTACAAAGGACCGAAAAAACCATATAGTTTTGATCTTTTTCTTCATCAGTTCATTGATGACGTTTTTCAAGTTGTTAGCAACGGTGTTCTATTTCTTCAAAAACAAATTCCTGTGGTATTACGAGCCTTCATTGCAGATACACCTGCACGTTCTTGGATATTGAATCATTTTGGACATACTTCCAGTAATCCGTGTTCCAAATGTAAAGTTATTGGTATTCGATGCGAGGACCAAATGGTCTTCATGGGCACAAATCATCGTTTACGAACAGATGATGAATATGCTCAGCTCATCGATGAAGATCATCATAAAGGTCCGAGTCCAGTAAGTCGTTTATCAATGGGTATGGTTTCCCAAGTACCCATAGAATATATGCATTTGATTTGTATAGGTGTTGCCAAAAAGTTGTTGACTGCATGGATTACTGGAAAGTACAGAAAAAAAATGAAATTGTCTGGTCGAAACCAAGACTTGATTTCAAAAAGACTTCAACATCTTGCACGGTATTGTCCACGAGAATTCGCAAGAATCGATAGCTGATTATAAAGATTATAAGGCAACTGAAGGTCGTCAATTTATTTTGTATACTGGACCAATAATTTTACAAGGAATTATGGAAGAAAGTTATATGCATTTTTTATTTTTGCATGCGGCAATACGTGCACTATGCTGTCCATCAATTTCGCAAACACTGTTGCTTTTTGCAAAACTTGCTCTTGATACATTTGTACAAAAATGTCCTCAATTTTATAAACACACTTTCCTCTCGTACAATGTTCATGCATTGCTACATTTACCAAAAGATGTTGAATGGTTAGGTCATCTTGATTCCTTCTCAGCTTTTCCTTACGAAAATAATATATCGTTTTTTAGAAAATATTATAGGAAACCTCATCGTCCTCTACAACAATTTTTTTATAGACAATTTGAAAAAGAAAATCAAGAAGAACTTAAACCTATGACTGATGTTGATACAATTACATTTTTTGAAAAACATAATAAAGATCCTCTGCCTTTGGAACTTTCAGTGCATACTTTTCAATATAAGAAGCTGCGAAGTAAGAGCATTTTTATAAATGTTGATTCTTTGAGCGATAGATGCTGTGTTCTTCGTGATTCGTCAATATGCATTATACACAATATTGTTCAAGTAGGAAATTCACATTATTTAATAATTAAAAAATTTGAAAACGTCGAAGATTTTTATGATGTCGGTATCCCCTCTTTGTTAATCGGTATGTTTAAATGTTCCCTATTAAATAACAATTTCAGTGTTGTATTGATTCATGAAGTGAAAGCCAAATGTTATTTGATGCCATGCTGGACAGTTAACGATGGTGAGAGTTCAGATTGCAGTATTATTGAGAATAATGAGCCTATCGCTGGAAAATATGTTGTTTTAATTCTACTATAATCACAATATTACACAATATTGACTATGTTCTTTATATTTCCGTCTTTTATTTTCTAACATGATGTATTTGCACGTATTTATGTGTAGGTATCTTTTTATGGTGTTTATTGCATGCAAGGCTTAAAATAAATATTGTTTTCTTATATGTAGAAAAAATGTGCTTCAATGTACAGTACTTTATTTCTGTAATGAATTCTATGTACTTTCTTGAGTTGTTTATATGACTATATATTATATTAATGTTTAGTTTTTAGTATGACATATATTAATATGTTATTGTCAGAATGGAAGCTGAGAGAAATAAGATCATTCGAAAGAAACGTCGACAACTTGGCCGTGCTAACTTCGCATTAAATACGCATCGAACAGGACAATCAAAACAATAAATAAATATATTTATATGTTACAGTTAAAACCCGAAACTTGTCAAAACCCGAATTTACTGGAAAATTCTAGTTTTAATTAAGCCCTCTCGGCAATTCGCGTTCTAACTGAAATAATTTAGTTAAAACTAGAATTGACCGACCTCTTTAGTACATTCGCGTTCTAACTAAAATAATTTAGTTACAACTAGAATTGACTGATTGCTGTTAGTGAATTCGCGATCTAACGTGTTTCTGTTACAGTCAAAACGCGAAATCCCTCAAGCAATAATACTAATATTCACTAAATAAACATTAAGATTCTTGCACTATGATTATGTTACCGTAAATACCCGAAATCCGTTATATCGCGAACTTACTAGTTAAAACGCGAAGTATCCATGAGCGTTAGTAATTTCGGGTTCTTACTAGTCATATCTAGAAGACACTAATGTCGTTAGTAAAATGCCAAATGAAAAGATAATATCGGCTATTTACTCGTTAGTAAAATGCCGAATGAAAGGATAATATCGGCTAATATTTAGTGAATATTAGTATTATCGCTTGAGGGATTTCGCGTTTTGACTGTAACAGAAACACGTTAGATCGCGTATTCACTAACAGCAATCAGTCAATTCTAGTTTCAACTAAATTATTTCAGTTAGAATGCGAATTTACTAAAGCAGTCGGTCAATTCTAGTTTTAACAAAATTATTTCAGTTAGAACGCGTATTGCCGAACCGGCTTAGTTACAACTAGAACTTCCTAGTAAATTCGAGTTTTGACGGGTTTCGGGTCTTAACTGTAACATATGTTTATTTATATATTGTGACGATTTCTTTTTACGCGTTAATGTTCTCTCCCGATAGCGGAGCGACTATCAGGAGCGATCGTCTCCAAAAGAGATATCGTATAAGAGGGTGTTTCACGCGGTCGGGAACTCGGATGACGGTTGTTCCGCGCGTACCGCAGCAGAACACCGGCCGTCGGAACGAAAGTCCTGGGCGCCAGACGCGGTCTTTCACGCGTCAATTCGCGATATGCTAATCTTTTCTCGAATCTTGGCCGATAACTCCGCCGCGGGCGGACTAGCTCACCTAACGGTAGAGGGGCAGGGTGGAGTTGCCGCGAAAGAACAAATAATCCCTAAAAACTTACCTTTTTAAAAAAAGGTAAAAAAAAGGCGCCAAGTACACGCGCCATGTGAAAGTGTTACACAACCATGTGAAAAAGTGTTACACAAAAAAGTGTTATTTTTAAATTCTACGAATTATTTTAATATTGTATAAAGTATGTCCTACAAAAATAATAATAAAAAATTGCGCCAACTGCAAATAAAAACTTATAAAAATATTTTAAGCAAAAAAATTGTACAAATTAGTTGTTTTAATTTCCTACAAAAATAATGATATCAAAAATTGCACCAACTAAAAATAAAAGCTTATAAAAATACTTTAACCAAAAAAAGTTGTACATAGTATGTAATTGTTTTAAACTGTAGAAAAACTACTATAAAAAACTCTACAAAATAATGTTATTTTTTTAATTAAACCGTAAAAATCTGTTTTACAACTTATTTGGATATTGTATAAAATATAATAATATTGTATAAAATATGTCCTACAAAAATAATGATATCAAAAAATTGCGCCAACTGCAAATAAAAACTTATAAAAATATTTTAAGCAAAACAGATTATATAAAATAGTTGTTTTAATTTCCTACATATATCCTACAAAAATATATCCTACAAAAATAATGATATCAAAAATTGCGCCAACTAAAAATAAAAGCTTATAAAAATATTTTAACAAAAAAAAGTTGTACAAAATATGTAGTTGTTTTTATTTCCTACAAAAATAATGACATCTATGTCCTACAAAAATAATGATATCAAAAAATTGCGCCAACTGCAAATAAAAACTTATAAAAATTTCCTACATACATCCTACTAAAATAATAATATCAAAAATTGCTCCAATTAAAAATAAAAGCTTATAAAAATATTTCAACCAAAAAAAGTTGTACAAATATGTAGTTGTTTTAATTTCCTACAAAAATAATGACATCAAAAAATTGAATAAAAGAAGTTTAATAAAAAAAAGATTATATAAAACAAAAAACAAATTAAAAATTTATACAAAAATTAAAAACTAAAAATTTTTACAAATTAAAAATTAAAAACTTATGCGGATATTAAAAATTTATACAAAATCAAAAAATAAAAAAAAATTTAGTTAAAAAAACTTGGCGCTGCTTTTTTCAAAATTATATATAATAAACATTACATTAATAACTGCATTAACTTAACGTATATACGAAATACGTTAATATCATTAGTATATTGGTCAGTTTAGCAGCGCCAAGTTTTTTTAACTAAATTTTTTTTTATTTTTTGATTTTGTATAAATTTTTAATATCCGCATAAGTTTTTAATTTTTAATTTGTAAAAATTTTTAGTTTTTAATTTTTGTATAAATTTTTAATTTGTTTTTTGTTTTATATAATCTTTTTTTTATTAAACTTCTTTTATTCAATTTTTTGATGTCATTATTTTTGTAGGAAATTAAAACAACTACATATTTGTACAACTTTTTTTGGTTGAAATATTTTTATAAGCTTTTATTTTTAATTGGAGCAATTTTTGATATTATTATTTTAGTAGGATGTATGTAGGAAATTTTTATAAGTTTTTATTTGCAGTTGGCGCAATTTTTTGATATCATTATTTTTGTAGGACATAGATGTCATTATTTTTGTAGGAAATAAAAACAACTACATATTTTGTACAACTTTTTTTTGTTAAAATATTTTTATAAGCTTTTATTTTTAGTTGGCGCAATTTTTGATATCATTATTTTTGTAGGATATATTTTTGTAGGATATATGTAGGAAATTAAAACAACTATTTTATATAATCTGTTTTGCTTAAAATATTTTTATAAGTTTTTATTTGCAGTTGGCGCAATTTTTTAATATCATTATTTTTGTAGGACATATTTTATACAATATTATTATATTTTATACAATATCCAAATAAGTTGTAAAACAGATTTTTACGGTTTAATTAAAAAAATAACATTATTTTGTAGAGTTTTTTATAGTAGTTTTTCTACAGTTTAAAACAATTACATACTATGTACAACTTTTTTTGGTTAAAGTATTTTTATAAGCTTTTATTTTTAGTTGGTGCAATTTTTGATATCATTATTTTTGTAGGAAATTAAAACAACTAATTTGTACAATTTTTTTGCTTAAAATATTTTTATAAGTTTTTATTTGCAGTTGGCGCAATTTTTTATTATTATTTTTGTAGGACATACTTTATACAATATTAAAATAATTCGTAGAATTTAAAAATAACACTTTTTTGTGTAACACTTTTTCACATGGTTGTGTAACACTTTCACATGGCGCGTGTACTTGGCGCCTTTTTTTTACCTTTTTTTAAAAAGGTAAGTTTTTAGGGATTATATCATTTCCTTTGTAGTATATGTTAAACATATTTAAATAAATAAGCAAAGAACCCGCCTCCACCCCCGTCATATTTCATTAAAATACGACGGTCCTCTTTGCTTATAGATATCCAAATCATTCAAACTTTTTTGTTACTCTTATGCTTATAGACATCCGAATCATTCAAACTTTTTTGTTACTCTTATGTTTAAAAAAAATGTATTTTTAATGAAGAATTTTTTATATAACTGTTTCTTTATTTTATAATATCTAATATATATTATTTATTAGCCATCTTTTGTAAAAATATTATATAAACATCTTTAGCACCTCTAGGCCACTGCCTTTTTTTAACTTGCGCATCATCAGCTTCAATCCAAATATTAGATACTCTTTCTCTACATATACTTATATAATGACCTTTATCAATACATGAACCATGATGAATTATAGCACTCATTGTCTTATACAATTGTCCAGCTACTAATACTTTAGTTGTTGGGACAGCACGTAAGTTAAATTTGTGTGCTGCTTTCTTTAATTTATCATCCTGTAATGAAAATAGTATTAAATGAATAACAACTATCTCTCTTGCCAATGTTATTTCATTTTTAAATATCATATCATTTCCAGTACAATGTTCACATGATTCATTGTGTAATTGATACCAATGTAAAAACGTAACATTTAATAAATCATTAAGATTATAACTTTTCTTCTTCAAATTATTAACAGGAATTGAAATAGCAATATTATTATCAACAGTAGTTTTTGTGTTACCACAAGTTTTGCATCGCTTAGTAGAAGTTACTCGATGTTCTATCAAATTTCTTATACAATCATATTTTTTGCAAAGAGTAGTAAGAAAATCAGATGCATTTCGCTTTGCGGTGTTCAAAAAATATTCTCCTAAACATTGCCGTATTGCATATGTATTTAGATTACGCATTCCATTTTCATATCGATGCATTAATATACGTAAAACATCTGATTTATCGCAATTAAACAACTGCTGCCTAATGACATTTAAATGCAATAAACATTGTAATACTGCATTTGCGTAGCATGAAACTTCGTCTGTATTTTGGAAACCATGTATGACCCAAGCAGTACTTTGTCGAACTTCTTTATCTGAACTTGATTTTTGAACAGAAGCAACTACTTTTGGCAACGCCCATGAAACATCTTTCACTTTGCGATGGCGTTCTTTTGACATAGTAATCATTTCTGCTTTTGGATTGTGTGTCTGTTTTAGACGATTATATTCAATAATAGCTTCTTCGCTAGCCATTACTGATGAAGGATCGTAATTAATTAAATGTAATCCTTCTAGAGATGTTACTCGTGACAATGCAACATAAGTTTGACCACAACTAAATACAGAGTTACCGATGTCCATAATCGCACTTTGCAAACTCAATCCTTGACTTTTATGAATAGTGATTCCGTAACTCAGAGATAATGGAAATTGTTTTCTGATAACATACGCTCTATCCATCACCTCAAATTTAACACTTACTCTTTCAATTGCATATTCTGAGCCTGACGGTAAAAGAAGTTTAATCTTTTCTACGTAATCAATAGATGTATCTTGTACAATTGAAATCACTTTAGCAATTGTACCGTTTACAAGACCTAAACTAGCATCGATATTACGTCGAATTATAACTTTTGCTCCAATTTTAATTGTGATTTGTTTTGAAAGTCCAGCTGTTCTAGAATTATCATCATCGTTATTTGACAATGTTTTTAATACTTTCTTCTTTACATACGGAATACATTCAATCGTATCTTCAGCAATTAATAATATTTCTTTGGAAGCAATGCGACTTAACATTGCATCATTAAGAATATCACACATATTACGAGTAGGCAATAAACAAACAGTGTCCGATGGTAAATTATTAATAAAATTACATAACTCATTTAATCTAAATTCGAAAGAATCACTTTTAAAAGATATTTTTCTACTTTCGAGAATCTTACTATCAGATTTTGTTAATAAACCGATACGAATTCTCGACAGTAATTCACGGTAAGAGTCATCTCCTTGCTGACGCATATTGATCGTTAATTGATCATAGTCAAATAATGTAGTCCATAAATTAACAGCACTTAAGGAACCGAGATGTTTAGCAATTTTTTCATCTGATAAATGCATAAAGATAGGATCTTCGCGTACAGGAGGTAATTGAAGCAAGTCTCCGAATAAAAGAATGTGCTTTCGACCAAACCAACCATCATCGCAATCATTAGTGTCAAATATTTCAGACAATCGAAGATGTATATACATTAAAGTCAAATTAGATATCATTGACACTTCATCAATTACAAAAAGAATAACATCTTTAAGATCTGCTCGTAAAACTTTCAATACATGATCAGATAGTTGTTTATACTTAGGAGTATGACCATGTTCAACAGGTAATTGAAGCAATCTATGCACCGTCAACCCATCTATATTAAATGCTGCTATACCAGTAGGTGCTGCTACAGCAGTATCTTTGTTGAGATTTTGTTTTATCCAGCATTTAATAGTCTTGATTAAGAAACTTTTTCCAGTACCACCTTCTCCGCTAACATATAATCGAAATATTGATTTATCCGACTCTACAGTATTGATAACTTTATCGAATACTCGTTTTTGATCCGTATTTAATTTTGCTATCATTTCAGATACATCAATTTCTCGAATTACTTTATCACCAAGATCTTTAAAATCTTGCATTGCTTCACCAGCTTCTATATTTTGAACACCTATCGGATTTTCAGGATCATCCTGAGACTGTTGTTTTTGTAAGTCGTCATCTAGACATTGCTGAACTAATTGTCTCGCAGTTTCAAATGCTTTTTGCAATTCTTCTAATCTTTCATGATATTGCAATGCTTCTACAAGATGCAGTTTACCTTGTGAAAAGATTCAGCATAAGTATCGCATTCGTTTCTAAGATCCTCTAATTTTCGCCATGGTTTAAACATAAGCAACAATGAAAAGAAATAATTTTCCGGCTGTGTATTAACATCATATCTATAATGACTAATAAGATATCCACGTTGTCGCCGTTTAAGATAGTAACCATTACTTATTTTATAATATTCAATATCTTCATTTTGCGGTTTTATGTTCGAGATATCGTACCACTGTGCAAATTCATAAAGAGACATATTTTCTAGTTCGTTTGGTCTATGTGGATAATGATTATCTATCAAAGATGGATAAAATATATCAGTAGATTCAGCATCAAGGGCTTCAATTTCTTTGCGGCTTTTTATTTTTCGATATCGTATCTGATTAACATCTAACCATCTAATAGTTGTATTTCGATCAGTTCCGTATAAAGGAATACCTAACAGTGTATCAGCAGCTTCGAGAGCTCCACATTCTCTATTATTCGTAAATCGCAAAGCAATATTCCAAAGATAACTCGCTAATGATTTGTTTTTATCTATTCTATTCTTACTGTTAAGAATAGAATCAGACAACTCACTTTTTCCCGCTTTATTCAAATATTTAGTAACGTACCAGGTAAGCAGCGATGACTTTTCACCAATAAATTGTATATCCATATTACCTTCCCATGCAGTAAGAAGAACAGGATTATAATCATTTATATTAACTTCATTATCCGTTCGACGAAGATCATAAGTCTACTTTTATGTTTCAATTGTTTTCTACCGGCTATCGAAGTTGCCACATCTCTCATATTCAAAGTTTCAGTAACGGGACGAGGAAATCCAAAACGACACCGACGTGTAACTTTACGTCCTACTTTTTTAGAGCGAAGACAATAATCGTTATGTATATGTCGCTGATGCGTATTAACACGCCTGTACAATAATGGCGAAATACTTTGATCCGGCATTTTGCAGCTTATATGTTGTAAAATAAATTTGGAGACTTCTTCAATAGTAGATTCACCAAAAATCGGTGCATTTTTAATCCAAATTAATAAGTGAAAATGTTGTATACCTATACCTTGGTATTCTCGACGCCAGAAATAATGCGTTACTTCTCCAATAAGATGATCTTTGGAACTAATAAAATCAAGCATTGCCCGAAATTTATTATCGAGAAATCTCGATGTTGATACAGGATCTTTAGCAACAAGTACGCTAACGCTTAACGAAGTGTCGTGCCATCCATTTACTTCGCGAATATATTCATCTAGATCTTCCCATAACCATTCACTCGGACTTAGTGTTAAAAACCATGTCGCAGGCCCATAATGCTGCGTCATACAATTTAAATCACTTCTCGGCTTACGCCAATATTGCTCCGTATTTCGAAGTGTCGAAAATATTGTACTCAGATTAGATTCCAACAATTCTTTCGACATTGCATCTAAATATTCTGCAGCTGTATAACGAACTCGCGGATTAGTTACATTCATTTTATGAAAAATTCCGCGACTTAATTGACGCATATTTGCATCGTTCAATAAATAAAATAAGTATTGTTGATTTAATCTGTATTGTGGATGTTTAGATGTCAAACGACATTTAATAAATTCATGATCAAAAAGTTTGACTTGTCTAGTCTCATGTTGTCCATTAATACCAAAAGGATATAAATCTGGAAAACACATTAAATCTAAATGTTGTTCACGATTATCCAAAGGCAAGTCCTGAATTTTTAACATTTGGTATAAGGCTGTCGAAGTTTTATTTGCTTTCTTTTCGTATAAGGGATAGATAGTATATTGTTCGTAATAGCCATCATTTTTATCAGTAACTTGAGTTAATATTGCTCTCTGTTGACCCTCTAATATAACTTCTGTATCATTTCTTATCTCTTCTATCGGATCATTTAATAATTCAGCCTCTTCATCCAATGTCCCTTCGGCATTATTTTCTGTCTCTTCCATGTGGAATTCTGAATTTTTTAATTTTTCCAAACTTATATCATTGTGATTATTTGGCAATATAATATGAGAGTATAAAGCATTATTGTGCTTTAACCACGTTAAAGCGTCAAATACTTTTTTAACATCAACTATCTCTTCCCAAATAATCTTTGATTTTGTCGGAATACTTCTAACTAAAATATATATTTCGTGATTATGATTTATTGGGTCAGTATCATGACATAATTTATTGAATGTCTCTTGTAACGGAAGTGGCAAATGAAATGTTCTGCCTTTAACTTTTTGTACCATTTGCCTTTGAGGCAATTTTTTATTAATAACTGTTCCCATTTTGAGGACAGTTTGAAACGCTTTAGCTCTTTGTATAAAAATTTTTTCAAATGTGTTAAGAGATGATATTACTTCGGGCACATTTTGTGTGAAGAGATTATTCAAGATGCAATATGCAGGCATTAGGCCTTTACGAAATTTCCCTGCACAATAATTACATATATATTCCGCATTAATTTTTTCTTGTTGTACGTGTGCCATTAAATCTCTCCAAATTCGAATGTCTATTTGTGCTTTAAGACTATTGACTTTAGAAACATTTCTTTTATAACATAATTTCTCACAAGATACGCAAATATGCCGTGGTGTGTCTGTTGAACGTTTAGTCAAAGCCTTAAACGCTTTATGATATTTAAAAATAATATCATCATCGCTCAAAATTTTATTTGTCTGTTGATGTTTGTACATATCTGCTTTTTCTTCTGCAGCAGTTACCATTTCATTCAATGTGTTCAAATCAGCATCAGTTAATGCCTTATCCAGATTTTCCATCTTTCGATAAAAATTTGTAAGTTGATAAATTAAACGTTTAATAACTCTAACTTGTGGAAAATGAGGCGATAATAATTGAATTGGAAGAAACATTCCTTTGCAAAGTGTTAAATCAATATGGCAGCTACGCGTATGGCCCAATTTCTCATTTGAAATTTTCATAGTACATTCATGAATACGTAGTATCAATTTTGGTACATTCTTTAAAGTACATGTATTTACGGTTTCGAGGAACTTCTGATAACGGTCAATTAAAAGTGGATTATCAATTTTACATGAAGTATTGCACAACCACGATTGTTTTGCTTGTAATTGTTGTATTAACGGTAATATATTCACAACTTGTCCTTTCGTATTCATTCCCAAAGGTTTCGATAAAGTTACATTTTTTATTAATGGTAATATATTCAGAACTTCTTCTTTCGTATTTAAAGGTTTTGATGAAGTAACATGATGATATGTAGAATCAATGAAATAATTTTCAGAAGAGGCTGTATGTCTAGATTCGCCACATAACGCATCTAATTTGTCTTCAATTGTAGAACATTTTGCGACAAGGGTCAAGCTCACTTCTGCTTTCTTTTTAATCGAAGCTAATATCTTGTATATATTGCGAACATGACTGTTTCTAATATACATACACCAACGTACGATTTTTTCGGCTTGTAATCGTTTTTCAATATAGTCTTTAGTACTGAGTTTCTTTATAACATTTTTTATAATTATTTCTACAGAATTACGAAATTTTATAGAGTTTTTCGATCAAAACTTTTTATATTTTTTAATAATTTTTTTTGCAATATTGGAATTTTTTATTGTAGGTACAGATTTTGTGCTCATTTTAGAATCTTGCTTATATTGATTTCCCTTCTTAACATAATTATTTTGTAAATTCTGTTTATATTTATTTTCCAAATTGTGTGCATATCGCTGTCGCTTTTTAGCGCGATTACTTTCTAAATCCTGTGTATATCGTTGTCGCTTTTTAGCGCGATTACTTTCCAAATCTTGTGTATATCGTTGCCGGATTTTAGCGCGATTATTTTTCGAATCCTGTACATATCGCTGCCGTTTTTTAGCGCGATTATTTTCCAAATCCCGTGCATATAACTGCCGCTTTTTAGCGCGATTATTTTCCAAATCTTGTGCATATAACTGCCGCTTTTTAGCGCGATTATTTTCCAAATTCCATGCATATAGCTGCCGCTTTTTAGCGCAATTATTTTCTAAATTTTGATTCTCTTTTAAATATGAAATCTGCTCTTTTTTATCTTGATTTTCCAAATTATACTTGAATTTTTCCTTTCTGATATCTTCTAATTGAACATTATTTTCATATTGAAGACATTTATTTCCAGAATTTTTATTTATATCATAAATTTTACTTTTCTTATCGTTTTGATCGTTTTGAGAATATTTATTAATTTGTTCAATATTAAGATTATTCAATGTTTCTGGACATTGTTTTAAAATGCATTCTGTTTGTAACTGACTATTACACAAATCTTTTTTAGATTGAACAATGTCGAATGTTTCTTTTAATCTTAATTTTTCTTGCTGTGTCTCATATTGACGTTTCGTACGTATACGAATAGCTTCAGCCTCTCTTGCTTTTATTACTGTTAATGGAAACACTTTCTGAGGAATATATTGTAAATCTTGAGGAAAATGCTCAATTACATTTGTTTCAAAAATTTTTAGCAAATGCAGACGCATTAAACTGTGATCATACTTTACTTTTTCAGGTTTAATATTAAATAACAACGAGATCGCAAAAGCAATTGCAAAAACACCACAATCGTTACTGTTTGGTTGACGTTGCACGGTAGGAAATTTGACAGGATGTTTCTCAAAATTGTATGTTGGAAATAATCTTGTTAAGAATTGCTTATGATGCTCGTGAAATTTCTTAGAATTTAAAGAATCGTAAATAAATATATGTTTCATGTTATAATAACTGCATACCCAATGTCCATCGAATGGACTAGATGAACTATGCAATATTTGTATATGTTTTTTATCTATTGGCATAGGTTGAATCGTATCAAGACATTGCACTCGCCAGGTTTCGACAGGTCTAAAATCTGAACAATTTTGTAAAAGATGACCAAAATGTTCCATGTGCATGTCAGTTAACCATTCGCCTTGAATAATTATATCTTTTTCTTTAGGCAATAGAACCATATGCTTCTTTGTCTTTACAGACATTTTGTATGTATATAATGTAGACAAACAATTGCTATATAGGCGTCACTTTTTTATTATAAGCGCACAGCAGCCGCGGTTCTCAGTCGCGCAGTTGCTCTATATTGACGCAAAGCAGTCGTTTTTTACAGGCGCACAGCAGCTCTGTATCGGCGCACAGCAGCCGTTTTTTACAGGCGCACAGCAGCTCTGTATCGGCGCACAGCAGCCGTTTTTTACAGGCGCACAGCAGCACAAATCGGCGCCCAGCAGCCGTTTTTTACAAGCGCACAGCAGCTCTGTATCGGCGCACAGCAGCCGGTTTTTACAGGCGCACAGCAGCCCTTTTTTACAGGCGCACAGCAGCCTCTTTGTATAATTTAAAATTAAAATTAACTCACCTGTATCCGCTTGAGAAGCTGCAAATTCTAGAAGCCGTCAGTCCTGGAGATAATTATGCCCAAAAAATTAAAACTCTTTGTTTCTCATTAATATCATTTAAGGGGAATGGATACCTATAAATACAACAAATTGTTCGACAAATATAAATGAATTTACAATTTAGTACTAGCTTCTACATGGATTTCTCAAGAACGAATGTAAATATCAAAGTTTCTTTAAATTATTTGTAATTAATCTATAAACTAAACCTAAATGAACTCATTAATAATTTTCTGTCGCTAGTAAATTCAAATAGAGAATATTAATATAATTCGACCTAACTAGCAAATATTTTTGGGGAGACGTATCTCTTGGTCCGAGATTACAAGATTCCCCTGATTATATTTCAATCATACAGTGAATAAATAGGCGAGAAAAATATAGGTCCGAAAAGTCGCTGAAGCAGGAATCGAACCTGCGTCTTTCGCTTGCCGGGCGACTGCTTTTAACCAACTAAGCTATTCAGACCCTTTCGATCCTATATTCTTCAATTGCCTTTTAAATAGATGTTAGTAAACAATAATTTTTTGAGAACAATTTACCGGCTCTCAACGGTGAAAGATGTAAATTCTAGTATTGTGTGTTAGCTCCATAATTTAGGTCCAGGAGCGAATTAAATTAACTCATTAATAATTTTCTGTCGCTAGTAAATTCAAATAGAGAATATTAATATAATTCGACCTAACTAGCAAATATTTTTGGGGAGACGTATCTCTTGGTCCGAGATTACAAGATTCCCCTGATTATATTTCAATCATACAGTGAATAAATAGGCGAGAAAAACCTAAATGATTATTACCCTGAAATGACTATTACCCTGTATATCTTAGTAAATAAACTTTTTTTGCAACTTTAATTTTTTTTCCCATAAATCCATGTAAGAAACTAATAATAAATAATAAATTTATTTACTATTTGTCAAGTAATTTGTTGCAAACAATTTGTCACACCTACTTTTTTATAGGTTCAAAGTATACACTCTCCTTAAATGATGTCAAAAGAAAGAAATATGAATTAATGTGGCATAATTTTATATGAACTATAAAATATCTCGTAAAATATTCATTTTTCGATGACCATACCTCAATACTGCATGAAATTATGAAAGGAATCAATCGATGAGAAAAAAACAGTTGTTTTTAAGAAAAAGTATGTAATTTGTAACTAGCAGATAAATATTTTCTAAGTCAAACGTTGAGCAATAAATATTATATATCTTGTATTATATATCTATAGTTTACTCTTGTAGGCAAGCTAGCACCGCCACAATTTCAAGTCGAATTTTCTAAGTCAAACGTTGAGCAATAAATTCGATATTATATATATTGAAAGCAACAAATTAGGGAAACATTTTAAGACCAAAATCGTAACAGCAACTAATTGCGTTGATATAGTAGTATAGTTTACTCTTGTAGGCAAGCTAGCACCGCCACTCTTTCGGGTCGATTTTTCTAAGTGCAACGTCGAGCAATAAATTCGAAAATGGTTTATTTTGAGAGCATTTAATGCAGAAAACAATTTTATAGCACATTGATGTTGTTAGTTACTTATTTTTTATGAATACTTTTATATGATCTTAGTGTCATGTTGGTACTTCTTTAAAATATAAATGCTGGTTATATATTAAGTACAACAGAATACGATATATACATATCATTGAATTAGTCTTAAAATTTCAGAGAACATAGTTTGTGGAAAATGCAGAAAAGAATGATTTATTTATATAAATACGTATATATATATTGCAATTTTTATGATTATGTTTGTTAATCGCATTGACTTTATATGTAGATATGAACTGGCAATACATAGCAGATCTTGTCCGGAGAAGATTAGAGAGAGAAACATACATTTTAGTACTTTTCTCTCTCTTCTTCCTTTTAGTAGTTCCGGACACATTAAGAGAGAGAAGTACTGAAAAGTATGTTTCTCTCTCTAACCTCCTCCGGGGATACTGCTTCTAGTACAGAAACTATAGGCAATTGCCAGTCCATATCTATAAGGTCTATCAATAATCGTAATATAATCATGTTAAAATTTAATATTCCAAGACTAATCAGAAATATCTAAAATATTAGAATAAATTTGTTTTAGACTACGTATTAACCCCCATAGCAAAAAAAGTCACAATGATATCATAATGATATTGTTCTGTGACGATTAAATATGTCACAATGAAATCACAACAAAGTCATGGTGACATGCAAATGTCCGCTTTGTCACAAGTGTGATGTCACTATGACATCATTGTAATATTAAATATAATGTTATTGTGAGGTAATTTACACACACACACACATACAACAAAATGATCTTTTATATATATATATAAGTTTTTAAAATAAATTTAATTTATTCGATGATTTACATTTTTGATTTTTTAAATATACATACATTTGTATATATATATATATATATATATATATATATATATATTCCAAAGTATAAACGATATAACTATACTATATAATATATACTATATAATAACTAATAATAACATATAACCATACACAAAATTTTTTTAAAATAAAATCACAAGAAATTTTTAAAATAAAAATAAAAATAAACATTTAAATTTAAATAAAAATATATTTCAAAATAAATTTAATGCCTCATATATGGTTCGTCGCGTAAATATAAAAATAAAAAAACATTTCAAAATAAATTTAATTCCTCATACATAGTTCGTCGCGTGAATATGAAAATAAAAAACATTTCAAAATAAATTTAATTCCTTATACATAATTCGTCGCGTGAATATAAAAATAGAAAACATTTCAAAATAAATTTAATTCCTCATACATAGTTCGTCGCGTAAATATGAAAATAAAAAGTATTTCAAAATAAAAATGCCTCATATATAGTTCATCGCGTGAATATAAAAATAAAAAATGTTCACTGTTTCACAGCCAATACTTAAGCTGATAATCTTAATGTTTAATCCTTTTCGAATCTTTTTCGTTCTTCCTTTTTCCTGAAAAGTGAATATTATATATGTTAAAAATGATTATTATATATGTTAAAATAAGTTAATTCTAAAATGAACAACATTAAGTTTTATTAAACGTATTCTATTTCCGATTTTCAATGGATAACCGTTTTCGATTATGAGTAAGAAAATTGCAAGAAGGTATGTAAATATTTCTTGCAACTTACATTCACGTAAATTATTTTTTCGTTAATCACAATATATATTCTATACAAAAATAATAATAAACTCTTAATTAAGCGTTATATTTCATTTCAAAAATTAAATGCATGCAATAATAGACAAATAGAAGCGCTAGAATCAATTTTTTTTAAATATAACAGATAATAGATAATAATATAGATAAATTGTAATGTATAAATTATAACTTACAAATCCCGGTCAAATCTCTGCTTTGCTAAAGTTAACCATCTTGCAATTATGTCTTCTATTTCTCTGTTTGTTAAATTATTTTTAGAAGTTCGCGTAGCATCTAACAACAAAATTAATTTTCATTAGACGTATTTTTATTCTCAATCAATATTTTTAATGTTTAATCGTCTTTGATTATGAGCAAGAAAGTTGCAAGAAAATATGTAAATATTTTTTACAACTTACATTCACGTAAATAATTTTTTCGTCAATCAGATCATTCTATTTCATAAAGCAAAGGTTGAAGTATAATATAAACTCTACTCTCTACTATCAGCGATATATTACATAGAAAAACATAGCATAATTAAATATCACAATACAGCTATGGATATAAGATGTATATGAAAGCAACTTAAATAAACTGTCAAAATTATTTTATATTCCTATAAAATGTATCATGATGGCAAAATTTTAATGTCACAATACTATTCAAATAAGTATCAAAAACATTTCAACAAAATGTTTTTGAATAAATACATACTTATGATACATTTAGTGATGCGAAGATTTTTAAATGGAAATTTCAACTTTGCACCAGCCCAACTAAATTCTGTTGCTAATTTATTTGTTAATATATATTTCATCATGTGTGAAATCAGATCATGATTATCTTTACCTCCCAAAAGGCTCAATTGTCTTGTCTGTAAAAATATGAATTTAATCAATGCTTTATAACGTTAAAGAATTTAAATAATGAATATTTGTACTCTCTCTTATAAAAAAGTTAATATTGTTTCTACTGAAAAATTATTAACTATCATTAATTGTTATATGAATAAATATATCAAAAACATTGCTTCTATATTATAATAACAAGACAATGTTTTCATAAAATATTCTGATCATAAAAATAAAAATAAATGAATATTGATAAATTTTGATCATTTTGATAAATAAATGTATGTGGCAAAGTATAGGGCAAAGTCGACACTACCCACTCATCGATGGCAATGTTAGAAAATTGCGGACTTCACCCGTAACATATATACCATTTCTATAGCAACACATTTGTCCTGTAATTGACAATCTATTCGTTGTAGTTCTTCCATAGTATCTACTGGTAAATCAAAATCATAATTTTTATTTTCCGTTGTAGCTACAGTAAACTCGTTTCTGCTTACAATGCGATTTTCCAACCTTATTAATCGCTCATCAATTGTAACCAAGTTTAATAATATCGTATTCAGTTTTCTGATTATTAAATTATGTAAATCTGCAAAATTAATAGTGATATATTAAATATCTACATACAAATTATATAGCATTTCGAAAGGCATGCATGTTTATAGCGATGTAAATATAATTATAACTTAAATAATATGTAACTTTTGCAAAAATTTAAAATCAATAAGAGATTATGCTTACCTAAATCAATCTCATTACCACTACAAGTTTCTGATCCCTTAACAGTACAAGTTTCTGATCCCTTAACACTATAAATATCTGATCTCTTAACACTACAAGAATCTGATGTGGATGCAGATATTGTATCTGAATTTTTTGTAATAAGGTCTTCATTTGATCTTCTATGCTCTTGTAAATAATGTATAGATTTATTACGTAAACTTGTAGACGAATTATTTATCTTTTCATATTGAATATTAGCTATTGTCTTCACACTTTTTATCCATGGTTTCTTTATTTCACTGACCATTTTGCTCTTTAAATCATTTGGTACTTTAGGAAAGTCATTTACACAAGTCTTCGATTTATCGATTATGTTATTACATGTATCGGTTAAGTTACATGTATAATCTGAGTTTTCAGAAGAAGAACTTATAGTTCTTCTGGCACGTTGATGTCTAGATTTTTTAAGATTACCATTTTCATCATTGCCATCTATATCAGAAATGTGTTCAGCCAATTTAAGCTTGTCTTTCGCTTGATCGTATGTGTCTGAAAATATATAAAAAAAATTAAAAATATTGTTCAATAAAAAGAATATCATATAGAATTAATAAACCTGTGAATAACCATAAAATTTATGCTCATTTTATAAAAATATAACTATTTTTTATTAACTGTGATATTTGCATTGTGAAATGTTTGTATATTTATGATGATATAACGTTAATTAATATATAATATAATATGTTTTTAATTATTATATAAAATTTATAAATTACAGTTATTATATCACTCGTGCATTAGTTAATTAGTCAATTAAAATTGACTATTACTGAATCATTGCTAAATGTGTAAAGAACTAATAAATATATATTAATGATATTGTCAGTTTCAAGATTTTTTTATATATATAAATTTTTCTTTTATTAATCTTAAATAGTTTACTTTTAAATTTAAAAAAATATTCGGAAATTATAAAATTTTAATTTATATGTTATAAACAAATATGTGAAAATAATATCTCATTTAATTATTGAAAAATATTATTTAATACATATATTAATGCATTTATCCTAATTTATAAAATAAATAAAATATTTATATTACTCACCGCAACTACCAAAAATACGAATCACTTTATATAGTTGCCAATCGTGAGAAGGAGATATTCTCTTTGAAATAGCTTGATTTATTTTTATTTGATTTGTATATGGTGGCCAAACACATTTCTTATTATTTTCACTCAACCATTCAGAAGGAACAATTTGCAAGCCATCTTCGAATTCGACAATGTGATATGCCATATTATAATTGCTGTAAATCAAAATTTATCAACATTAATAATATTAATAAACAATTGATAATTTTATAATAAAAGCATAATAATATTTACAATTTATATTGGATTAAATTGCATTTCACTATTATTAGAAGCAATTTAATATTATTTATGTATTATTCATTTGTATGTAATATCGGAAATATTATATATATTTTTTTATAAGATATTTTTTTATAAGGTATTTTCCACATCTTTGCTTTAATTTCATTAAAATGCCATGCCTGAAGACAAGAATCTTCAACCATAATACTAATACCTAAAGTTGTCGAAGAACAAGGCTGTTCATATAAATCTTCCACTGGCAAAAGCATTTTGCCAATAATATACATTTTATTGTCATTAGATTTAACAAAATTTAAAATTGATATTATCTGTCCATTTTCAAAAGAAATACAATTATTCTTTGGGTTATCACAGTTAATATAATATTGATTATTACAAAATATTTTATATTGTTCAACACAAATAAGGTTCTTCGTAATAGGACCATTATTATGGGACTTTTCAAAATATTTTTCCACATCGTAAAAATTTGTATAATTTGTATAATTTGAATACATATTGAATATTTTATTATTGTGTATTGTTTCAATTTCTGCAAATCTTCTTGTTAATTGTTGTAATGGTTGATTAGTTTTTCGGATAAGTCTTTTTAATACAGACATATAATTCTCAAATTTAAATGCACTAAATTCATCCAGAGCACCAAATTTTTTTACATCTGCAGCAAGGTGTAGTAAATTATGAATATTATGTGAGATATATTTAGAACCATAGATAACTTGAAATGACTTTACAAAATGTTTTAATAAGTTTTCTGCATATTCTACAATAGAAATTTGATATGCTAAAGTAGGATGCGTAAGAATTGTGATTGCTACATGTAATGTCAAAAAATTTATATACGCATTTTTTTGTAATAATCCTTTTAATATAATAGGACCCGTATATAATAAAAATTGCCGATATTCGGTGGCTTTCCAATGCTTGATATATTTTAATGATCTTGGCCTTCGAGCAAAATCAGAAGGAATATTGTTGCGTAACCTTATTAGTCTCTTAGATATTTTTTCTTTATTTATATTTGATAGTCTTATATTAAGAGGTCCTGTCAACCATAGCAGAATGAGTTTACGCATAACACCTAAACATACTAGATGCATATAATCTAGTGGTACATTTGTTACTAAACCTAGATTTGGTATATTTTTTAAAATTGTATCACCAGTTTGATAATCAAGACTATAAGAACCAGTTAAAAAATCTTCATCGTTACGTAACATAATATTAGATGTGTATGGAAAGCATACACGTCCTTCTATATTTTCACCTTCGATAAGGCATTTGGTACAGCTGTCATATCCATTGTGTCCTTTTACTTTTAAAACAAATGATTTAGCAGGAGCATCACATATTATTGCTTTAATTTCGATTTTTATGATCTGTCCTTCATATTCAAATCCATTATTTGTAAAAGCAATAGCTTCGTCTACAAACATTTTTAAAAATTCGTTTGAATCTTTTGGTTTTCCTTCGCCATAATATAAAGCAATGACATATACGTTGTTTGTAATTTTATCTGAACATAATATTGGCCATAAGCTCTTTTCAGAAGATTTATATATAGGTAAACCATCAATATTTACAAATAATTGAATATTATCAAAAGTAAAATTCAATCTTTTACGTTCTTCAGCAATTTTTAAAAGAGCTTTTTCTAGACCTAAATGGCAATAGTTCCCACCATCAATTTGTATAATCTCAGTTGATTGGGGAGTCTGCAGTAAAGTACGTGGATCTTTAGGTAAAGCATAATTAGTATGCTTCCGTAATATCTGTAAAAGTCTATGGAGTGATTTATGTGATATATTTTCATCAATAGCCCATGTACTTATGTCATGCATAAAAACTTTTTCTTTATCATCACTTAAACATAGATTTTCATTTAATACACTGTTATTGACGATAGCTTGATTGCTGGTTGCATTTTCATAATTTTGTGCCATGCAAATATTATTTTTGTCTAAAAAGTAAACATTACTATCTTTATCATTATTAGATTGATTTAGATTTTTATCTAACTGAGAAATTTGAGAATCACAAATTGATGAAGAAGCATTATCATGCTCATCAATATCTAATTGATTATTATTATTAATTATTGCCGTAGAATGATCAGAATGTTGAGTTATTATTTCGATATCTGTTAATGTATTCTTTGCAGCTAATCTTCGTTTATGCCTTGCAGTGTAAAATATCGACAGTTTTCGTTTGCGATCCATAGCTTTTCACAAAAAATGCCTAGTATTTCACTATATGAAAAAAGATATTTTGTTAATAAAATAAATAATATATTTTAGGAAATCAGAACAATAGCAAATATAAAAATATTATATAGACGCGATGAAATATGACTTTTCAAAATATGCTGATATGAAAATATCAATAAAGGACGTGTTGCCATGTAAATACAATATTGACATTATATTAGAAAACGCTACTAACTTTCCGAACAACCCAATATATTTGCTATTAATATATATATTATATGTATTAAGCATTCAATAGACATTATGTGCATAGTACAAATTTTTATGCAATTGTGAAATATAGGAATAGGTATTTGTCTACATCACATGCACTTACTATATTTTATGCAAAAACGAAATAATTATTATTATGTAGTGCACAGCTTGAATAAAAGAAATAAAAAAACAGACCGAAACACGTGAAAAAAGAACGAAATGAAAATTCCTAACCTGAAAAAGCATCCGTATAGATTTATTGCGTGTGTAAAAAGATACTGAAAGGTAATCAGCTGCCAGCCCTCATGCGGCGCTTATAACCACCCGTTAGATACGCGGCCAAAGCGTGCGAATCACGTGCGTGCCCAACGCGTGTGCGCGTTGGAGCATGAGCTAGCGTTTTCGCTCCGAAAATCGACACGCGTAGCGAGAGCGCGAGAGCCGGCACTCTCTCTCGAGAAGTGCTAGCATACGGAAGCACGAGAGTCTCAGTAAACCATTCTTTGGTTACAGTCACTTATATATACTTTGATATATTTAGAATAAAACCTCAGATCTTTTTCTTACTTCTTTCGCTTCTCTCTTTCCTCTCACGTTCCCTCACCGCTCACAAATCCACACATTAAAACAAGATAAAGACAAAGCTTTTATACTGTTTTACATCTCAGAAGTGGGATACTATCCGAATTAGTTTCGTTTATAAAACGTGTGAAGTGAAAAGATAGCCAGTGTATAGAATCGAACGGCCGGAATTCCTGTATGGTTCGAACAAGGAAGCAAGAAAACATGGAACGAGCGAGTCTTGAGCAACTCAACCTCGAAGAGCTCCAAGAAGAGGCTCTGAAATACGGGCTCTCGACTACAGGTAACTGGAGTGCCTTAATAGATTCAATAATGAATCATTTAGAGACAAACGCGCCGGGGAAAGAGCTACCGCCTCCAACCACCAGCTCGCAACCCCCGAAGACCACGATCAAGAAGCAGACTCCTACGGTCTCCGGTCACACCTCGCAGCCCCGCGCTACAGGCACACCGGCAGAGACATCAGGAACCATGAACGTCATGCACGAGATGCTGGTCGCGCTTCAACAGCAGCAACAGCAGATCAATCAAATGTTTCAGTTGTTGGCGAACAGGGAACGGGAACCTGCCGCGCAACAACCTCAACAACGGACGCAGGAAGAGATTCCACAAACAGGCAGGTCACGATCTGCGGGCTCCTCGCTATCAGGGGAAGCGGGGCGACGAACCACGGAGTCGTGGCCCACGGGAAGTGCGGTGCAAGCTTTGGCATCCCAGATTCCCGAATTTGCCGGGCAGGATGACGACAATATCCAAGCCTGGGTTAGACGAGTCGATAAGGTCGCACAGGTACACGGGGCGTCAGACGGAGTAACGTTGTTGGCGGCCTCGACACAACTCAAAAAATCTGCGCGACGTTGGTTTGACGTGCAGACGGATGCAGCGGTGGAGTCTTGGAGCGGACTCAAGGACGAACTACTGAAGATCTTTGACCGCAAGGTCCCATTCTATAAAGTTATGCAGAGGATCGACGCGCGTAAATGGATGCCGAACAAGGAGTCGTTCGACGATTACGCGATAGAAAAGCTCGCATTGATGCATAGAGTAGACTTGCCGGAGCAGGACCGGATCCATCTTCTGGTGAGCGGCATACAGCAGACGGCCCTGAAGGCCACGGCGCTGGCGATCACCGACGACAAGCTGGACGGATTCCTGAAGAAGATGCGGAAGATTACCCAAGGCACCGAGGAATGGGACAAGAAGCCGACCACCACCAAGCAGGACACGAGGCCCAAGGACGGAAGCTGCAAAAACTGCGGTAAAAAGGGGCATAATGTTAAAGAATGCAGAGCAGAGGTAAGCTGTTTTTATTGTAAAGAAAAGGGACATCGACGTTACGATTGTCCATCTTTGAAAAAAAAGGAGGCAAAAGCCTCAAATAAAGTCGCGAACTCCTCGGGAACCGCCGCCGCCGTTATACCGGAATCGTCGCCATCGCCGTCGGATACCGTTGCCGTCATGCAGGAACCGACGGGTAACACGCGGTTGGTTATTGACGATCCAATCGTTAAAGTAAAGTTGGCGCTAGAAAATAAGAAAAACACAGAAATGTTAGCGTTAATAGATACAGGAAGCCCTGTTTCGTTTATTAAATCATGTGCTTATAATAAATTTATAAAACCCACTAAAAAATTATCGGACATTAAAAGAAATTTGAAAAATTTATCGGATGAGCCCCTAGATATCTTAGGCTCGATAACTATTGATCTCTCTTTACAATTATTAAAAGAGAAAAACTTTTCTGTGAACTTTTATGTTCTCAATTCCGACGCTTTTCAGGGGGACATAATTTTGGGACGCGAATTCCTAACGAAAAGTAAACTAACACTCGTTTATAATCCGGCAGCCGAAGGTGACCGGGAGAAAATAAATTTGTTCGCGAACCTTCCCTTATGCGTCGACAACAACCGGGAAACAGAAACTTTAGAAAGCACGATGAACAAACATGAAATAGACTACGGGCAAGACACGAAAATACGTTTAGAAAAACTCGTTCGAGATATATCAAAACAGATAACAATACCGGTTGACGACCAATACGCGGTAGAAGTAAGGCTCAAGGATAATTCCGTATATTCATACGCTCCGAGACGATTCGCGAAGGTCGAACGCGATCAAATACGAGAAATAACAGATGATTTATTAAACCGTAATATTATAAAGTCAAGCGTCTCGCCCTACTGCGCAAGGATCGTACCGGTGAAAAGAAAAAATGGGCAATTGCGGCTCTGCGTTGATTTAAGGCCGCTTAACAGTAGAGTCATTAAACAGAAATACCCATTTCCGATTATTGAAGACTGTTTATCGCGCCTAGCAAATAAAAAAACGTTCACGCTACTCGACCTTCGAGATAGCTTTCACCAAATTAAAGTTCATGAAAATTCGACTAAATATTTTGCATTCGCCACCCCGGATGGTCAATTCGAGTTCGTACGGCTGCCTTTCGGGTATTGCGAAGCCCCGGCCGAATTTCAAAAGCGCCTTATTCAGATTCTTAATCCGTTGATTCGAAAAGATAAAGTAATAATATATATAGACGACGTTCTAATACCGTCGGAAACGGTAGATGAGAATTTAGAGACTTTATCAGAAGTTATGCTAATTCTTAAAAAATACGGGTTCGAACTGAATTACGCGAAATGTAAATTTTTAAGAAAAAATATAGAATTTTTGGGGTACATTATCTCGTCCGAGGGAATGACGCTAAGTCCGAGACATACCGATGCCGTAAAAAATTACGCGCAACCGAGAGATAAGTTATCACTCCAAAGATTTCTAGGTCTAACTAATTATTTTCGGAAATTTATATATAATTACGCAATAAAAGTAAAACCGTTGCAAAATTTAATAAAAAAAAATATTAATTACAAGTTTGATAATAAATGTATAGAAGCATTTGATTTACTAAAAAAGGAGCTTACCTCCTCCCCGGTATTGCGTCTGTACGATCCAGCAGCAGAGACACAGCTGCATACAGATGCCTGCAGCACAGGTTTAGGCGCGATATTGCTGCAGAAACAGCAGAGTGATTCTTGGGCGCCGGTAGCGTATTTTAGCCAGGGTACGAACCATGCGGAAAGCCGCTACCACAGCTATGAGCTAGAAATGTTAGCGATCGTTAGGGCGGTCGAGAGGTTTCATTTATATTTATATGGACAACAGTTCACTATAATTACAGATTGCAACGCGTTAGTGTACGCAGTAAATAAAGCCAATTTAAATCCACGAATTGCAAGATGGACCTTGGCATTGCAAAATTATACGTTTAACGTAACTCACCGCCCTGGCAATCGCATGGCTCACGTAGACGCGCTTAGCAGGTGCGTAGCGTATGTAAACGAGCCCCCGCTGGAGAGCCGTTTAGAACTGCTGCAGCTCACGGATCCTAGAATAATGGAAATTAGCAAGCAACTAGAATTAGAAGATAGTGATAAATTTACGTTAGTGAACGGTTTAGTGTACAAAAAAATAGACGACCAATTAAAATTCATGATTCCGGAATCGATGGTTATTAACTTATTGCGTACACACCACGACGAAACTGCTCATTGCGGAGCAGAAAAAACTTTAATCGGTATCAAACGGAATTTTTGGTTTCCGTCGATGCGAAAGCGCGTATACAATTATGTAGAAAATTGTTTAACTTGTTTAATGGCGAACAATTCAGTGAAACGCTTCGAAGGTGAAACTCAGCTATACCCGCTGCCCAAAGCACCGATGGATGTGATTCATATAGATCATTTCGGCCCATTACAGGAAACGACAGATAATTTCAAACACATTTTAGTAGCAATAGATGCATTAACTCGATTCACGTGGTTATACCCGACGAAATCCACCGGAGCTAAGGAAACCATAAAAAATTTAGAAAATCTCGTCAATACATTCGGCAAGCCGACGGAACTCGTTTCAGACAGAGGCACCGCCTTCACGGCGAAAGAATTTTCAGATTTTGTGGATCTATATGGAATCAAGCATCGCAAGGTGGCAGTTGCCGCCCCTTGGGCTAACGGGTTAGCAGAAAGAGTCAATAGATTTTTAAAATCTTCGCTCACCAAATTAATAAATTCACCGGAAAAATGGAAAAAACGGCTAGGTACGATACAATATATAATAAATAACACGCACCATTCGGCAATTAATGCGACACCAGCAAAGCTAATGCTGGGTTTTGACCAGAAAAACCACTCCGATCAGGCGTTAGCACAATATACGCAAGAAATGGTCAATGTAGATACGGACCTGGAAAAAGAAAGACAGGTTAATCGAGACGCGGCCCTTCGGGCGACCGATATGATTCGTAATTATAATAAAGAATATAAGGACGCACACCGAAATAAGCCCACGATATATAAAGAAGGCGACTACGTCTTAGTTAGAGACACAACTAATAAAGTAGGAGTAAGCTCAAAACTCAAACCAAAATACAAGGGTCCCTACCTGGTGGCCAAAAGCCTCGGGAGTAACCGATATGTAATCAAGGATATTCCGGGCTTTAATGTAACCCAGAAACCACTGGATACGATTCTGTCCTCAGACAAAATAAAACCATGGGTAAAGATCACCACACCTGAGGAAAAATAAATATTAATAATAATAATAACCCTTGTGAATATTGTAAACCCCCTTAGAATTATATACAAAGCGATAGTATTATACGTACCTGAAGATTGTAAACCACTAACGACGTTTTTCTTAAATAAATAAATAAATAAAGAAAGAACTTCGAGACGAAGTTCATGCCAGGATGGCCGAGCTGAAAGGTAATCAGCTGCCAGCCCTCATGCGGCGCTTATAACCACCCGTTAGATACGCGGCCAAAGCGTGCGAATCACGTGCGTGCCCAACGCGTGTGCGCGTTGGAGCATGAGCTAGCGTTTTCGCTCCGAAAATCGACACGCGTAGCGAGAGCGCGAGAGCCGGCACTCTCTCTCGAGAAGTGCTAGCATACGGAAGCACGAGAGTCTCAGTAAACCATTCTTTGGTTACAGTCACTTATATATACTTTGATATATTTAGAATAAAACCTCAGATCTTTTTCTTACTTCTTTCGCTTCTCTCTTTCCTCTCACTCTCCCGCTCACAAATCCACACATTAAAACAAGATAAAGACAAAGCTTTTATACTGTTTTACAATACTTACCTTAATTTTTATTTTGATATATAGAAATATTTCTTCTTAAAATTTGTTTACACTTGTTACACACTTGTTACACGCGTTTGACAATAGAGGTAGAGGTTTATTGCAGAGATGAAGAACACTCAAAGACGCACGTGTGCAAATCCACTTCGTACATATAGGCTAGGTTCGGGGAGCGCGCTTTTAGCGCATGAGCGTGCTCTGTCCTTGTTATCAATTTTCAGTAAGTAACAGAGATAGAACGAAGTTGTCAGCGCTAATATATTAATAGCGTCTCCCCGAATGCACCCATATATATTATATTGCCATACAGCAGTTGTTATTTTCTTGTTTAACATTGAAAAACAAGGATGAAGTAATTTTAAGAGCATAAAACAGAATGCAATCCTTATGAACATTTTTATAAATTCATTGATAAATAATTGAACAATAATTAAAAAGCAAATATATGATTTACATACATTGATTAATTAAATTAATATTAATAAAATTATTAATTTGTGATTACTTTAAAACTATAAATTTTTTAAAATAAATTTTAATAAATAAGTTTTTTAAAATATAAAATATTTTTATGATATATATACCTTGAATTTTGTTCTAAGTAAATAAATACATAAACTATATGCATTAAATAAATTAAATTTAAGTTTTTAAATTTTAATTGTTCTAACAAAAATTTTTTTTTCTTATCATATTATATATATTATTATTATTACATGTAATCATTTTATGATATATTAATTATATCATTGTGACATATTATTTCTTATCATTATTGTATTACATGTGATCATTTTGTGATATTTTAGTTATATCAGTATGACATATTACATGTGATCATTTTGTGATATATTAGTTATATCATTGTGACATTTTATTTTATATTATGGCATATATCACACCAGTTGTGATTAATGACATCACTATAATCTTCTAATAATCTCACAGTGACATCACAATTTTTCTGTGACATAGTGACTCTATTGTGAGCCTTGTGTGATGTCACTGTGACTTTTTTTGCTATGGGGGAAGTTTATATGACTGTCAAGGTATTTATAATTTCTTGCTCTTAAAGAAATCAATGTGTTATTTGTTAAATTATTTACTTTTTCACTTACGATTATTTAAAAAAAGCCAAGAGAAAGGAAAGAGAGGACAAGAAGATAAGATATTAAAGGTAAACAGGAAAAAAGAAAAAATAATAAGAAAATAATAATTATTAAATTGTTCAGGTATGTTTATGACATTTTTACTGTTTCATAAGTTGCGTTATTTATTTTGTTATAATATATGATTATATTTGTCATATATAACATTTGCAAAATATAACTATTAAATTGATAACTAATTAAATTGATAACTTAAAATCTATGTTACATTTCTTCTTTTGTATACAATTCTTATATTATATTTATACAATTTAAATCAGATTCTTTCAGAGAACATAGTTTGTGGAAAAAGTAGAAAAGAATGATTTATCCTAATGTACATACTTTGTAATGTTTGTTTACATTCTTAACTTATATTGCAGATGTTCAAAGTGTCATATCTATCAACATCGATGCAAATCGCTGAATAAATGAACAATGTATTCTTTGAATAATGTCAGGTGTAATAATAGTGGCACAAGCATTGATAGTATCCTCTTTCATATTTTCTTATGTGGTAGATGGTTCTTTGTAAACATTGTCTTTTAGTACGCTCTAAAAAATCTAAAGAAGTTAAATGCGGAGGATTATCATTATATCAATGCTTATGCCACCATTACACGTAACATTATTCAAAGAACACATCGTTTATTTACTTAGTGATTGAGGATTACATTGATTTTGATGGACAGCACTTTGAACATCTCCTGCAATAAATTTCACGAAAATATTAGAAAATTGCTTCCTTAGATATATTTTCTAAATCTATTATATTAAATATCTCGTTATATACATATATATAATAAATAATGATATATAAATACATATTGTTGAATTCTATATATTTTGTACTAAAAAAAAAGAATTTTAAAACTAATTCAATGATATGTATTTATATATATTACATATAAATACGTATATATATTTATGTATCATTTATTTAAATACATAACGAGATATTTTATAACAGATTTAGAAAATGTATATCTGAGAAAGCAATTTTCTAATATTTTTGTGAAATTTATTGCAGGAGATGTTCAAAGTGCTGTCCATCAAAATCAATATAATCCTCAATCACTAAGTAAATAAACGATGTGTTCTTTGAATAATGTTACGTGTAATGGTGGCATAAGCATTGATATAATGATAATCCTCCGCATTTAACTTCTTTAGATTTTTTAGAGCGTACTAAAAGACAATGTTTACAAAAAACCATCTACCACATAAGAAAATATAGAAGAGTGTACTATCAATGCTTGTGCCACTATTACACCGACATTATTCAAAGAATACATTGTTCATTTATTCAGCGATTTGTATCGATGTTGATAGACATAACACTTTGAACATTTCCTACAATATAAGCTAAGAATGTAAACAAACATTACAAAGTATGTACATTAGGACAAATCATCCTTTTCTACTATGTTCTCTAAAAGAATCTGATTTAAATATAATATAAGAATTGTATATATTTTAAGTTATCAATTTATTTAGTTATCAATTTAATCAGTTATATTTTGCAAATATATATGACAAATATAATCATATATTATAATAAAATAAATAATGCAACTTATGAAACAGAGTAAAAATGTCATATAAACATACCTGAACAATTTAATTATTATTTTCTTATTATCCTCTGCTTCTTTTCCCGTTTACCTTTATCTTATCTTCTTGTTATATATCTTATAACTTCTTACTTCTTCTTTTCCTTCCTCTCTTTCTTTTCTCTTGGCTTTTTCTAAATAATCGTAACTGAAAAAAGTAAATAATTTAACAAATAACACATTGATTTGTTTAAGAGCAACAAATGATAATATAAACTTAATACGTAAAGTCTAAAAGAAATTTATTCTAATATTTTAGATATTTCTGATTAGTCTTGGAATATTAAATTTTAACATGATTATATTACGATTACCCATAGACCTTATAAATATGGACTGGCAATTGCCTATAGTTCCTATACTAGAAGCAGTGTCTGGCAATTAATAACAAAATATACAATTCTTATATTATATTTAAATCAGATTCTTTCAGAGAACATAGTTTGTGGAAAAAGCAGAAAAGAATGATTTATTTATATAAATACGTATATATATATTGCAATTTATGATTATGTTTATTAATCGCATTGACCTTATAGATAGATATGGACTGGCAATACATAGCAGACTTTGTCCGGAGGAGGTTAGAGAGAAACATACTTTTCAGTACTTCTCTCAAAATTTCTGGAAGTACTAAAAGAAGAAGAAAGAGAGAGAAGTACTAAAATGCATGTTTCTCTCTCTAACCTCCTCCGGACAACGTCTGCTATGTATTGCCAGTCCATATCTATCTATAAGGTCAATGCGATTAACAAACATAATCATAAATTGCAATATATATATACGTATTTATATAAATAAATCATTCTTTTCTGCTTTTTCCACAAACTATGTTCTCTGAAAGAATCTGATTTAAATATAATATAAGAATTGTATATTTTGTTATCAATTTAATCAGTTATATTTTGCAAATATTTATTATATATGACAAATATAATCATATATTATAATAAATTAAATAACACAACTTATGAAAGTGAAAATGTTATATAAACATACCTGAATAGCTTTTTACAGTATAAACATACCTGAACAATTTAATTATTATTTTCTTATAATCCTCTGCTTCTTTTCCCGTTTACCTTTATCTTATCTTCTTGTTATATATCTTTTAACTTCTTACACTTCTTCTTTTCCTTCCTCTCTTTCTTTTCTCTTGGCTTTTTCTAAATAATCATAAGTAAAAAAAGTAAATTAACAAATAGCACTGATTACCAAACATAATCATAAACTTCTGAAACATACCCGAACAATATAACAATTATTTCTTTTAATATCCTCTGCTTTTCCGCCGTTCTTTTCTTCACTTTTAGTCACTTATTCACATAAATTGCACAATAATTGCATTAATCACTTATTCACACATAAATCACATACTCTACGTATGTACATAGGTTAATTAAATTGGCGCGAAACTACCGTGTCTCTTACTAAAATACTGACCTCATGCAGAACTCTTCGTAATCTATCGATCGATAATCTCAATGGTAAATAAGTCGCATATAAACTTGAAATTACAAACTACATTACCGACTTAATAAGATTACGAATTACGAATTACGGTCGATAAACATGCATGTAATATTACCTATGGATAAAGAACAATAGGTAAATCCATTACCGCCACATTTTAGAAGTAATTTTGGTGGCGCTAAAAAAACAAAAGAATATTGTTATTACTATATTCGTGCAACGTGCAACGTGCAACGTACAATGGCGTGCAATCAAGGAAATTCTCGGGAAAGTCAAGGAAAAGAAGGAAATAACGTAAGTATATATATATATATATATAGAATGAAAGAATGCTATAACAGAGAGAGAGAGAGAGAGAGAGAGAGAGAGAGAGAGAGAGAGGGAGGGAGGGAGGGAGGGAGAAAAGTAGAGAAAAAAGGTAAAAGTGAGAGAGAGGTAAGGCAGGGGGGAGAGAGAGAGAGAGAGAGAGAGAGAGAGAGAGAGAGAGAGAGAGAGAGTGAGACATATAAATTATAATTAGATATGATTTGGAGCCTTTATACCTTATTATATAATTAGATATTTGTATTTTTAATAAAATGTTACGCTACCATCCTATTTCTATCATAATAATGATATTTGTAACTACTTTCTTGTTACGCAGCTGTCCTACTATTTCTTTCATAAGTATGTAATTGTTGATATTAAATATTAAGAAAGTGAATAAAAGCTAATAATAAATAATGTAAAAAAAAATTCATAAAGAATATACATTTTTATATAGTTTGATAACTCATAGCACTCATAGTACTATTATGAGTGCTATGAGCTATCAAAAATGTACATTCTTTATGACTTTTCTCTTTATGTTATTTATCATTAGCTTTTATTCGCTTTCTTATTTTATATCAATATTTATATACTTATGAAAGATATAGTAGGATGGTAGCATAACACACAAGAAAGTACTTACAAATATCATTGTATAAATATATACTTATGAAAGAAATAGCAGGATACCAGCGTAACAGGAAAGTAGTTATAAATAATTATTTTAGAAAACACAAATGTCTAATTATAATTCCATTTATGTGTATGCTTTTACACGTTTACACTATATAACTATATATTATTAATTATTCTTAATTTTTTTAGGTTTTCGGTGAACTGGAGTTAAATGTAAATTTAGAAAATGACATGCTTAAAGCGGAATTATTAAATATTCAAAAGGAATTGAAGGAAGTGAAGGAACAATTAGCGGCTCAGCAGCAGCAACCGCCAACGGCTCCATCGCAATCGGCTCCTCCACAGTCGGCTGTGGAGGAGTTGACGGCTCCTCCACAACCGCCAACGGCTCCATCGCAATCGGCTCCTCCACAGTCGGCTGTGGAGGAGTTGACGGCTCCTCCACAACCGTCAACGGCTCCTGCACAACCGCCAACGGCTCCTCCACAACCGCCAACGGCTCCTGCACAACCGCCAACGGCTCCTCCACAACCGCCAACGGCTCCTCCACAACCACTAGCGACAGAGGAAGAAGTTTCGTCCATAAGAACAAGTAAATTACAATATAAATATAAATAACAAATTAAAAATATAAATATATAACATATTAATAAAAATCTTTATTACAGTAATAAGACAGAAACCTGCTCGATGGCAACGGGCAGGGAAATATCGCGGTCGTGGATGGGGAGGATGGGGAGGACGTGGAGGACGTGGAGGACGTGGAGGACGTGGAGGACGTGGAGGTTTTAATAAACCATATAACAATATCACAATAAATATGTAGTAAGTCATATTTCAAATGAATATTATTTATTAGAATTTTATTATAATTAATTAATAATATATTATTAAATGTTACAGGTTCTCTTGATGATACTACCATTTACTGCATTGTCATGTTCTAAATGCATGCAACGCGGAAGGAGATATGTAAAATTAGGAATTTATGTTTATAAAATCATTCAACGGAATTCAATGCAGTTCACCTTAACTTTGGCGATACGTTTTTGGAGTTAACTTTGGAATTTAATTTCCCTTTCTCTCTCTCTCTCGTATACATAGTATATAACAAGTCTAAAGTCAATATTCTATTACGTGTGATTTTTGTTGTAATAACCCGAAGAATATAAAGAAAACCGAATTATTGTTTCATCTGAACGAGACAGTGAATGATAAAACGATATTCTTAATATTTCAATCTCATTCTCAGGATGGTTTTATTAAGATAGTTTAGAAATCGTAGACAATTGCCAAAATTTTCCCGCAAGAGTATGCATTAATGTCAATTAATCATACTAAATGTACCTGCATTGAATACTGTATTGCGTACTGATGAGTATTATTTTTTCCCTTCAACAAACTAAACATACTTTACAGATTGCGATTATTCATATAAATTTATATAAATGAGATTGTAAATATCTCGAATAAGCCTTTCTCTTTTTTTTTTCTTTGGCTTATAAAGTGTGCATTCTTTTTAGGATAATATTGTGCCGAGCATATCATTTTATTTTTATTTTATTTTTAATTACATTATATATATATATTTATTTTGATTGTGTATGTTAAATGAATGTTTTGTCGTCTGTTGAAAATGCTCGAAGAGTTTTTGCGAATTGAAAAAAAGTTGTAACATATAAGTTTTAGAGTGGGTAATTATATTTTTCCAAAATTTCTGTACGTAATTAATTCTTATATTTTTTTTTTATGTCACAAATCTGCTTACATTACAATAAAGGCTCTGTAAAACGGATCGATGTAATATTGAAATGAAAATTTTTTTTTGCTAAATAGAGTTCTACTGTAAAAAAGTAAAATCGATGCAGAAAACGTTTCTATGTCACAGCTTGTCTCTTACGTCTTCAATAGATTATTATGAATGTTTTTTAACCAATAAGTATACGTAGACTCTACGTAAACTCTAATATCTTCCCTTATTTAAAATTAATCGTTTCTCTAAACTGAGTCTCTTCTTCCTATACTACTTTTTTATTTATGTTATAAACTGCAACTCTATCACGTATTATAACTATACTATAGTAGGATGGAAATAAAAATTCAATCTGCATAGATTTTCTACAAGGATATTGCGCTAAAGGAACCAAGGTAACTACATTAATTGTTATGAACAAACTCCTCTTATTAAGAGATCTCAGACACGCGACTCGCGGGCTGCAGATGGTCAGTTACATCACCATACGGCCCTTGGATTCTTACGGTAGAGGTAAGTAAAAGCGATGATTCCGATCATCGACAGGCAGGAAATGTGTGACTGTACTAATACATAGAAGGTTCTTTAGTCTATTCTGTGTGGTGATATTGACTCTCGTACATATCGTGCGGCCTGCGTAAAAATACGAGTCTGAGACCACTGGCATAATTATAAGATCAAAATAATATTTTAATCATAATCCTCATAAATCGCATTTATTTGATCGAAAATCTTGCGATATATTAAGTAAATTAATACACGGAAGTAGATAACATATGATAATGTATTCGCACGGAAAAAACATCTTTTCAAATACACATATATTTAAAATTTTTTTTTCATACGATTACTACTTTATCTACTATTCCACATACATATCAGTATCTTAAGAACACACAGATATATTTTCATACACATACGTGTACACATCTTTTAAATATATGTGTACTTGAAAAGATGTTTTTTCCGTGCGAATACATTATCATATGTTATCTACTTCCGTGTATTAATTTACTTAATATATCGCAAGATTTTCGATCAAATAAATGCGATTTATGAGGATTATGATTAAAATATTATTTTCATCTTATAATTATGCCAGTGGTCTCAGACTCGTATTTTCACGCAGGCCGCACGGTAGGTACGAGCAGAGAGAAGTCTTCTCTCTGGTACGAGAGTCAATATCACCACACAGAATAGACTAAAGAACCTTCTATGTAATAGTACGGTCACACGTTTCCTGCCTGTCGATGATCGGAATCATCGCTTTTACTTACCTCTACCGTAAGAATCCAAGGGCCGTATGGTGATGTAACAGACCATCTGCAGCCCGTGAGCCGCGTGTCTGACATCTCTTACTAAAAGGAATTTGTTCATAACAATTAATGTAGTTACCTTGGTTCCTTTAGCGCAATATCCTTGTAGAAAATCTATGCAGATTGAATTTTTATTTCCATCCTACTATAGTATAGTTATAATACGTGATAGAGTTGCAGTTTATAACATGAATAAAAAAGTAGTCTAGGAAAAAGACACTCAGTTTAGAGAAACGATTAATTTAAAATAAGGGAAGATATTAGAGTTTACGTAGAGTCTACGTATATTTATTGGTTAAAAAACATTCATAATAATCTATTGAAGACGTAAAAGACAAGCTGTGACATAGATACGTCTTCCGCATCGATTTTACTTTTTCACAGTAGAGCTCTATTTAGCAAAAAAATTTTTATTTCAATATTACATCGATCCGTTTTACAGAGCCTTTATTGTAATGTAAGCAGATTTGTGACATGAAAAAAAAATATAAGAATTAATTACGTACAGAAATTTTGGAAAAATATAATTACCCACTCTAAAACTTATGTTACAACTTTTTTTCAATTCGCAACTTTTTTTCAATACTCTTCGAGCATTTTCAACACACAACAAAACATTCATTTAACATACACAATCAAAATAAATATAGATATATATAATATAATTAAAAATAAAATAAAAATAAAATGATATGCTCGGCACAATATTATCCTAAAAAGAATGCACACTTTATAAGCCAAAGAAAAAAAAAAGAGAAAGGCTTATTCGAGATATTTACAATCTCATTTATATAAATTTATATGAATAATCGCAATCTGTAAAGCATGTTCAGTTTGTTGAAGGGAAAAAATAATACTCATCAGTACGCAATACAGTATTCAATGCAGGTACATTTAGTATAATTAATTGACATTAATGCATACTCTTGCGGGAAAATTTTGGCAATTGAATTCTATATGCAGAAACATATGAAACATATCACGCGGTTGTTTTATAAATTCTACGATTTCTAAACTAGCTTAATAAAACCATCCTGAGAATGAGATTGAAATATTAAGAATATCGTTTTATCATTCACTGTCTCGTTCAGATGAAACAATAATTCGGTTTTCTTTATATTCTTCGAGTTATTACATCAAAAATCACGTAATAGAATATTGACTTTAGACTTGTTATATACTATGTATACGAGAGAGAGAGAAAGGGAGATTAAATTCCAAAGTTAACTCCAAAAACGTATCGCCAAAGTTAAGGTGAACTGCATTGAATTCCGTTGAATGATTTTATAAACATAAATTCCTAATTTTACATATCTCCTTCCGCGTTGCATGCATTTAGAACATGACAATGCAGTAAATGGTAGTACGCTTAGAAATAACTTCCTGCCTACGTACAATACTGAACGTGTCGATGAATCATCAAGAGAACCTGTAACATTCAATAATATATTATTAATAATATGTACAAAATATTAATTATTTTGTACATATTGTAACTAATAAAATTCTAATAAATAATATTCATCTAAAATATGACTTACTATTTATTGTAACGCTGTTGTTGCGATGAATTTATTGTAACGCTGTTGTTGCGATGAATATATATACACATTAGTTTCAATGAGTTCTTCCGTATTAATCTAGCTTTTAGAAGCTTTGTAAACAATATCACCAATAGTAACAAGTTTCTCTGTACCTTCTCTGTAATGTAAAAATAAAAACTTTTATAAAATTTTTTTATTTTATAATAAAGGTTAAAAATACTTACATTTTTCTCTTTTCTCAAAGGCCGGTTTTTTTAATATCCTGTCAATCTTAGGCTGCGTTCCGATATTCACTGCCAGTACTGAAAATTTATGGTGTACGTGACGTAAACTATAGAAGATTTTCAGTACTGACAGTAAATATCGGAACGCAGCCTTAATAATCTTATCACTGCACTCTTTCATCAAACTTAACCTACGTGTCAAAAGCTCGCATAAATGTCATGGAGCGCCACTAACACAATCTTACATCGAATGCTCGAAACGTGTATTTTCTCGCACATGCGCATTAAGAACGTCGACGACGATGACGACCAAAAATATAATAGATAAAAATTTTATAATTCAGACTTTGCGTCGTAATATATGCGTTTATAGAGCACGTAGAGCAAAAATAAAGACACTTTCTTTATGTAATTCAAACTCAAGCTATCGATTAAGCCTAATAAGAATTCGTTCCGTTCAGCGGTTATTGAGGTCTGAAAATCTCAAGAACTCTCAACTATCCGACTCGCGTATAGATACCCGGGGTGCCTCGCTGTTGCTGCGCGGTACTTGGCGCGAGACACTACCGTGTCTCTTGATGTGCTTTGAAATTATTTCAGATTCCTACGCGAGGAATTGAATGAACATAATCGGTGAGTAAATACTTGAAACTAATTATATGAAATATTTTTATGAAATATGTAATACTATTTAAAGTTTGTTTTTCATAATCAAAGAAGACTTTCACTGTCAGAAGTTTTGTAATTTTTAATCTTATACTATAAATTATAAAGTGAGTATATTTAAAATAATTACATTGTATGTTTGCAGAACTGTAAACGATAACTTGGATAGGATATTGCGCAAACAAGTGAACACCATGCCTCCCAAACCACCTTCATTTTCATTACAATCGGTGCAACAAGTGGCAAATTTCAACAATATATCGGAACAAGAATACGAAAATGCGGTAAGTTTTCCACGAATTGATAAGCATGAAATTCCATAATTATAAAACAAATATAAAATTATTATTTAAAATAAAAATTGATACAGTTCTATTTCAGGTCGAGTATTTACATTTTGTAGGCGGCTATACTCTACATGAGGCGGTAAAGATTGCATAAGAAAAGCGATGACTGACGATGCAATTCAACATTACTCGGCTTGGGGAGAGCGCGGAAGTCTCCCATTGTTCGATACCAAATTAATTAAAGTAATATATGATAAGTTACTTTGGCTTGTTAAATATACATATCGCATGTGTAATCGAATATGTATATTGAAGGGCCGGGCACAGAACGACAGATACAGGGGATAATGATTTCAAAGAAATAGAATGTCCAACAAATGATATAAGAAAGTGTGTTTGTTTATTGCGAAATATATGTATGTCGAGGATTCCGTTGCCTTCTCGTTGTCTGATCTCAAGTTCAATTCTTCTTCTCGCCACGACGAGAGAAATTGTATTCTTTGTCAGTGAGTGAATGAATGAATGCCTGTCTGATCTAAAATTGTCGGTATTTATACTACTTCCTAAACTTATCCCTCCCTCTTAGGATCAAGCCAATCGCCAAGCGACAAGCAGCCCGTGCTCCCGTTTTGTCGATTCGAACACTCGCGTTTTGTTGTCTTTTGGATCAAGTCTCCGTCGTCGCGTAAACACAAAATAACCGAATATACTAACCGAATACATGATACGTGAAGATGACACGCTAAGTCGCAAGCGGTAATTATTATCGCTCGATACATACATATTGAAGAGAATAATAATCGCACGCCTACAGTTCGGCCATTCTGACATTTTGGCCGTCCCGGTCAAATAATAGTAAACACATAAGTCTTGATTCCACTCTTAGGGGAAGAATCGCGTTGCATAGTGAATAATCTAATACCAATTCTAATTGATTACACAATGTATGTACAGACGCATCTGATCTGGCGCAAATATGCTAGTATGTGGTCGTTAGATCAGCTGAAAACCTTCGACATCAGTAATGACATAACGATCGTGGTCCAAAACCTTTTTTATTACATACAGACCTTTAAATTTAGGTATTAATTTTTTATTTATCCCGGGCATAGTTTCTATATTACGTATCTCCACGTAATCACCGACATCATATTCACGCGCCGGTTTTCGTCGCAAATTATATCGTACTTCATTTTTATGCTGTGCTTCGCTTATGTTTGTCCGAGCTTTATCTCGCAACAGATCAAGGTCGCGCTCTGGATGATCGTTTAAATTAATTAGATCGCGCAATTGATCGCTCGAACTGTCCCGCTGCTCAACACCGAACAATAATCGAGCAGGAGTTTCGCCGGTCGTACGACAAACATTATTATTCAATGAATATTCTACCTGTTCCAAAACACGGTCCCATTTACAAGGCGCCTCGCTCAACTTTGCCAACATCGGAGTTATTATTTTGTTAAATCTTTTCACCTGTCCGTTTGCTCTCGGCGTGCTCACCGCGATTAACACGTGCTTTATAGCTCCGGATTCCAAATATCTTTTAAATACGTCCGATGTGAAACAAGTTCCTCTATCCGAAATTAAACGTTTCGGTTTGCTATACGCGCGGAAATATTCGCAAAGACATTTTATCGATTCCTCCGTCATTGTCGACTTACATGGATAGAGCCGGATGAATTTAGTGAACGCGTCGATGACAACAAACAGGTGACGGCAACCTTTACCGGTTTTTTCCAGAGGACCCAGATGATCCACATGAATCGTCGCGAAGGGCAAATTCTCTTTAGGTATGTTATGTAAGTATCCTTCCGCCCTACCGCTCGGCGGAGAAAACTCAACGCACTTTAAACAATTACCTATATATTCTCGCACTTTATCGCGCATTTGTGGGAACCAATAAACTTTTGCTATGTTATTAATCGCCTTATCACTTCCCACATAACCGAGATCATCGTGGCAGTTTCGAATTACGTTAGCTTCCATTGAACGCGGAACATAAAACAATAATTTTCTGTTTTTGTCCTTCCTATACACTAGTCCGTCGCGCAGTTTGTAATGTTTTATATCACCCCTCTCTAATTCGTCGCAAATCTTAATAATTTCATCGTCACGATCTTGACAGACCGACAAAGTTCGCTTGAATGTACTTTCTTCTAACACGAGTACGCTATAGCAGCGGCTAAGAGCATCGACGTGGGCCATTCGTTTGCCCGGGCGATAGACGATTTCGTAATCGTAGTTCTATAAGAAAAGAGCCCAATGTGCAATTGGAGGATTCACATCTTTCTTGCCTAGTGTAAGACGGAAACTATCGCAGTCGGTTATAATTCTAAATCGGTGTCCGGCAAGATACACATGAAACCGCTTCAATGCATATACGACCGCGAGGCATTCGAGCTCGAAGCTATGATATTTTGATTCCGTCGGCGTTATCCGCTGGCTCCAAAACGACATCGGGCGCCACGTATTATCGTCCTGCCTTTGGAGCAGGATCCCGCCGAAACCGCTAGCACTCGCGTCGCAATGTAATTCTGAAACGCGGCATTCTCTTCAGAATTAAATTTAAAAACAGCATTTTTCTTAATTAAATCGTATAATGGTTTTGCCACTAGCAAGAAACTCGAAATGAAACGGCGAAAATAACTCGCGAGTCCGATGAATCTATGTACGTCTCTGACATTACGCGGCACAGAATAACTCAAAACAGACTCTATATTCTCGTCGCTTGGTCGAATGCCATGTATGCTTATACAATACCTTATTTAATCTCGGTCTGCGCGAAATAACATTTATCGAGTCGAAACTGCAAACGGTGCTTGCCGGCGATTTTAAAGACTTTAGACAAAAATATGCCCGTTCATATTTGTCGTTGCGATTAACAAGTCATCTAAATATAATATTATCTTATTTTCTCGAATCAACGAATCAAACACGTTATGAATATAACGTTGAAATACCCGTGGCGCATTCGTTAAGCCAAATGGCATGCGCAGATATTCATACTGACCCAACGGAGTCACGAACGAAGTAAACTTAACGGACGCCGCGTGCATTCTTACATGATGGAATCCATCTTTCAAATCTAAAAGCGTGAAATATTTTTTATCTCGCAACCAATTAATATTATCATCGATCAATTCAGTCGGGAAATTGTCGCGTATAGTAATTTTATTCAACTCGCGGTAATCAACGCATAATCGCGAGCTACCATTTTTTTTCTTTACTAAGACAATGGGGCTAGCATATGATGAACTACTAGGCTGTATAACCGCTTTTGCTATGAGGTCGTCTAATATTCCGTGCAAAACTTCCCTGCCCGCGAACGATAATCTCCGCGAGCGCATACTTATTGGTTGTTCATGTTTAAGCGCAATAACCCTCTCGAAGTCCGGCATGCATTTCTCCGCTCGAAGATTACTTAAATAACAAGATTCGTAGATCCCGCGGATCCCTTCGGTCGCACTTTCGCCAATAGCCATGTTAATCTTCAATTCGTCGTGAGGACGTATAAAATTATCGTCGTATTCAGTATGCATCATTTGATGAATAACGCAATCTTCAACGTTTGCAATCTCGAGATCTTTCCCCAGTGTCACGCGCAATGACGGACAACCCAGAAAATCTCTGCCGAGCAGAACGCTGTATGCCATAGTATTATGAGGTACCGTATATAATTTCATTTTTGAGCGTACGCCTTTTACCTCTAAATCAACGTAAGCAATACCGTCAACCCTTAATCGCGAGCCATTAATCCCGCAAAATTGACCAACGTTCTCATCAATAAGCAGACGCTAGTCGCCCCGAATCACTTCGCTCTTAACAAGACTAATCGGAGAATCTGAATCGATCATCGCATCTACAACATAATTATCTAAACCGTCATTCTCATTTTTTGCTATAATTTTCATGGTGATTGTATACAGTTTCAACAACATGGCGGGCTGTACAACATTCGCCGACGCGGTTTGCGCAAGGCTACCCGACGCTTCCGGCGCTGCGGACCAGCCCTGCCTCGGACACTCCCTCGCCAGATGATCCGGAGATTTACACACATAGCAGGTTCGCTTCACCGGCGATCGCCCACACTGAGCCGCGGTATGTCCTAACCCGTAACACCTGAAGCACTTTGTCGGTCTCTCCCCTATTGACGTCCCCGGTTTTCCTCCGCCCGTCGTCCTTGTTCCTTCCTTCCTTGGCTTAAAGTCTGGTCTCCTGTTGTTTACTCGGATTTTCTCGAACGCCTTCAATAATTCCGTTCCAGATCGGAAGTTCATAAGGCGCGCCTGACTTTGCAGACGCGGGTCGGTTACACCTTCAATGATGTAATCCAAGAGCTCGTCTTCCGCGATCGGTATGCGGTTTGCGAGAATTACCTTTTCGTGGTAATAATCACAAAACTGTTTGTCTCTCCTCCACACGCGAGACTCGAACTCTCTCCTCAATGACAGTTTTCCCGGCCGCAAATCAAACATTAGTTCCATTTCTCGCAAAAGATCCTCCAGGTCCAATGTCACATGCTCAGCCCTTGAATAGAACCACGATAATGCACGACCCCTCAGTCGAGAGCTAATCAACACCTTTGTCGATTTATCGTCCAGCCGATACGTGCGTCTCAACAATTCTAATTGCTGCTTCCACCTCCAGAAAGTGCCGTCCGTCGCATCAAATTCAGGCAGCAGCTCCTTGATGCCCCTCACACCAACAAACGTAGAAACGACGCTGCCGCTCGTCATCGTCATTGTCGTAGAGGCACTTCTCATCAATTCTATCTCTCGTCGGAGCAACTGTTGCTCCCTTTCCAAGATTTCTCGTTCTCGACGCAGCAACAAGTTCAGTCTGCGTCACGTCACCACACTCTCTCGGTCCCGGTGCCGTTAAGCTTGCTTGATCCCCTCGTCTCGGAGTACCGTCAACGGTCTCCATCCCCTCAACAGCATCGTTTCGTTCACTAGGCGAACGCGCGACGCCCGAAACCGAGACGTCGCCCGAACGTGCGGCCTGTCTCCGCTGCTCGCTGAGTCTCTCCCACACACTTGGATCGTGCTCGTTCAACCGCTGGATGAGCTCGGCCTTTGATCCTCCCAAGGTCAGTCCCTCCTCACGAAGAGTCTCCCTCATCTCGGCGACGGTGAAATCGCTCGGCTCACACGACTCCATTGTCGTCACTCAGATCCGCCCGAGAACTCTATTCGACACACCGTCGCGCGACCCGACGCTCCCAACACTCGCAAATCCCGAATATCACCAAGTATTAATTGTTCCTACTTGCGCGTCTCACACTCGGCACTCCGTACCGCTAGCAAATCTCGAATCGCTTCTCTCGAGCAGAATCCGCCGAGCGGGGCGCAATGTCCCACTTCTGATAAACTGTAATCGAATATGTATATTGAAGGGCCGGGCACAGAACGACAGATACAGGGGATAATGATTTAAAAAAAATAGAATGTCCAACAAATGATATAAGAGAGTGTGTTTATTTATTGCGAAATATATGTATGTCGAGGATTCCGTTGCCTTCTCGTTGTCTGATCTCAAGTTCGATTCTTCTTCTCACCGCAACGAGAGAAATTGTATTCTTTGTGAGTGAGTGAATGAATGAATGCCCGTCTGATCTAAAATTGTCGGTATTTATACTACTTTCTAAACTTATCCCTCCCTCTTAGGGTCAAGCCAATCGCCAAGCGACAAGCAGCCCGTGCTCCCGTTTTGTCGATTCGAACGCTCGCGTTTTGTTGTCTTTTAAATCAAGTCTCCGTCGTCGCGTAAACACAAAATAATCGAATATACTATCCGAATACATGATACGCGAAGGTGACACGCTAAGTCGCAAGCGGTAATAATAATCGCTCGATACATACATATTGAAGAGAATAATAATCGCACGCCTACACATGTATGGTACTAAATTGTATACAAATAAATTGCGATTTAATTGCATGCACTAATTAAGCTTTTAAAACATACATTTTATTACACATGCACACCTATACACACATACACACAGTGATCCAACATTTGAAAAAAGTCATTTTATCAAAAATACACATATGTAGAACACCTTATTTTACCCAAGAAGTTGTGAATTAAATCAATGTTATCTTTTTAATTTACACATGCTGTATGTTGGAATCCACATTTTAAAAGGCCTTTGTGGGATGAATTTTTCCGAGAGGTGGGGGAGGCAGTACGTTTTCGAAAACAAAGAAAGCGAAATGTGGTAAAAAGAATAAATGAAGCAGGAAGAGGACGACGCCAGCGATTACGACGTGAGGCGGAAAATCACTTGTTTGGTAAGGTACAGGACGACGCGGAAAATGAAGTTAATACAGATGCGAATGACAGCGATCAGGAAAGCAAAATTGAATTGTTTTCTAATTATAATTATGTTAATCATATAAAAGTTTTGTGAATTCTGTAATAGTAATTTTGTAATAGTTTTGTATTTATGAAATCTGTTAAACTTCTACAGTTTCCTATAAGTTCTGTTAAAAGTTTTGCACGAAAGTTCTGTTAAATTTCATTTTTATGACGTTTATAAAATTTGTATTTTGTAATAGTTTTGTATCTGTGAAATCTGTTATACTTGTACAGTTTTCTATAAGTTCTGTTATGAGTTTTGGGTAAGACTTTTTTAGCACGTGAGTTCTACTAAATTTTATTATTATAACGTTTATGAAATTTGTTTTTCTAATATATTTGTTTATCTAATATAATGAGTCTATATAAAAATAAGTGTTACGTATGTGCAATAACAAATGTACAAAGTAATTGTAATTGCTAGCACTGATGTAATGTATTTATAAAATACATACAATTATAAATTTGCACGCACGCACGCACGCACACACACACACAAGTAAACATCAATTAAAAATTTAAATTTTAACATAAAAATTGTAACTACTTAATTATCCTAATAATGAAATATATACTGTAGGCATTTTATATAATTTTGTATGAGAGAGAGAGAAAGAGAGAGACGTTAACCGGTGATATTTTGATATTCGACTTTATTTTGTATACGATGTTGTCCCTTTAGAAAGCTATTATTTATTTTCGTGTACGGAAGAATCGAGAGCTCCTTCGAAGGAGAAGCGACGAGATATCCACCTCTACCTCAAATTATTAAAACGATCTGGTCCGCCGATTCGGAATAGGGCATATTCGCGGAACTCGCATATAAAAATCCCGACTTTTCGAGGAACCGGGCTCTCTCTTTCTCCGAACACCGCAGAAGATTGACAGAAGATTTATCTAACGAAAGATTGCAATAAACATAGATCAACAAGATTTCGCTCTTGTTTAATAACGTTGACATTCCCGACCATTTATCCTGACAAAATATATTACGAACGAGGAAGAAGGCTGCTTGTAGCGTTGGAATCCGAGCGGGAGTTCTCTCTCGCTCTCTATTAAATAACCTACAATACGAATAATTAAATATATTTTATTTATTAGGGAATTTACCATATAACGAACCAAATTGAAACAAATACAACGTCGTATTCACATCAATCTGCAGCAACTACTTCATAAAGCACAACGTCTATTGATGTAGCAGCTTCGTCTACAGTAATATTTTTTGTTTTAATATTTTTTCTTATTTTCTTATTTTTATTTTCATACTGTTGCTTATTGTAGAATCTTAAACATTATTTTGAATCGATCGGAAAAGGAAAAGAAATAATCTTGACCTATATTTTCAATAATAAAGAATTAAGCAGTGATTTGAGAAAGCAAATTAGTCATTTCGTTATGACTACAAATAAAATTAGACAAAGCATTTAGCAATGTTGAAGTAGGAGAACAACTGAGATCATTTAAGTGAGTTTGCATATCATTTTTGTTTTGCAATGTATAGAATTTATGTTTATAATACGGTATATTTTTAATATTTCCAGTACAAAATTTTCTATATTAGCTAAAGAGATTTGTGAAATCTTTTGCGAATCAGAAATTGATGAGACTATATGGTATTCAAAATACACAAAAGAACAGACTGGTTGCAAGCGAGCAGGTGGAATTCTATATAACCATTACGAATATATAAAAAGTAAATTATATAAAAATAAAGTAATTAACTCCGACAAAGCAGGCAATTCATCAAGCACTAATTTAATTGACATAGGTGGTAAAAAATAAATCATTTATTTTCATTTATTTAAAAGTTTAATAATATTTTTGTAAATTGCAAATGTATGTGATATTGAAAATCTTCAAAATCAATCTAAGCCATCACGTGAAGTAGAAATAGAGTGGCTCAAAACTTTTAAAAAACGTAAACAAATATTAGAGCATGAAAATTATACCATACACAGCTACTTGAACTTATTTCCTTTTTCGCATTTTCAAAATGGAAAAGAATTGGTAAGTCTTTCTATAAACATTAATGCATTGAATAAAAAATTATATTAAAAAATAATATTTTTTATATTTTTAAAGCTAAGAAAAGACTTTGAGTTGTTGTATCCTGAGAAAAGAAGTTATTTTTATTCAAAATGGAGCAGGCTTCGAAGCTTTTTCATTGAGAAATTCTCTAAAGCAAAAGTTGAACAAAATGATCAATATTTGGTTCCTATGCTGAAACTTGTTGATGAAAGTAATATATTAAATCAATATATTTCATCTGTTATTTATGTGCTCAGACTTAATTATAAGTTTATGCTTTTTAGATAAGCAGGACGTTATTCTATTTATTTTATTGCCATATTTGATAACAACGAATGTTGTGAATTCTAAAAAGACAAATACAGCTGAGAATAATACTTCTGTGGAGGATCCGTCAGATAGTAAACGTCGTCGGTTTTCTATAAAAGAAAGACGTAATTCGTTCATTTTGCAAATTGAGGTAGCTTGTAATAATTCAATACGAAGGACAACAGTTTAAATGCAATTTGTGATAGAAACTAAAGTTTTTCTATAATTTTTGTTAGGATCCAACACATTTTGAAACTGACATTATTGAAGAGCAGCTTATTTTAAAACAAAATAGACAGAGCTTCCAGCCAATTCCGGCTAATGTAGGACCTTTAAGTGATAAACAACTTTATTATGTGTTAATTAATAATATAATATATAAAGTAGATTCTTGTCTCAATGCTATAGATTTAACGTTTCAGAGTTTTTTCGCTTTGAATGCTGAATATCCCGTTACTGCATATAACATTTGGATTTTTATTCAAAGATGTCTTTATGGGATTAAATTAAAAATAGATAAAACTAATAATAAATCTATAAATATACTTATGTCAGATATAAACAATTATGAAAGAAAATATTTTCAATCAACTTTACTTTAAGCTTTTTTTGTGTAATATTTATGTTCAAGTTGATTAATAGTTTATTTTCAGTTGGTCTTTTGTTTATGAATACTGAATGATATATTATCGTATTAATATAAAGAGTGATATTATAATTTGAGAATTATTATTTATATAATCAATATGTTTTCTTGTAGTGTATACAAAAATACATTTACAAGTAATACATTTCTGATTCAGCATGTACGTTCTCATCATCCTTTTTGTACAAATTATACATGTGAAGAAGCTGATTGTGAAAGAGCATTTGTTTTCTTATACTCTTTTATAAATCATAGAAATAAAGATTACTCTGAAACTTATAACATTAAAGATATAGAATTAGAGAATTATTTAAAAAATTAGAAACTTTAAGTGAGACAAAATTAGTTGATGAGATTAAGGAATATGTTTCAGAAAAAAGTAACAATGTATTTGATGAAAACGATTTAAAAACGCAAATTTATAATGAATGTGCAGGCCTCATACCTAAATATTATAACAATTTAGATATATCTTCACCAAAAATAACTGAAATAATTCACATTACATTTGATTGGATTCTAAATGTTATAAAAAGATTAGTGTTGCTGAATTACTCCGCGATTTCGATAAACATCCAGCGTTATGAGTTGTGCTTTATTCTCTCTCCTTTCATATAAAGGAGAACGAGAGAGAGAGAGAGAGAGAGCGAGAGAGAGAGAGAGCGAGAGAGAGAGAGAGCGAGAAGCGCTCGAAACAGAAAATAATTGACACGGCCTTTTGGTTCACGCACTTTATTCTTTGCACAATCACCATAAACTCAAAGTTAATAATTGCTGCTTAAAGTTCTCCTTACTTTTTCGTGACGATCTCCGAGACATGCGGAGTTGCGATTTAATCAGGAAGCGTTCGCGCACAAAGAGTGTATTAGAGCAATTCTGAACGTCTTACTTCTGTGCCTGTTCGGAGCCGAGTGCTTCAAATCAGAGCCGAATCACGGCACTCGCAGAACTCTTGCCAATTTCCGCGTTCGGCGTTATCGGTACCATTGATAACTGCCGTCCTCGCGCGGCAATAATCGCAATTAAATTCGAAATTACGTTTACTTTTACGGAATACCGATTTAATCCTAATCATACCGCTCGCCTCGCACCATTGGTGCGAAAGAAAGAACGAAAACCTTATTAAAGATACTTATAATAATACCTTATCAATAAACTTAAACTAATAAAATAATAAATGATATTAGAAAGGGATGCACACAGAGACCATATAAGAATATATACTTTTTGTTTTGCCAGTAATTAATAACTAAAGTTTCCAACAAAGGAAGTAACAAATTTGCGCACGCTGCCCGCCATGCGGCTAGGATTCTCCTGAAGCGTCATTGTAAGAAATCGGTAACAATCGGACACAGCTTTGAGATCGGACGCTTGTAAATGCCTGAAACGGTTTTAACATCCACTACTCTTACGCGCCCGTTCGCATCAGGATATAAAGCTTGTATACACCTTAACTCCCACTTAGTGGGCGGTAATAATTCATTACGCACTATCACAAGTTCGTCTTTGCATAAGTTCGCACAGCCCTGTTGCCATTTTGCTCTTTGCTGTAAAGTATGTAAGTAATCTTTGGACCATATTTTCCAAAACTGTTCCTGCAAACGACGTACGCGCTGCCATCGATCAAGCCTGGATTCAGATAAATTTAGCGTAGTCTCCTCAGGTACAGATATCAAAGGTTTCTCTATTAAAAAAATGCCCGGGAGTGAGAAAGGAGAGGTCATCGGGATCGTCAGATAGGGCGGAGATTGGTCGAGAATTGAGGCAGGCTTCTATTAATGTCACAATAGTCGTAAATTCTTCGACCGACGGAGTGTGGGAACCGAGTGTTCGTTTCAGGTGATGTTTTAACACCGGCTTTCCACAATCCTCCGAAATGTGGTACTGAAAGAGGTATGAACTTCCAGGTTAAGCCATCGGAAGCCAGATGGGCTAACAGATTTGAATCTCGCGAAAGAGCTCGGAAGGCACGAATTAGTTCACGCTCAGCTCCTTGAAAATTAGTCCCGTTGTCGCTATAAAGTACTAAAGGAAGACCGCGTCGTGAAGAGAACCTTTTGAGCGCAGCTAAGAAGGCGCCGGATGTGTAGTCATTTACCAATTCTAGATGAATCGCACGAGTGGAAAGGCACACAAAAAGCGCAACGTAAGCCTTAAAAGTACGTTGGCTCCGGCCCACTATGGGTAGAATTTTAAAGGGACCGACGTAATTAACACCTGAGTGCTGAAACGGACGTGCAGCAGTGACTCTCGCTTTAGGTAAAGAGCCCATTATCTGAGTGACAGGGTTAGCTCATTGTCAAGCACAAACCACGCATTGACGTACGTGAAGCTTTACTAGATTGCGCGCGTTAATTACCCAGAAATTTTGTCTCGTAATTCGAAGTGTTAATTGAGTTCCTCCATGAAGACAGCGTTGGTGAGCTTGTGCAACTATGAGATCTGAGATTCTGTGTCGAGGCAGGATTATAGGATGTTTTTCTTCGAACGAGAGGGAAGCGTAATCTAAACGGCCGCCAACCCGAAGTAATCCTTCCGAGTCCGTGAATGGATTCAAATTTTTTAATTTACTTGATTTCGTCAAGGGCCTGTTTAATTTGGGAGCTCGAAAATCTTCCTTGTAGTTTAAAGCTTGAACACAGCTAATCCAGAAGAATCGGGCTTGTCGAATAGCAGAAGCTAAAAAAAGAATCGTGTTATTGTACGCGGCGTCCTTAGAGCTTATACACGTTCGAAGTTTATCGGAGAAAATCATACAATATGCAGTAATTCGAAGGAGACGAGGCCAGGAAGATACCTCGTTCGGCAAGCTCCACTCGGAAGTTTCGCTTTAAGCAACTAAAACCTAGTTAGTTCTTTTCTCTACATCAATCTCTACTGGTAAGGAAAGGTTCTGCTCCGGCCAGACTGTAGCGGATTGACTGAGCCACGGAGGTCCTTTCCACCAAAGCGGGTGATTCTTGAGAGCAGAGGCGTCCACTCCTCTCGATGCACAGTCCGATGGATTTAGCTTAGAGTTAACATATCTCCATTTAGCAAGAAGTAGGCGCGTTTGTATATCCGACACTCTGTTTGCTACGAACGTTTTCCAACAAGATGGATGCTGTCGCATCCACGAAAGGGTGATCGTAGAGTCTGACCAGCAGTATACCGGCGCTGCGGAGATGTTTAAAGAAGTTTGGACGATGCGGACGAGTCTAGCGAGTAGTACGGCTGCGCAGAGTTATAATCTGGGGATAGTAATGGTTTTAAAGGGAGCTACTTTTGTTTTACTAATCAGTAAAGAGACGTTGAATTAATCCATCGAATTTAATACTCTAAGATAGACTACAGCAGCATATGCTTGACTAGAAGCGTCTGAGAACCCATGCAGCTCGATGCTCAAATCTTTAGGAGATTGATTCGTCCATCTTGGGATAGAAATGTTCGGTAGATGCTTTAAGCTATAATAATATTCATTCCACTACCCCTTAAGATCGTCCGGGAAAGGGGAATCCCATTCTAACTTCCGAATCCAGAGTTGCTGAAGGAAGATTTTAGCAGAAATTACTACTGGAGCGATCAATTCGAGCGGATCAAAAATGCGAGAAATGACTAACACTGAGCGTTTTGTAACCTCCATCGGATTGCGAAGCTGAAAATTGAACGAAAAGGAATCGCGCGAGAGATTCCACAACAAGCCTAAAGCTTTAATAGATGCATCTTCTTGAAAAGACACAGTGGTAAGATCCAGACGATCTGAGATAGGTATCTCATTAAGAAGTTCGTCATAATTGGACGCCCACTTCCTCAAATGGAAGCCTTCTAAATTTAAGAGAGTGTTCAATTGATTGCGAATTTTTTTGATATCGGTCACTTTGTCCGCTCCGAATAGTACATCGTCGACGTAGGTAGAACTTTCGAGGACAGGGATAGCTAATGGAAACTTGGCTCCTTCATCAGAGCACAATTGTTTCAGCACGCGCATAGCTAAGTAGGGCGCGGAAGCGGTACCGTATGTAACGATCAGTAATCTATAATGTAAAATTGACAGTTTAGCGTTAGGATGCTATAAAATTCTCTGATAGTCGGTGTCGGAAGGATGTACTAATATCTGCCGATACATCTTGACGATATCTGCAATAAAGACTAGGCGATGAGTTCTCCAACGCAAGGGAATCGACGAAAGGTCCTCTTGTAGTTTAGGACCGACGAGGAGCTGATTGTTTAAAAAAGTACCACTATTAGTATTACATGAGGCGTTGAAGACAACACGCAGAGGCGAAGTGCTGCTGGTTTCTCGCAACACGGGATGGTGAGGCATGTAGAACACTGGCCCTTTAGCGAGCTCTGAGGCCGGAACCGGAGCCATGTGTTCGAGATGTTCATATTCTTCTAGGAAATGATGATCAGCCTTATTTAATTTAACGTCACGTCATAGACGGATTTTTAGTCTAGCCAAAGATTTTAAAACAATCTGGAAAGAATTACCAAAGTTAGTGACTGCGTTACTTTTGAAAGGTAATCGCACTACATAGCGCCCATCGGAGCGTCGAAAGTGAGTAGAGATAAAAAAAGTTTCACAAGTCTGTTCGTCTTCGGATAATACATGTGAAGAGGGCACTTCCTCTAATTCCCAAAACTTTCGAAGATCGTCCTCTACACACGTAGATATCGTAGTGTGAAGACAGAAGGTCGCCACTAAGGATGCCATTTGTTTCTTGTGTGAAGACGCTGTAAATACTCCGTTGACCATCGCGCCCAGAATCTTTCCAACACTTGACGTAGAAGTTGCCATCGCGATAGGCGAGAAATCGGCACGTCGTTAAGTGGCGGTTCCGGCAGGACGATCAAAGGTTCGCCGATGAGAAAATGCGCTGGCGTGAGCGCGTTGACATTTGCAGGATCGTCGGACAGCGTGGAAAGCGGTCGAGAATTGAGCACGGCCTCGACTTGCGTGAGAAGAGTGTTGAATTCCTCGTAAGTCAAGATCGTGTCGCCTATAAGTCGTCGAAGATGAAATTTCGTTGATCTGACGGCGGCTTCCCACTTTCCTCCGAAGTGTGGAGCGGAAGGAGGATTGAACTTCCACTCCGTTCCATCAGCGGCCAGTAAGTGAGCGATCTCCGCGGCGTCCTTGGAAGCAGAATTGAATAGGCGTCGAAGTTCAGCGTCGGCTCCAACGAAATTTGTCCCGCAGTCGCTTGATATGGTGACGCAACGGCCTCGTCGAGCTATGAATCGGCGATACGCAGCCAGAAAACCTTGCGTGGAGTAATCTGTCGCAAGATCAAGATGAACAGCGGATGTTGAAAAACAGATGAAGACAATCAAATAGGCCTTGTATGTTCTGGATGATCGACCTCGCCAGGTGCGAAGCGTGTAAGGTCCAGCGTAGTCAACACCGGAATGCAAGAATGGGCGCGTCGGTGTGACACGCGATGCTGGAAGAGAGCCCATCATCTCCTGAGCGGTTGCCGCGCGATGTCGGGCACATCGGACGCAGCGGCGGATGAATGAGCTGACTGGAGCGCGCCCTCCAAGTATCCAATAATGTTGTCGTAAAGACGCCAGGACAACTTGAGTTCCGCCATGAAGAGTTCGATGGTGAAGATCTGAGATGACAAGTCGTGAGAACGAAGAATCACGAGGAAGGATGGCAGGATGTTTTCCATCTGGAACGAGCAAAGAATTTTTGAGTCGTCCACCGACGCGAAGAACTCCTTCAGAGTCGACGAAGGGAGCCAGTTTGAGAAGTGGATGCGTTCTTGGTAGTGACGTTTTTGTCGAGCAGATCTCTAACTCGCGATTGAAATAAGCTCGTTGCGTGTCCTTGATCCAAAAGGTCCGAGCTTGAATGAGTTCCTCAGGATGTAAAGCTCGTGATGAGTAATGATCGGCTCCTTTGAAGATGGCGACGCTGCGCAGGATCCATGCGGTGATGCGAAGGAGGCGATCAAGACTAGAAAATCGATCAATGAGATTCCATAAGCATAAAGATGGCTGGCTTACCGCAGTTACGAGGACTTGATGAAGTCGCTTTTTTTCGAGGTTGATAGCGTCGTCGATTGGAGGAGCGGTGGATGGCCACCCCACGGAAGGACCTTGAAGCCAGACTGGACCACGCCACCACAACGAATGAGTTTGCAACAGACTGGGAGAGAGTCCGCGAGAAACGCAGTCAGCGAGATTTTCGCTGCCGGCTACGTGATGCCATCGAGCGTCCGGAACGAGCTCTTGAATGACGGCAACTCGATTCGCGACGAATTCTTGCCACTGAGAAGGATGTCCGCGTATCCATGCTAAACTGACGCTGGAGTCGACCCACAGATGAGCAGGAACATGTTGAAGGCCGAGAAGATTACGGACACGAGCAAGCAGACGAGATAGAAGAACGGCTGCAGCCAGTTCCAGGCGAGGAATGGTTTGCTTTTTGAGAGGCGCCATCTTGCTTTTAGCCGCGAGAAGAGTGACTCTGGCATCCGTGAAGGTTTGAATGGTGCGGACGTAAAGCACTGCGCCGAGAGCGTCCTGAGAGGCATCCGAGAATCCGTGAAATTCGACACCTTGAGTGCTGGTCAAAGTGCCGAGCCACCGAGGAATCGAATATTCGGAAACTCCTCGCAGGTCTTCGTCGAATAGATTCCATTGCTGTGCGAGAGACGGCGGCAGCGGATCATCCCATTCGATGTTCAATTTCCACAGCTGTTGGATGAACATCTTGCCGAGAATCGTTACAGGAGCGAGCCAGCCAAGCGGATCAAAAAGCTGCGCGATCTTCGAGAGACTTGATCTCTTGGTGAGCTTGACGATCGGATCAGAGCGACTGACGTGGAACTTAAAGGAGTCCGAGGCTGGATGCCACGTGAGACCCAGAGTTCGAGCTTCTGATTGCAGTTCTCGAGCGGAAGAGCACTGTGATGAGTCAGCGATGCCTTGGAGAAGATCGTCGTTGTTGGCTGACCACTTTTGAAGCCTGAAACCGCCCGCCCTGAGGAGCTCGGTTAATTGAAGAGCCTTGACCTTTGCGTCCTCCAGAGTGTCTGCACCTGATAGCACGTCATCTACGTAAATCGCCGTCCGCACGATGTTGGAAGCTTGAGGAAAGACGTGTTCTTCGTCCTTGGCGAGTTGCTGAAGAACTCGAAGAGCTAGATATGGAGCACAAGTGAGTCCGTAAGTCACAGTAGTGAGTTGATAACTGCGAGGCGAATCTGAGGTAGCCCAGAGAATCTGCTGATAGTGTCGGTCTTCAGGATGTATCACGATTTGCCGATACATTTTCTCAATGTCAGCGGCAAATGCGAATGCGTGCATTCTCCAGCGTAAGATGACCGCGTCAAGATCTTGCTGAAGCTTCGGACCTGCGTGCAGGCAATAGTTTAGCGAGATTCCAGAGCTGGTTGGAGCTGACCCGTTGAAGACTACCCGTAATTTGGTAGTCGAGCTGCTTTCGCGAAGAACGCCGTGATGCAAGTAGACTGGTGTTAGATGATGTTGAGAAGTGGTAGAAGTCGGCACCATGTGACCTAGATCGGCATACTCTTGCAGAAAGTCCGAGTAGAGCTTTCCGAAAACCTCGTCTCGTCGAATGCGCTGTCGAACTCTTGCGAAAGAGCGTGATGCTGAAGGAAGAGAGTCGCCCTGTCCGGTGGTCGAGGAGCGAAAAGGCAGCCGAACGATGTATCGCCCGGTCTTGTCCCGCGAGTGCGTGGTGCGAAAATGAGTTCGCAGGCTTGCTCGTCAGGAGTGAGACGTGAAGTGATGGACGGAATGACGTCTTCTTAGATCCAGAACTTTTGCAGAGTGTCGTGAAGATCCACATCTTGAAGCTTGCAACATGAGATGATGGAGGCAGAATCAGACGAAGACGACTGAGCGTTGAGAGGTCCGGAGACAATCCAGCTTAAAGTCGTATGTTGAGCGACGGGTGAATTGAGCGATTCACGTTTGATGTCGCCGAGTAATAATGAGCCGTAAACATCGGCACCAAGGATGATGTCAATGGGACCTGGTGTAGCGAACTCGGGATCAGCTAACTGCAAACCTCGTAAATGATTCCACGAGGCTGTCACTTGACGTGATGGTATTCGACCTGTGACCTTCGGAAGAATGAAGGCCGAGACAGAGAATTCGATGGATGGATCATAGCGTGATTGAATCCTCAAGGTCACAACACCTCGGGATGAGCCGATAGTATGAGCGCCGATACCCATGATCGGCACAGATGCACGAGTTCTAGGAAGACGTAGTAGCTGCACCAATGACTCTTGGACGATGGAGATCTCAGATCCTTGATCCAAGAGCGCTCGTATCTTGATGTTGTCTCCCTTCGAGTTGATCAGCGTGACGCATGCAGTGGCGAGCAACACTTGAGAACGCTGTAGATGAGCTGCTGCGGTGTGAGAGTGCACGGCCGTTGATTGAGATGATCCTGAAGACGGCGTAGTGGTCGATGAAGATGATAAAGAAGTACTTGGAGAGGCACTGGAGATGGGAGAATCCTTAGGAGACGAAGCAGTGTCGCGATGAAGCAATGTGTGATGCTGACCTTTGCATTTCCGACATTGTTTGAGAGATCGACACTCGTTGAGCTTATGTGAGCCGAGACAATTAAAGCAGAGTGACTTTCGAGTCACGAGATTTTGTCGGTCAACCATCGGTTCGGAGGCAAAGTCAGGACACGATGCGATGTAGTGAGAAGAACCACAACAAGAGCAGCCAGGTTGATTGGTGACAGCAGCGTGAGAGTGAGCTGAAGTCCTCGATTTGCTGCTTGACTTCTGTGATGATGCGGACGTAGAAAGTGAGCGAGATTGCACAGATTCGAGAGCTCGAATACGTCCTTCGAGGAAGAGTTCAAGTTGAGCGGAGGTAGCGAGTTCCTGCGACGTTCCCTGCTCGAGTTCCCAAGCTTCGAGAGTCTTCGCGTCCAGACGTCGAGTAACGAAGTACACGATGAAGACATCCCAATGCTCCGTGGGTAATCCGAATGATTGCAAGGCTCCTAAAACGTCCTTGACCGTAGAGAGCAGTGACTTGAGGTCAGAGCTTGATTTTTGCGTAATTGGCTTGATATTAAATAAACGGTCGAGATGCGTCGTCACAATAACGCATCGATTTTCATATCGATCGGTGAGCGCTTCCCAAGCGCGCGTGAAACCTTCCGAAGTCACCGGGATGTTGGCGATGTATCGCGCCGCTTCGCCAGTCACTTGCGATTTTAAATAATGGAGCTTCTCTACGGCGGAGATATCCTTGTTGAAACTCACCATGGATTGAAACAGATCGCGAAAGGGAGGCCACTCATAATACTCGCCGGAAAACTTAGGCAAACTGATCTTCGGCAACGCTCGATATATGCTTGAATTTGAGTTAGATCCGCTTGAATCGTTTGAGTGACTCATGATGGAATCGCGAAGCATCAGAATACTTGCACGAGAATCGAAATAAGCTTCTTCGCAGGCCGCATATAAATCTTCGGAAAAATAAGGATGCTTACGAACTTCCTCTGTTACAGCACCGATGAGTTTGTCATGATGCTCCTGAAATCGGTCCCAATATGTTTCGAGTGACGTAATTCGTGTGTCAAGGTTGTGGCGATTGAGTTTGTCCTTTCCAAGTTTTTTCGCATTCTCGGGAGCTCGAGAGATGAGACCGAAGAGACTGTTTTGCTTCTCGACAATTGCTCCGAAGGTTGACATCGTGAGTTGTTGACGTCGAAGGTCGAAAACACCGATTTAATTATCACTGAGTTTTAACGGTCACTGAACAGCTGATAATCACTACGATATTGAATGCAGTTTGCAGAGTTGCACTGCGAATGTAGCTGTCACTACGCGGGCGTACACGAGAGAGATCGAACGAGCGCGATGAGAGCGAGAGAGAGAATCGCTGAGCGAATGCGAAAGCGCGACGAATGTTCGAGAATCAGCGAACGAACGATATGCGATCGAAGGATTCCTTATCCGGCTCGAAGGGCCATAAAATGTTAATTAATAATTGAGAGGATCGAACACATACAAAAAAAGAGAAAAAGAGATTGAAACTTTGATAAAAACTAACGATCACAGACGATTTATTATGCACTCAACGAAGATACAGATTTACAGAGAAATGTCTCGAATAAAGAGAGCGGCTGAAGCGCGAGGTGACGCTAACGAAAATCGATCGAGGACTGACTAAACCAAACCGAAAAATCGAGAGCGAAAATTCGTTAAATATACCGCATATGTCGATGTTTTGAGTCAGCTGATCGTCGCTGAGCAGGTAGAGCGAGGGGCGCGCGCGGTAAGACGAGCGACGCATGAAAAAGCGCGTAAACACGACGCGAGGATGTATCGACGATGCGGTAGTTCCGCGAAGAGTATTTATAACGAGAAAGAGATAGACAATATAATCCGAAAAATAAGGTCTTACAGAGAACATAAATCATAGCTTAATAACGCACTAAGGAATACAATGATAAGAAAGAAATTTGCATAAAAGTATTAACATAATGATATTGTACCTCAATGTGCTTTGAGTTTTTGGTAAAATTTCCGTACTTTGCTATAGTTAGCGCTTCTGAATTATTCTCGAAGATTTTAACAGGTTCTTTGGTATCAGCATTGAATGTTTTTCTTAGCATATCTCGTATAAAGATAACGTCAGTAACTGCTCCTGATAAAGCTACATATTTGGCGAATGTCGAAGATTTTGTTACAGCATTTTGTTTGTGTGATTTCCAATAGATTACATTATTATATATTCTTATAACATACCCTGACGTAGATTTCCTATCATTACAATCGCCTGCCCAGTCTGAATCAACCATACAATCCATGATATCATTTTTAGCGTTCTTTGTATATGTCAACTTTAAATCTATGGTTAGATACAAATATTTAAGAACTCTGAGTGCATATTTAAAATGGGTTTCATCATAACAACTTTGATATCTACTTAAATAGTTTACGCTATAAGCGATATCAGGTCTCGTTCCTGTACTAATATACAAAAGTTCGCCTATCAAGTTTCTGTATTTTATTCTCGCATCAATTTCATTTGCTGATTCTAATCTTAGATTTATTTCCATGGGTGTTTTATAAAGTTTCGCATTTTCTAAATTATACTTCTTTGCTAGTGATTTAATATAATTTTCTTGGCTTAGAGTCATAACATTTTTGTTGGTGTCATAATCGATGTTTATCCCTATATAGTTCTTAACCTTTCCCATATCTTTCATATTAAAACGATTTGACAATTTTAGCTTAACATTAGTTATCTCTCTTTGGTTTTTGCAGCATATTAACATGTCATCGACAAATAGTAATATATATATTGGTTCGTTGTCATTACTTTTTACATATAAACAATAGTCGTAGTTGCTTCGCTTGAATCCTAACTCATTTACAAAATTATTAAAACATTCGTACCACAATCTGGGACTTTCCCTTAAACCGTATAACGATTTTAACAATTTATAGACTTTATTAGTTCCTTTTTCAAATCCTTTAGGTTGATTTACATAAACCTCTGAAATTATTTTTCCATTCAGAAATGCTGTTTCAACATCCATTTGCTCGATTAGTAGATTATGTTGACAACAATAAAAAAGTAATAATTTTAATGTTTGCATTTTTACTACAGGAGAATAAACATTATCTAGCTGTTCCTTTTGTTGATAACCCCTAACAACTAATCTAGCCTTGTACACATTTTCATCTTTCTTTTTATAGATCCATTTTACATCGATTACTTCTTTATCTTTTGGTCTATTAATTAGTTTCCACGTTTTATTTTTTTCTAGACTACTTATTTCAGAATTCATTGCATTTTTCCACTTTTCTGAGTCATAAGACTCTATCGCCTCCTCAAATGTACTAGGTACGTTAGAATCGCAATAATTTACGTATACAAAATTATTTTCGTAATCTTCATTAAAGTATTTGTTATTTATATTTTTCTTTCTTATAGAACGCCTAACTTCTGTCTGATCATCTTTATTTTCTTGCCTCGTTTTATTTTTTCTAGGGGTTTTACTTTCGTGACTTTCATTTTCATCTTGACTTATTTCTGATACCTCGTTTTCTTCTATATCATTTTCCTTGCTTTGTTCTACATCGCTTTCCTCGTTTTCATCAGATAAACCTATACACTTTACTGTTCCTTCTATTACATCAACGTGTCTGACATTAATAATCTTGTTATTAACTAAAACTCTATAGCCTGTTTCGGTATAACCTAGCAATATTCCTAACTTTGCTTTATCGTCCCACTTGGACTTTCTTAATTGCTCTGGTATTCTAACAAAGACTCTACTGCCGTAGATTTTCAAATATTTAACATTTGGTTTTTCATTAAAAAATATTTCATATGGTGACTTTGTCTCGATCGTGTTAGCTAATGTTCTGTTTTTTAAATAGGCTGCTGCTTGTATTACTTCTGGCCAAAACATTCTATTTACTTTTGCTTCTTTTAATAAACACCTAGCCATATCCATAATAGATCTATTGTATCTCTCTGCTACTCCATTGAGTTCATGAACATACGGTGGACAAGGAATCATATGAATGCCCTTCTTCTTAATAAAATCATAAACACTCGAATTTAGATATTCTTTGCCATTATCGCACTTTTAATTCTTAACTCTTTTGCCCGTTATATTTTCTACTAAATTTACATACTCGACGAAACAGTCATAAGTCTCAGACTTTGCCTTAATACAATAAACTTTGGCTAACTTGCTATATTTATCTATGAAAGTTAGAAAATATTTTTCACCACGATTTCCTACAGTTGGGTGAGGCCCATTTATGTCCGTATGAATAACTTCTAAAATTTCTTTTGCCCTTCTTCTATTATTCTCGAAAGGTGAGTTTGTCATTTTGCTTTCTATACATATGGCACATTTTATATAATCAGACTCTAGTTCCTTAGGTAAACCAACTAACAATTCGTCCTGACATAGTTTATTTAAGTAGTGAAAATTTACATGACCTAATGCGCGATGCCACTTTTCTTTCAGAGTCATTTTATCCTTTTTAGCTAAATTCGCACTTACTTCTTTATTTTGAGTATTAAAAACAAAACTTGACATGTGATATAAATTTCCTTCCTTTTTTCCAATTGCTATTAGTTCCTTATATTGATTGTATATTTTTGAATTGTTTCCGTATAAAACTATTTTATTCTTTTCTGTAACTTTGGAGTAACTAATTAAATTCTGTTTCATTTCTTTAACATAAAATACATTATATAAAGTTACTTCACTATCTTTGGCATAAATTTGGAATGTTGTTTTTATATTACCTATCTTTGTCGCTTTTAGTATTCGTCCGTCTCTTAATTTTACATCAATCGGTTTTTTTAATACGACATATTCATCAAAGATAGTATCATCATTTACAATGTGGTCTGTGCAACCGCTATCCAAAATCCAATTAATTTTATTTTCGCGATTTACCCTATTATTGTCGCAATTTGTTTGTGACATATTCACCTCGGTAATAAATACATTACTATTTGTGCTGTGTTGACCTTGATGATTCGATGACGAACTGGGTGTACCTCTGTTGCTGCTTTTTCCGCAACTATAACCTCCGCGTTGATAGCCTCTTTTGTAGTCTCTCTGATTATAATGATAAATCCCTCGGTTTTGTCCGCGCCCATGACCTCGACCTCGTCCTTGTTGTGTTGATCCTCGCTGGCACTCTATTTGTTTATGGCCGGGTTTGCCGCATGTGAAACATTTTCCTCTCATGTCTGTCGAGAATGCATTTGAATTTGGCTGATCACTTTGTTCTTTGTTATTTTTCTCTTCCAAAGACTTTAGTTTAATTTTTGACTTTAAATAATCAACTGTTCTATCCTTTTCCGGTAAGACATCAATTAAATCTCCAACGTAGCTATATGATGGTGGTAGCGCTTTCAACATATATCGTAATTTCTCTTGCTCAGATATTGTTCCTCCAGCCGCTTTCAGTTCATTTATAGCTTTTTCGAATTCGTCGAAAAACGATGTAACATCAGTAAAATCTTTCAACTTGACATTTTCCAAACTGTTCCTACATAGAATTTGTAGTGCAGTTGACTCTTTCAAATACATTTCGTCAAATTTTTTCATTATATTGTACGTTGAGTCGAGATCTCCAATATACTCGAGTTGCTTGTTCGTGATAGAGCTGTATATAAAATTTGTTGCCTTCACATCGGCTTGGTTCCATTCTTTTAGATTGTCGGTCTCCGTTCTCTCTCTAGTAGCTGGATTTTTGCACTTTTTAAATTCAAAAAAATTAAGAATTCTCTTCTTCCAGTTTGCATAATCTGCACCATCAAATATAGGAATCATTACATCATCCACTTTTACGTACGACGCCATAATTTAAGTTTTCTTTAGCACGTGGCCGGTTTATAGTTTTTAATAATTGTTCTCCAATCACTTAACTAACAGTTCCAGATTTTTCTAACCACGTTCTGCTACCATGTCAGAATAAAATGGACAGCATTTCGATATAAACAACAGTTTATTAACTCAGATATAAAAGAAGAATATTTTATTCTACAGCGCACTTGACTTAACCATCTTATCTCGACGAAGCTCTCTTTTCTAGTGCCGAGTCTTTCTTAGGTTTTCATGGACGCTTATGTGTACTAGCTTAATGTGGTTGCCGTTAGATGGTAGTATATGCATCAGAAAATACACATTTAACATATACTCAACATAATTAATAAATTTAAGAATTATTCAGTCTAACTATTACAGTCCACTCACTATTAATATATCGCGTAAGGACTCTAAGATTTTTACAAGTTAAGAATCCGAGCCGATAAACGAACATTTGGTCCTTCGAGCCGGATCATTGCGGCCTCGAATGCAGATAACGCACTCGGCGCTTCGCGAGTGCATCTCTTGCTAATAGTAAATTAGGAGCCACATGGCTCCCGAATACACGACCATTACAGTCGTCTCGACTTCCGGCGTGTGTTCTGAGCAAATTCATCGCAGTGAACCTCACCGTGCATTGTGAATCGCTTTGAGCGGAGTATCGGAGGTTTTGGAATCACGCGCTCTCGGCGGATTCAAAGTGGAGGCGCCGATATCTCGATCGATTGACGTCGAGCGGTGAGTAGCGCTGTCTCTCTTGCTCTCAGAGGTTTCAGTCTCGCGTAGCTCCGAGGTACCGTGCACGCGCGCCCGCGCGGCTTCCGCTCTCGGGCCACGCGGTCGGCTGGTTTCGGCGCGCCGCCCGACAAGTGCTTCGCGAGTGATAGCCCACGCTACACGCTGTAGAGCGCGACGGACTATCCGCGCTACACGTTGCGGGCTCCGGGACCGTTCCTTTTTAAGACTCCGAGCAGTCAACGGGTTTCGCGAGTGACAGGCAATGTAACACGTTGTGCGTCGCGTCTACTAGTCCGTGCCACACGTCGTGAACGATTCTCACTCGCCGCAATTTTTGCTCTTTATCGCGCGTTTAACTTGAACTCTCGGCTTCTTTGCAAACTTTAGTTAAAAAAAAATGGAGGTTGCTTTCAAACAACAGATGTTGCTCTCCGGTTACATGAGTCGCATGTGGACCAATCTTTTAAAAATGGGCCAGGGGAAGATTACACCCACGGAAATCAAGAGCAGACGGTCTTTGCTAGACGATTACTGGAAGCGCTTCCAAGACGGACACTTCGGTCTTCTGGTATACGAAGCCGTCATTAAGACAGAGTATGTCACGAAGGATGTCTTTTCCGCGACCGAGGAGATGTATTTTCAGATGCGCTCCAAACTCACCGACGCCTTGTCGAAGTTAGAACGTCGAGTCGGAGCCGCTGAATCGGAGCGGCAGGAGCCGATCCAGGTGGGCGGAGCGACGTCGGTTTCGCCGGTCGTCCGTCAATTGCAGCTCCCGAAAATTAACCTTCCGAAATTCGCCGGCGATCAACTCGCGTGGGAGGGCTTCCGCGATCTTTTTCTCTCGCTAGTACACGACGTGCCGAACATACCGGGTGTCCAAAAACTCCAGTATCTGAAGAGCTGTCTTTCGGGCGAGACGGCGGACCTTGTAACTAACGTTACGCTGTCGGATGCGGCGTATCAAGGGGCGTGGAAGGATCTCATAGCACGTTACGACAATCCCCGAGTGCTGCTTTTCGCGCATATGCGCAACCTGTTAGCTCGCCCGGCCACCACCAAGGCTTCCCCTAGCGAGTTAAAGAGGCTGTTGGGCGTCATGACGCTTTCGATCCGAGCGTTCGCGGCCCTGAAGCGGCCGGTCGACTATTGGGATGACTGCTTTGTCCACCTGCTGGTTCGCAAGCTAGACGCGAGTACTCGGCTTCATTGGGAGACGTCGTTGGCGGATTCAAGAGTGTTCCCGACGTTCAAGCAGCTCCAGAACTTCCTGGCCAATCGCATTCGCGCCTTAGAAGCGGCACACCCGGAAGGGGCATTGTCCTGTACCGTCGCGACTACCCCATCGAAGACGGGCAAAGGTTTACGTGTTGGCCAACGCTGCTACGACGGGTAAACCAATGAAAGGCAAGAAGTGCTCACTGTGCGACGGTTCTCACATGTTGCCATACTGTGCAAAGTTCAAAGCACTAACCGTGGTCCAGCGGAACGATAAGGTAAAAGAGTTCGGTGTGTGCTCAAACTGTATGCGTGCGGGTCATCGGGCGAGCTCCTGTCCGACGGAGGGGCGCTGTCTTGTATGCGCGGACACGCTGCTCCACGGTGGGGGGCAAGCCTCCTTAAACCCGACCGAGGTAAGTGGACCATCGACGTCTAAGGAGGCCCAGGGTACCAACGCTATGAGCTCCAGCATCTGTGTCCATGCCGCTAAAGCGGAGAATTGTTACTGGCGACGGCCAAAGTGCTATTACGGAACGCTGCTGGCAGCGTTATCAAGATTCGCGCGCTGTTGAACTCGGTTTCGGAGGCCACATTCGTCTCGGAGTGGGTGGCCCAGACTTTGAGGTTGCGACAAGACCCGGTGGACGTGACAGTAACCGGTCTTCGAAGAACGCAGACCGGAACGGTAACCTCGTCCGTCCGGACGATAATTGGTTTCGAGTTCTCACCGGCACTGCGACTCGAAACGGACGCGTTGGTGCTTAGGTCTCTTACAAATTTATTGCCTTCCAGACGAGTCTTGCGCAAAACATGGCCCCACCTACGAGACCTGACGTTGGCGGACCCTGAATTTGGCCATCCAGCCAGATTTGATGTCATCCTCGGAGCGGACGTGTATGGACAGGTGCTGGAGCCGGCCATTCGTCGAGGAGAACCGGGAGCACCCATAGCCCAGCTAACAGCTTTTGGTTGGGTGCTAACCGGAGCCCTGGGTGAGGAGAGTGCGACGAAGACGTCACACCACGTCTCTGTCTTCTACGCACAGGGCGTCGACGACGTGGCCCAAGCGCTCCAGCGCTTTTGAGAGATCGAGGAGATCTCTGCCGTCAGGCGCCTCTCTCCGGCGGAGGAACAGGCGGAGGCGCATTTCAAGGAGACCCATCAACGGGACAATTCCGACCGGTATGTGGTCCAATTACCGCGGATAACGCCGATAGGGGACGTTCTGGGAGCCTCTCGGCCGGCGGCACTCTCAATGTTGTTTTCTTCCGGAAGACGGTTGGTCAAACACACCGAAATGAAGCGGAAGTATGTCGACTTCATGGTCGAATACTTAGCCCTGGGGCACATGGATCCGGTCTCTCACGAGCCGTACATCCCCAAAGATTCGTTCTACTTGCCGCATCATGCGGTGTTCAAAACGGGTGACACAAGCGGGAAGATTAGAGTGGTGTTTAATGCCTCATTCCGTACATCCACAGGTCTCTCACTGAATGACCTCCTGCTACCTGGACCGAAACTACAAACTGACCTGTGGCTCATATTAACAAGGTGGCACCTGTTCCGGATGGGCTTTATGACTGACATCGTAAAAATGTTTCGTCAGATCCGGGTCCATTCGAAGGATGCAGACCTGCAGCGCATTCTGTGGCGAGCCGATCCAGCGGAGGAAGTCAAAGACTTTCGCCTTACAACCGTTACTTACGGGACGGCTTCTGCACCATTCTTGGCGCTACGGACCCTGCAGCACTCGCAATCGACGAGGCGTCAAGGTATCCACTCGGCGCGGCAACGCTGGCACGACACACCTATGTGGACGACATCTCGGCCAGCGCATTCTGTGGCGAGCCGATCCAGCGGAGGAAGTCAAAGACTTTCGCCTTACAACCGTTACTTACGGGACGGCTTCTGCACCATTCTTGGCGCTACGGACCCTGCAGCACTCACAATCGACGAGGCGTCAAGGTATCCACTCGGCGCGGCAACGCTGGCACGACACACCTATGTGGACGACATCTCGGCCGGCGCTGACAACTTCGACCAGGCGCAGGAAATGCAGACGCAGCTGGTAGGCCTGCTCCGGTCCGGCGGTTTTGCCCTGTCGAAATGGGCAGTCAGCAGTCCATCTCTTTGTCCGGCTGGAGATCAGGATGAAAGACAATTGCCGATGGGTGGCGCTCTTGGCTTATCGTGGCATCCAGCAACAAACACTCTTTCTACGGGTAGCTGAGATCCCGATCCACGCCGTCCTATCAAAGCGAACGGTGCTCTCTATCGCGGCACACTTATTCGACCCGGGGCTGGGTCGCTCCGACATTGATTTACGCGAAAATATTTCTGCAGGATTTTTGGTTGGCAGGATGTGGATGGGACGAGTCGCTTTTCCCGGAGCTTGCGCAAGCTTGGACGCGCTTCGTCACCTCTCTCCAGGGGCTAACTACACTGCGGCTACCCCGATGGGTGCGGATGGATGCCGGGAGCGCGCGGGTGGAATTGCACGGTTTCTCGGATGCGTCGGAGAAAGCCTACGCTGCCGCGGTCTATCTGCGGCTGACTGACAACGACGGAACCATTCACTCAAATTTGCTGGTGGTTCGCACGAAAGTCGCACCAGTCAGGACTCAGAGCGTGTTGCGCTTGGAGCTGTGCGGAGCCTTGTTGCTCACTCGCTTACTGAACGGAGTGGCACAGGGTCTCCAGCTGGATCCATCACAGTCCGTTTTCGCCTGGACCGACGCTCGCGTAGTGCTCAGTTGGATCCGCTCTCAAGCGTCACGGTGGACTCCCTTCGTGGCGAACCGGGTAGCGGCCATCCAAGAAATTCTTCCGGCAACTCGATGGGCCCATGTGAGAACGGACTCGAACCCGGCTGACCTGGCGACTCGCGGGGTTCCCCTGGCTGAGTTGGTTAACACGGAGTTGTGGTGGTGCGGCCCCTCCTGGCTGCGAGCGGAGAGGCCCGAATGGCCTGCGCCATCATCGGACGTGAGCCTTTTCACCGAGGAGGAAGTCAAGCAGGCATCTCACCACGGCGCCCAAGCTGTCTCAATCAACGAATTGTTGGAAAGATTCTCGACCTTTTCTCGTCTGATTAGAGACAGCCCTGTGTTTCAGATTTTGCCACAACACGCGGAAAAGACAACCAGCACGAGGCGGATTTTTTACAAGCTCGGAGCTGTCTGAGGTCGGGAGCGGTGCACTTGGACACCGTACAATTGGACACGTTGCAAATGAACACGTTGCAAATAGACACGAAACTTTGCACACGGTTCAATTGGACACGGTGCATTTGGACACAGTAATTTTGGACACAGTCGCTTTTGGACACGTAAGAAAATACACGCCGTTTATTTGGACACCGTTTATTTTGACATCGTGCATTTGGACACAGAAAAATGCGCACCGTTTATTTGGACACCGTCAATTGCCCACCGTTCGATTGGACACCGTCAATTGCCCACCGTTCGTTTGGACACTGTTCGATTGGACACCGTCAATTGCCCACCGTTCGTTTGGACACAGTTCGATTGGACACCGTCAATTGCCCACCGTTCGTTTGGACACCGTCAATTGCTCACCGTTCGTTTGGACACTGTTTAATTTGGAAAGTACACGCACAGACTGCACTCCCCACCCCCCACCCCCGCCCCCCACCCCCTTACAAACCCATGTGGAATACCTCTGGTCCAAATGCACCGTGTCCAAATGCACCGTGTCCAATTGAACCGTGTGTAAAGTTTCGTGTCCATTTGCAACGTGTCCAATTGTATTGTGTCCAAGTGAAGGCCACTCTCTGAGGTAACCATGCGCTGGGCCTTTCTGGAACAGCGGCGAGCGTTCGCCGAGGAGATCACCAAACTCCAGGCGTGGCGCCAGATCCCGTCAAGGTCACCATCTGAAGGGCCCCTTTCCATTCCTGGATAACAAGGAGTTGCTCCGAGTGGGCGGTCGCCTGCACGCGGCGCTGTTGGATTACGGCGGACGGCATCCCATCGCCCTTCCGAAGACGTTGCACCTCTCAAGGTTGTTGGTGCGACACGCTCATACGGTCACTCTGCATGGAGATCCACGTCTAGTGCAAAGCTTTCTGCACAGACGCTACTAGATCCTTGGCAAGGGCTCATTAATCCGGCAGGAGATTCATCGGTGTGTGCGTTACACGCGATTCCGGGCCAACCTCGGTCGCCAACAGATCGGACAATTACCGCCGGAGAGGCTGCGACCAGCCAGAGCCTTCTTATCGTCCGGCGTGGACTTTGCAGGATCCATCCGGTTACGCGCGGTGAAGGGCCGTGGCCACGCCGCGCTCAAAGGCTACATATGCCTATTTGTGTGCCTGGTGACCAAAGCCGTCCACCTAGACGCGACCTCGGACCTCTCAACGGACGCATTTCTTGCGACCTTCCGTCGCTTCGTAGCACGACGAGGCCGATGTGCACACCTTTGGATTGATAACGGCACAAACTTCCGAGGTGCGGCCGCAGAACTCAAGACTATGTTTAGGGCGGCTTCCGAGTTCTACAAGGAGGCCGGAGAGCAGCTGGCCAATGAGGAAACTTCTTGGCGCTTTATTCCCCCGCATGCATCACACTTCGGTGGACTGTGGGAGGCGGGCGTAAAGTCAACGAAGCACCATCTGCGGCGTGTCCTGAGCGATCAAACGTTGACTTATGAAGAACTCACCACCCTTTTGTGTCAAGTCGAGGCGTGCCTAAATTCACGCCCACTGTGCCCCGCCAGCTCGGATCCATCAGATCCGACGGCCTTGACTCCTGGGTATTTTTTAGTGGGAGAACCTCTCATAAACATCCCGGAACCGGAGGAATCGTCGGACACGCTCACGCACCCTAAAACGCGCTGGAGACTGATCTCAGCCATGCGAGATCATTTCTGGCGCAGATGGTCCGAAGAGTACCTGCACCTTGCAACAGGCCGGAAGGTGGAAAAACGCCAGACTCAACTTCCAGCTCGGAGATCTAGTCCTACTCAAGGATGAGCTCTCCTCCCCCGGCGAAGTGGTCCATGGGTAGAGTCAGGGCGGTGCACCCGGGTCCTGATGGACACGTTCGGGTGGTCAAGGTCCGCACGGCTACCACGGAGTTAACGCGACCTATTACTAAGTTGTGTCTGCTTCCGGTCTCGCAACAGGAAGCGCCTGAAAACCCGTGATTTTTGAACGCTTCTCAAATTTATTAAAAACCACTGCAAAATTAATTAAATAGATTCCTCGTCTGCACGTCATTCTTACGTGGCGCAGCCTGTACCGTTTATTGGAGCGAAGCTCCATTTACCCCCGACTTTTGCATTTTAGTCTACACTCTACTCCTCCGTATCGGAAGTATCTAACGACACCGAATTTTGCACACATATGGAGACACGCATTAAGATGGTTTTTATCGAAAAAAATTTTTCAAAATATTCACAGAAAAAAGTTATCAATGGAAAACTTTTACATAGACTTGCAATGAAAAAAGTTTGTAAGCAAAGAAGCACGTGAAATAGAATTTTCCGATTTGTTAGAAAACGGGCAAACCCATGTCAAAATTTTTTCTAATGCTTTTTTACGCAAATCTAAGTTATTATAAGACTCGGATGTAGTTCTAGATTGTTCTATGGACAGAGCTTTTTGTCTCCCTCATCCCAGATACCACCAAAACAGATGGTGACATTTTTAATTTTAATAACACTGACGATCAAAAGGGTGTTCATTTTTTTAAATATTCTGTATATCTCTCAAGGACGTTTCCGAGCAGTTTCAGTGCGTGACTAGAGATCTCAATATAAAATCATCTTATATAAATTTTCAGAGCGACACAGAACAACTTGACGATATCCATTTACCCGCTATCAATAACATGAAAAAAAATGTACCGGTTCGGTTTTTGTTTATATTTTATTATTCTTATTTTCGGCATATTATATGACTTTTAATGTCAGTATCTGACATGTTCGTCTCGCGGCGCGCTGTTTCTGCCTCATCGAATTTATTGTGAGTGTTAAGACTTATTAATTAAATTTCTATTCTCTCAAATTCTCCGTTATATTCTCGTATTATACTGTCTGTATCTTTCTATCTATAAATACTGTTCGCCAAAATCACCGCATCTTCGATATACCCGTGCGGTATGTTTACGCGTTTTGTCGTGCTTCGTCCGTCCTACCGCGCGCGCCCCTTATCTTCGCCCGTCAGTTGACTTGATTTATACGGTGTATAAATCGAAGTTAGCTGTCTTGTCTTCGATCGACATTCCTTCGAGTATCATCGCGCTTTAACCGCCTTCTTTCGTTATCGAAGTTCTATTGTGTGTTCAATCTTACATCGTTACATCAACTCAGTGCACATTTAATCAACCTAATGTTTCTATATTTTTTGTGTGCAACGATCCTTTGTATCTCTTAACAGTGAGTTATTTTTATTTGCATAATTTGAAAAGATAAGCGTGATTTTTATTTGTAAAACCACTTTCTATCTTCTATATTTGTCTATCGGTCATTATTCAATATTTATAGATACTGAGGATGGTCCCATATAAGAACCGAAATGTCTAATACTGAATAAAGAATTATTTTTGGCACCTTACCACACACCAGTGCGTCGGCTCTCAATTATTTTCTTCACCTATATAATTATTTTGGAGTAAATTGTGTTCTTTCGCTTTGCATCTTTCAAGAAACTATAAAAAAAAGAAGAAATAATTCCGAGACCACGTCGATCGAATCTGGGTAGACGAACTAATAACGCTGTTTATTATCATCGACGACAAGCTGTCGGTAGGGATAATGCTCGAGTACAACCACCGCCTAACAGCGATCTCCATTATCTAGAATCTTTTTATAATTATTTAGACTCGATTACTTACAAGCCCTGCGACAATTGTAAAAGATTAAAACTCACTGCTTGCGCTGCTGCGAATTGTTCGGCGTGCGCAAAAAATTATACCAAATTCACAGCTGCGAATCGCATGGCGCCTGGCATTGTACCTCAGGAACTTCAAGATCTCTCAGTTACCGAACAAATGTTGATTGCTCGCGTCCATCCTGTAATGACAATATATCAAGTACGTGCCAACGGTCGTCCCGGTCAGTATCGCTACAATGGGAACATTGTCAACATCGAAGAGGATATTATTGAGATTGCGACAAGACTGCCTAAAACTCCATCACATCTCAATATTATCATCATGCAACGTCAAGGTGTGTCAGGTCATAGCAATTTTCGTGTTCGAAGGAATAAGGTTCTCAATGCGTTACGCTGGCTACAGGTTAATAATCCCTACTATCGTGACATTCAAATCGCTGATGAGGTTCTGGAAAGCTTACCAATCGATGGTAATATCTCTCAGGATTTACACTACATAGACGAAGGTGGTGTATCAAAGGAGGATATTAAAGACGACGACATTGTTGAAACTGATGTTCCCATGCAGCAACAGCAGCGACAGCAATCTGTTCTCGAGCATGCGATTCAATGGCCAACTGGTAACTCTTTTCCAATTAATGAGTACCGAACCGAAGGTTATTTGTCCATGGCTTTTCCTCATCTCTTCCCTGACGGGATGGCTGACTATACCGACTTCAGACGAATAACTAAATTGTCATACAGCGAATGGACAAAATTCTTAATAGAATATCATGATCATCGTTACGCCAGAGATCCACGCTTCAGGTTCCATGCTTTAAACACTATGCAAAGGCATGAATCTATAATGCGAAGCGATGTGTTTGCGAAAAAGAACGATTTCACTGGAAATATGGAGCAACTTGCTGCTGAGTACAATCGTAATCATAACATCGTTAATAAACTACTGTGTTGGGCATCGAAAATACTAGGTTCAGCTCCTTACTGGTATCAGCGCAAGTTGGAATTGCAAGCCATGGTTAGCCAGCTAGGTGTTCCAACATTGTTCCTTGCAACCGGTAACCGATTGTAGCCCCGAACGAACGTCTGCGGAGGTTCGGGCCGTCCAGGAAGGCGAGACGGAGAGAGCGCGCGCTGACAGCGCGTTGGACCGACAGCCGGGAGCGGTCGACGAACGAGCGACGGTGGACGAGTGGACGACCGAGGGACGAACAGCCGGGGACGAGCCGAGGCGGGGGCGAGCGTAACGGGGATCCCGACGCGCGGGTGAACCGAGCGTGCGAGCTCGACGAGCGAACGGCGAGGTACCGGGTAAGTCGAAGCGGTCGCGGGAGAGGCGCGCGCGACGGAGACGTTTCCGGGAACGTGGCGCGATCACCGAACGATGTCCTGACCGACGGCGAGCGAGATGAACGCCCGACGACAAGCGCAGGGAGAACCGTCGGGAGCGGGAAACGCGCGGGAGGCGTGGGGCCGAGAACGCGGGGCGATCGCGGATCTATCGAGGGGTCCGAGCCACACGTGTGGCGCACTTTGTTTAATCGCCGTAATTATCACGACTATTTTTATGTCAGCCCGGAGCGCGGCGAACGATCGAACGAAACCAACGATCGAGACGACGCGAGGCGCGAGGGCCTATCAACTCGTCGACGGGGACGCGGGAACGAGCGCGGACGGAGGAACGCGTATCCGCGAAACGGCCGACGAAATCTCTTTTACTTATCACAGTTTACGCTCACGCGGACGCGGGGAACGACACGCGACAGCGGAGAGCGACCTGTCGCGATTACGCGACGAAACCGACATCGCCGATCACTCGCGATACCCGGGAGGCGCGGATACGCGGCTACGAGATCGCGGGATCGGCCGAATCACGCCAAGCGTGATTACCATCCTAATTATTAACCTTAAAGAGCAGAGCTCGTACGACGAAGAGGTCGCGGGATTGCGGATTATTATTTTCTCAATTATTTCTTTGATGTGTCATTTTATTTCTTTTAACGCAACCCGCGAAAAATTATTTTTATTTAGTTTATATTATTGCGCTAAGAAACATTTATTTTTGTATCGCGAAGTAATCGATTATTATTATTATGGTTATTATTTTGTATTAATTACGCGCGGCGGTGAATACGCTAAATTCAGTTCAACCGAAGATGTAGGAATTTATTTTAACGATTATTTACTGTACAAACACGATTGCAACGATACGCGCATTGTTCTACGTTTATTACATGTACATAATTGTTTACGCGCGATAGTTTTTTCGGGCGTGAACCGACGTGCCGGGATGCGATGAGAGAGAGCGGGAGATCGTTGAAGAATAGGAATAATGCGAACGCCCGAGTGACAGAGAACGAAAGAGGAAAGAGAGAGAAAGATGGATAGAGTGAGACTGAGCGAGGGATAGCGCAAAAATAGGATAATCGATCCAGGCTCGACCAAGACGAGTTGGAATAATTTGCCGATGTTTAAATAAATTGCAACGAGTCGATTTGTATCACAATCACTATTTTACTGTTGAAGTAGCTGTCGTACAAATTATCAATTCGCGTTTCTTTTGATCTGTTCACTCGTCAAGTCTTAGAATCAGTCAGAGAGAGATTCCGCTTCTCAGCTGTTTATATACAATCGTTCGCCGAATATTCTAGACATTTCCTTGAACCGAATTTTAGTCGTTACAATGCTTCGAGACGCTGACGATCCTCGTGTTGTCATAACAACATGCAACCACAATATTTGTCGACCACGCTTTGTATTCGAGATTCGATCGCTCGGAAAACAGTAGGCTGTACAGAGACGAACTTGATTTCGGATAACGACCGTAGCGGGCAAAATAACGCGCGATAATAATTGATAATGTTACATATATATATACAATGAGATTTCAGCTTAACTTTGAACTGTCGTTAACAATAATTATTTTACCTATCCTTGTAAATATATTTATTATTTTAAGAGTATGCATGTGAGTGGAACGAATGCGAGACAACGCGCGAGCGAGCGCGAGAGAGAAGGAAGACGCGAGCGCACGTGTACCGCGACACCGCCACCCGATTGGTGGGTGGACCGATGGAGGGGCGCGCGCGACGACCGAGCCGATAAAGGCGACGGGCGGACAAGGCGAGAGGCCTTTCGTTCGCGCGACACCGTAGAGAGCGGAGAGAACACGAGAAGCGAGTACGGGATATAACCTATGCTTTGTTCGATCGTGAAAGTCCGTGGACGCGATTAGATAACGCGACGCGACCGCGACACGCGAGATTGCGAGAATGTGTACGAGTGAGCGAATGTGCGAGCGAGATTCGCGAGATCGCAACGAAAAAATTGTGACGCAAGATCCGATAACACGCGCGCGAAAACCGAGCGCGGCTGTCCAAAATTGGCATTAATAATTATTATAATCAATGAGCTATAATGGTTAGCATAAATAAAATTTAACTGATAAATGTCTGAAATCTTAAATGGTTGCGAAAAACTCGCGTTCAAAGAGAACAAGTATAGCGATCAGCTGTTAGGCGAGCCCCTCGCTCCGCGCTCCCACCGAGCTAAGCGTACCTTCTCTCGCGCACGAAACGCGCTCCCGATCGAAAACGATACGAGCCTCGGTCGTTCCAGAGGAGACAAAAACAAAAATAGAAAGACAATAAGCCTCTCTCGAAAACGTTTCGACCCTTTGTTATAACTGAAATTCAAAAGATCTCGAAGCTTCGAGAAAACCTAATGTATAAAACCTCCTCCCGAGCGACCGTCGACTCACTTTCGAAGTAACTTGCTCGGTGAAAAGATAGTCGAATTTCTTCGTAAAAATCGCCCGACTAATACTTTACGCGCTCCTTCTTTCCGTCGCCCGCGGACCGTAATTCATTTATTAACGAAGCTTATGCGCTTTATTCACTTATATACTTTTTTTGTTCCTTTATTATTTCTTTTTATTTTGTGTTCTTTTTTTTAATATATGAATCTTGTGCCGTATAAAGTGCTCTCTCTCTTTATTTTTTTTGTCACGACCTGAGTCCGCGTCAAATCCCCTTCCGCTCTCGCACATTAAAAGTGGTCCTTCGAGCCGGATATTGCTTGTGACCGGTGACTGTGTCGTGGGTGAGTGGAATCTGGTGCACTGCTTTGCTCTTCCTGGAGAGTGACTACCTGAAGAGACTATACGGACACCAAACCAATGGGCAACGAGGTGAAGGAGGTGCTTCTGGCGCAAAGCGAGTTATATACTCGCCTGGCTCGTTTTTACGAGAACCTGAAGAAGACAAGATCACTCTAGGCGTAGCTGAGGTCCACCTGCACGCTCTGGAACAATGTTGGGTAAAGTTCGATTCCCGGCACGAGAAACTTCTAGTACATCAGGCGACTCACGCAGGTGACGAATATTTTAAGCTCGATACTTACTCCCTGGCTGAAGAATCCTACCTAATCCAGAAGGGCCAATTCTTGGATTTGATTCGGGAGCTCAAGGTCAAGGCCTCCGTTGAGTCAGGTGCGACGAGTCAAGCGCCCCGAACAACCTTGCCTCGGATCCAGCTGCCGAACTTCACCGGCAGGTACGAAGATTGGCCTGCCTTCCGGGACCTCTTTCTGTCGCTCATCGGCAGGGACAAGTCGACGACATCAGTCGAGAAGCTTCACTATCTGAAGACCTGTGTAAAGGGAGAAGCTGAATTACTGATCCGCAATCTGTCGACGACAGATAAAAATTAGGGAAGGCATGGTCGACCCTGCGTGACTACTACGAGAACAAGCGTTTTCTGGTTCGCTCCTACTTGGCTAACTTCCTCGCGTTGCAAAAGATGAAAAGTGAATCCGCTGTCGAGCTGTGGAAAATACTTCACAACATCAAAACGACCGTTAGCTCGCTGGAAACTATTGGTCGGCCAGTGACCAGCAACGAAGATCTCTTCGTGCATCTCGCCATCGAACTTCTCGACGCACGCTCTCGTCGCGAGTGGGAGAGCTCTATCAACGCTACGACGGAGCCGCCGTCATACGCGTCGCTTGCCTTATTTCTCGACCGGCGACTTCACACTTTAGAATCGATGCTTCCGGTGAAAGTCGACACTGCGGTAGGTAAAGCCGGAAGCAGTAACGGGAACTCGTCTAACGGGAGGTCAACCAGGAGTCATCACGCCCGCAAGCAGGAAACTAAGTCGGAGAACACTCGCGGCCGGTGCACGCTTTGTCAAGCCGACCACTATCATGTTCTGCGAGGAGTATAAGAAGAAAGCTGCCGCGGAGCGAAAGCAACACGTATCCGACAACAATCTATGCGCGAACTGCCTCGGTCGTCACAAGATAGCGGAGTGTACCTCGAAGAAAAGCTGCACGGTATGCAATAGCCGACATCATACGTCGCTCCATGACGCATTTCGCGAGAGCGAGGTTCACCAAACCTTGCACGTAACGCAACGCCCGTCCGCGAGACAGGCTGTCGTGCTTCTCGCTACCGCTCGCGTCCGCGTCGCCGATCGCCACGGGGTTTGGCATATCACCCGCGCTCTTATCGATCAAGGCTCGGAATCTTTGATAATTTCCGAGCGGCTCGCGCAACGGCTAAAATTAACGCGATACACGGCCTCCGTCGCGATCTTCGGGGTCGGAGGCCAAAAGACGGGTGTCTCGAAAGGTCGCGTCTCTCTCGCCTTTCAACCACGCACCGGAGGGAAATCGATGACCGCAAGTGCTTTAGTACTCCCCAAACTCACCGTCTACGCTGGGGGACTTGACGACAGAGCATCATCCTGGCCGCATCTAGCGGATCTCGTGCTAGCGGATCCTGACTTCGGCGCAGCTGACCCCATCAACGTACTCCTGGGAGCGGACGTCTACGCTACCATCCTTGGTCAAGGGCTTCGTAAGGGCGGCCCCCGCGATCCCGTGGTCCAGCAAACCACTCTCGGGTGGATATTATCCGGAGCTGTTGGTGAGTCTGTAACTGCGCACCACGTTAGCAGCCTCCAGTGCCGTACCGAGGAGGACCTCGGGAACCTAGTGCGTCGATTCTGGGAAACGGACGAAATCCAACCCGCAGCGAAGCCCTTCTCTAAGGCAGATCTCGAGTGCGAGGAGCACTTCTGCCGCACGCACGCTCGAGCCGCCGACGGGCGCTACATTGTGCGCCTCCCGACGATCGAGCCGATACCTGATCTCTCTGGAACGAAGAGAACCGCGTGCAGAGTCCTGAAACACATGGAGCGAAAGTTTGAGCTGGACGCTACTTTCCGGACAATGTACACCGAATTCATGCTCCAGTATGAAGAGCTAGGGCACATGACTCGCGTACCGCTCACCTCGCAAGATTCACTGCAGCGAGCGTGCTACTTGCCTCACCACGGCGTCCTAAGAGAGACGAGCGCCTCCACCAAGCTGCGCGTTGTCTTCAACGGGTCGAGCAACGTACCCTCAGGAGACAATCTCAATAAATTCCTGAAGATCGGACCGAACTTGCTGCCGGCCTTGGCGGACATCTTACTCCAGTGGAGGCAACATCGGTACGTCTTCGCGACCGACATCGAGAAGATGTACCGACAGATCACGGTACACCCTGAAGACCGAAGCCTACAAAAAATAATATGGAGAAAAAACCCGAGCGAGGAAACCAGTAAATTCTTGCTGAATACGGTGACTTACGGGTTGTCTTGCGCTCCGTATTTGGCTATCCGTACTCTTCGGCAGCTCGCCGATGACGAAGGTCAAGATCTCCCCCAAGGCGCCGACGTTTTACGGAAGGACGTGTACATGGACGACATCCTGACAGGTGCTGCTACGCTTACGGAGGCGATAAAAATCCAACATCAACTCGTCCAAATCTGCACGGCGGGCGGGTTCCCTCTCAAAAAGTGGTCAGCCAACCATAGCGCGCTCCTGGCGGAGCTGCCTGCCGAGAATTGCCTGCAGCGGGAGCCACGAGGATGGCAGCCGGGAGAGAGTCACACCACGCTGGGTTTACATTGGCAACCTAGCGACGATCTGTTCACCTTCTCGACTCGTCACATTGAGCTTGAGACGGTTTCCAAGAGAGCTGTATTATCCTTAACAGCGAAACTGTTCGACCCTCTCGGCTGGCTCTCTCCTTCGACGGTGCTCGCCAAAATTTATATACAATCGACTTGGCTGCTGGGGGTCGGCTGGGACGCGCCTCTTCCAGACAGCGAGGTGCGACGATGGCGGAAATTTCATGCAGAACTTCCTTGTCTGGAGACTCTCCGCATCCCTCGGTGGTTGGGCGTCGGACCTGATGCTAGCCGCCTCGAGATCCACGGGTTTGCCGACGCTTCCGTCCGCGCTTACGCCGCCGTGGTCTACCTGAGGGCTGAGAGGAACGGAAAATTCGAGGTCAGAGCAACAGCAAAAACCAAGGTCGCGCCTTTAAAACAGATCTCCCTGCCTCGGTTGGAGCTAGCTGCGGCGACGCTACTGACTAGAGTGGTGGCTCACCTGCGATCAATCATCGGCTTGACGACGGTCCCCCTTCATCTTTGGTCTGACTCCACGGTGGCGCTGGGATGGATACGCCGGCACCCGGTCTCCTGGACAACATACGTAGCTAACCGGGTAAGCGAGATCCAGACGACACTACCCGATGCGGTGTGGCATCACGTTCCTGGCCGCGAGAATCCAGCCGACTGTGCGTCTCGTGGACTCTCCCCAAGCGAACTGGTCGATCATCCCCTGTGGTGGACTGGACCGCCGTGGCTGTGCGAGGAGGCTGGACCTTGGGCTGTCTTCGGCGAGGATGACATTGAGGACGAACTTCCAGAGCAGCGCGTCCGCGCCCACGCCGCCGCCCTCGTCGACGAGAACGATTCTGAACCTGCTCTACTGCTCCGATATTCCTCCCTGCAGCGACTTTGCAGGATCACAGCCTGGTGCCGACGCTGGTTGCGGGGCCGCGGTATCGAAAGAGCGGTCAAATCCGACGGTCCAACTCTGGGAGCTCCCGAGATCGACGCGGCTCGCCTTGGATGGATCAAGATAGTCCAGGCTAAGCATTACAAAGAAGAGGTTAATAACCTGAAGAAACAAAGAACCCTGCCGACTCGTCACTCGCTTGCAAAATTGACTCCGTACCTGGACGAAGCGGGCATCCTCCGCGTTGGTGGACGACTCCGACACGCTCGCTTGGCTGCCGATGTCACTTATCCGATCATATTGCCGAGTGCCTCCCGGTTAACTCAGCTGATCATCGATGAACACCATCGGAGGACCCTTCACGGCGGCACCCAACTGACGCTCTGCGCGATTCGCCAGGAATACTGGATCCCACGGGGACGCGCTCTCGTCAAGGGCTTCATCCATCGTTGCTTGGCATGCCTGCGATGGCGGGCGGCGACCCCGCAGCCTCTCATGGGCGATCTGCCAGCTCAACGAGTGACGCCCAGTCGTCCGTTCCTGAATACCGGCGTCGACTACGCTGGCCCAGTGTGGCTCCGCAGCAGCAAGGGACGTGGCCACAAGGCGACAAAGGCGTTTATCACTGTTTTTGTGTGTCTCAGTTCCAGGGCTGTCCACCTTGACGTCGCCTCCGATTATTCCGCCGACGCCTTCTTGGCTGCTCTGCGTCGGTTCGTCGCTCGTCGTGGATTGTGCCGTGCGCTGTACAGCGACTGCGGTACAAATTTTATAGGCGCTGACTCCCAGCTGCGAGCCCTGTTCTCTTCAGCAAGTCGTGAAGGGCAACGCATCGCAACGCATGTCGCTGAGGAGCGCATACGATGGCACTTCAACCCACCAGCCGCTCCGCATTTCGGTGGGATCTGGGAAGCAGCCGTAAAATCAATGAAGTTCCATCTGCGTCGCGTCATCGGCGATGCAACCCTCACGTATGAGGAGATGGCCACGTTACTTTCCCAGATCGAGGCGTGTCTCAATTCGCGCCCGCTCCAGGCTTTATCCGATGATCCCGAGGATATCGCAGCCTTGACGCCTGGACATCTCCTGATCGGCTCGGCTCTTACCGCCGTGCCAGAACCATCGTTAGCCGAGGAGAAGACTACTCGACTCTCCCGCTGGCAGATGCTCCTACAAATGAGGGACCATTTTTGGCTCCGATGGGCTCGAGAATATCTGAATACTCTTGCTCATCGGCCAAAATGGTCCAAGGTCAGCGAGCAAGTCGGTGTCGGTAGACTGTGCCTTCTGCGCAGTGAGACGACGCCCCCCACTAAGTGGCCGCTCGCGCGAATTACGAGAGTCCACCCGGGAGCGGATGGACACGTCCGCGTCGTCGAGATAAAGACCGCGACGTCTTCATTCACGCGACCCGTGAATAAACTCGTCCTTCTTCCGTGTAGCGCCGAGTAAGGGGACGTATTCCAAAAAAAAAAAATTATTAATTATAAAAATTTTCTTATAAAATTCTTATAAGGTTTAATTATAAAACTCACCTCTTCCGGGCGCGAACTCGAGCGGACCAGCGAGTTACCCCCTGGTTCGTACTCCACTGGCGACTGCACTTTTCTTTTAACGAATTTCCCCTTCTTCACTGTACACACTTATAGCACACCACTCACGCGTTGTTCTCATGCGTTCGCCTCGCGATCGAAGGCGAGATTTAGCGATAAAATCCCGCTCCGTGTCCGATTAGCCGATTACCAGCTTAAAAGCCTTTTTCCTTTTCGTTCGTAGGCAACTACGAAGGCGGGCGGAATGTCCAAAATTGGCATTAATAATTATTATAATCAATGAGCTATAATGGTTAGCATAAATAAAATTTAACTGATAAATGTCTGAAATCTTAAATGGTTGCGAAAAACTCGCGTTCAAAGAGAACAAGTATAGCGATCAACTGTTAGGCGGGCCCCTCGCTCCGCGCTCCCACCGAGCTAAGCGTACCTTCTCTCGCGCACGAAACGCGCTCCCGATCGAAACCGATACGAGCCTCGGTCGTTCCAGAGGAGACAAAAACAAAAATAGAAAGACAATAAGCCTCTCTCGAAAACGTTTCGACCCTTTGTTATAACTGAAATTCAAAAGATCTCGAAGCTTCGAGAAAACCTAATGTATAAAACCTCCTCCCGAGCGACCGTCGACTCACTTTCGAAGTAACTTGCTCGGTGAAAAGATAGTCGAATTTCTTCGTAAAAATCGCCCGACTAATATTTTACGCGCTCCTTCTTTCCGTCGCCCGCGGACCGTAATTCATTTATTAACGAAGCTTATGCGCTTTATTCACTTATATACTTTTTTTGTTCCTTTATTATTTCTTTTTATTTTGTGTTCTTTTTTTTAATATATGAATCTTGTGCCGTATAAAGTGCTCTCTCTCTTTATTTTTTTTTGTCACGACCTGAGTCCGCGTCAAATCCCTTTCCGCTCTCGCACAGCGGCATTGTGCCTCATTGTGATCAAGATACATGAAGTGCAATAAATATATATATATATATATATATTTTATATATATATATTTTGCTAAATAAAGCAAAAGTGTTCGTTCATTACCTGTGCCCGATTCCCAACGGGGAATCTCTGCGTAACCGTGAGCCCGTTCATTCGACCGAGTTGGAATTATCCGACGGCGGCGGCAGCGACGGCGATCCGGAAGCATCCCGGGGACTCAGCGACAAAGGAGAGAGGACGGGAAGGACGACACGCAGACCCTTGGCACTTGAAGGGTTAAAGTGCCTGGCGACCGAGAGCGGTGCGTACGCGAGCACGAGAGACGACAACGGTAAGTCCTAGGCGTAGACTTAGGCTTATAAGACCGAATGTCCGGTCACATCCTTACTTTGAGTTCTGCTGACCTCTGGTGGCCATGTATGTATCGCCACTTAGGAGTCAGTCCCGGCGATCATTCAGAAAAAGAACTCTAAAATTATGCAAAGAAAGTTGAACGAAAATCTCGAGTCGCTGATGAATACTTCACAAAACGAGTTGACGAGTATATGAAAATATTGGGTAAAAAATTCAACATTCAAGATTTTTGGTGGCGTTTCGAATATCAGCACCGTGGAAGCCCTCACATTCATGCTGTTCTCTGGATCGACGGAGCTCCTGATGTTCGGACATTTGATTCTCAATCGACGAAACAACTTGCGATTTTCAGACAGTATTACGATTCTTTGGTTTCAGCAATCAATCCTAATTAACGAACCTCCTGCTGAGCATCATCCATCTCGTTTACAAGCTAGCGAAATCAATCTTATGAGTAACCAACAACATGCTCAATTACTCAATCGTGTGCAACGCCATACAAGATGTGGCACGTACTGTCTTCGTGGACGTGTTGGTCACCAAAAATGTCGATTTAACTTTCCTAAAGACCTGCTTTCAGATTCTAAGCTCGAGAAAGATGACAAAGGAATATGGACGTTTACTCCTAAAAGAAATGATTCTTTGCTTAACGATCACAACACCTTCGTTGCTGTGTCCTGGCGCGCGAATACTAATTGTAAAATCATAGCATCTGAATACGCTATAATCAATTATTTGTCAAAGTATGCGTCCAAAGCGGAACCGCAGTCTAGCAATTACAAGCAATTTTTCAACAATATTGTATCTTCATCAACAGCAGAAACTCCAGCGAAACAAGTTTTTTCACGTCTACTTATTAGGATTGTCGGTCAACGTGATATTTCAGCTTGTGAGGTAATGCATCTTTTGAACGGCGAACCATTTTTTCACTGCAGTCGTCTAATTTCAAAGATATACATTGGTTCGAATGATTACGTTCTTATTCCAAGTAATGATGATAATTTTGTTCCTCAAGATATTTTTGATTTCTACAAAAATCGTTCTGCCCAACTAGAAAACATGACTCTCCGCCAATTTGCATGCGACTATCACATAGTGAGGAAACGTTTGATTAAATGTCGAAAGCAACGCGTGCTACAAATTATACCAAAAGTGATTATCGGTGTCTCCGATGAACAAGACGAGACTTTTTACAAACAACGTGTAATGTCGTTTAAGCCTTGGCGAGACGTTGATTCACTTAAATCTGAGAATACATGGAAAAACACATATATTTCGTCAGGTATTAATCTGTGGGAGCTTGCTGATGAATCTTCAGATCATGACGATGACACTGCCGTTGTTGAGACGCCAGAAAATGAGTCTTACGAATGGATGCAATTGGCAGCTGCCCAACCTTTGCAGCCAATTTCTGACACCGATATTGGTTATCGTAATATAGATCGTGAAAATGACTGGTATCTTTCTTTTGATAAATATCCTGATATACTGAACCAGTTAGACTTCATCAAAATAAACAAAGACGCCTTTTCGGACGAAAGAGAAATACAAATCGAGAGTATCAACTTCAATCAGCACCAACAGCAAATTCTGAACTTTCTACATGACCAACTTCAAGGCAACACAGCTCATAAGCTCACGATTGTTCAAGGCGTAGCGGGGAGTGGAAAATCATGTGTCATACGACAAATGGTATGTGATATTGAAGCTGTTTGTGGCTCAAACTCTGTTTTCTTAATGGCTCCAACTGGGATCGCAGCTAATAATATTGACGGGTGCACAATTCACTCTGCACTCAGTTTAACGCAGACAAGATCCGGTCAAATACGTAATCTAACAGGAGAAGCTGAGCGTAAATTCCAGAACAAATTCAGTTCTATCCGTGTTGTTATTTGCGACGAAATGTCCATGGTTGGTTTAAAAATGCTATCTATGATTGACCAGCGATTACGTCAAGCATATCCTGAGAAACAAGATATTGAGTTTGGTGGAGTTATGTTCTACTTCTTCGGTGACTTTCAGCAGCTACCGCCTGTTGTCGATACGTCTATGCTTGGAATACCTAACCCTACAGACATGTGTTCGGTTCGCGGAAAACTCTTGTTTAAAAAATTTAAGAAGGTACTTTTGTTAAACCAAGTAATGCGTCAAATAGGAGACGATCAAATCATTTTCCGTGATACGCTTGACCGTCTTGCTAATGGGTGTGTTACGCCTGAAGATTACGATTTTCTAAGCTCGAGATTCGTTAACAGCGTTGTGAATGCTAAATACGATTTTAAGGATTGCTTGCGAATAAAGGCCCGTAAAGATGAAATCGTCATTTATAACGATCATAAGCTGCGTTCACTTGGTTCACCAATTACAGTAATTCGAGCTTATCACAACAATAAAACGTCAGAACTAGCATCAACCGAGGACGCACATGGCTTACAAAGCACACTTCGACTGGCTGTTGGCTCACAAGTTATGCTTAATCAAAATTTGTGGACTGCTCAAGGGCTGTGCAATGGAACACTAGGAACTATTATCGACATTATATATCAACCTACTGATGAAAGAAACCATCTGATAGAAATACCCATTTGTGTTCTCATCAAGTTTAACGGTTACACAGGTCCAATTATATCTAGAGATGCAGTTCCCGTAACTCCTTATTCAGCTTGTTTTACTAAGAATGGAACTTCTTGCGTACGCAAACAATTTCCTATTGCAGTTGCATACGCGATATCAATACATAAAAGTCAAGGGATTACATTGAACAAGGCAGTTGTTGACATTGGCCCAACTAAATTCAGTCTTGGACTATCTTATGTGGCATTCTCTAGAGTAACATCATATCAAGGTCTATTAATTGATCCTGCATTCCCAATTACTCGTTTGTTGAGCATTAATAAAAATTTAGGTTGGACTCTAAAGCGAACTGAAATGGAAAAACTAACTTCTGGTTTAACTTAAACACCGTTTAACAATTAATTGTTAATTGTTCTAATAAAATCTATTAAATCTAATTTTCCTGTGTATTATTTACTATATTGCTTATATCTATTAAAAATTGTTAGATAATATTGAGAAAAAGATTAATTTTCCGTGAAAAACTGTTCTATCATGATGGAAAAAGGTGATTCTAAGTATAAGTTATTAACATTTATATTGGCGTAATAGACAATCTTTGTAGACAATGGAATTGCTTCGCTCCAATTATTGGGTAGAACTAGCCGACCTAGTATATATTATCATACCTTATTCTTAGGGTGCTTTGTATTTAGTCGCTCACATAGCAGGCGGCTCTTTATACAAATTCTCTCACTATTTCGTCGTTGGACGAAGTGGGCGGCATGTTCGCGCTGATACCGCGCGAGAATATTTCGGCAGTAAGCAGGCGATACATTGTCTCGAACTCCCCCTCAAACTCCTCGGCATCGAGGTCTCGATCGCGACTATTACAGCTGAACGTGAGTTCGGCGACCGAGGGGAAAAAGAAGCAGTCAAATTTTGCTTATCACGGCGGCCCTCGCGAAAAAAGCCGCCGTAGGTAAAAGCAGTTCGTGAGCGACTTCCGCGATCGACACATCGAGTATTCCGGAAAATTGACGAGGTCTGTTCCGCGCTTTTGCTTCGGTACGCTAACTCGCATGGTCAGTGCTTTCTGCATGCAGTTAATCTTCTGCGTATTGCGCATTGCTTTCGATAGCTTTTGTAAAATAAAACTGGTTGTAATTAATAAATTTAAGAATTATTCAGTCTAAATATTACAGTCCACTCACTATTAATATATCGCGTAAGTACTCTAAGATTTTTACAAGTTAAGAATCCGAGCTGATAAACGAACATAAATTTGTATAAATAATTAAATATTTATATACAAATAAAATATTTGTGTATAAATTTGATATATAAATATATGCTGTGACGTTGCCGTCCCGACGCGCGTCCACCGCACCCTTTTATACTGCGTGGCGAAAGTCGAGCGGTCGCGCCAGGCTCAAAAACCGAGATCTGTACCGAAATCTCCGGAGGCGAAAAATAATTATGAGGAATTAGTTTTAATTTAGTTGTACGTTTTATTTCTTTTTACGACGAGGGGAGCCTCAGCGAACATCCTGGCCAGCGGCCTTGACAACAGCAAGGAAACCAGTTGAACGATGGAAAATCACCGGAATTCGGGGACGAGTCAGCTTCGACGATTCCTCAGCTTAATTATTATTTGGCAATCCGGGAGAAGGTCACGGCGGTCGAGAATATTTGTTTGGAAGCGAACACCGGCACAGGGCGTCGGGAAGTAAGCGGACCCTCGCGGGACAAGGCCGCTTCGAGGAGCGGGCGGCGAAGGCGCCCTAAAGAAAAATGCGAAATTGTTCGCGGAGCCGGCGCAACCCGACCCGCCGACTTCCAACTGCGGACAGCGATACACCCTGCCGTAGGAATGTATTTTGCGGCACGCCGAAAAGGCGAAAAAGTCTGTCGAAAAGATTCAGCAGATAAGGGCAGGGGGGCCCGTAGGCCCCCCGGTACAGTGTTCGTCGCGCGGCGGCGATAAGCGGCGCGCGTACGTGATTGGTCGCGCGATTACGCACCCCGGGCGCGCAGCTTGAAGCTGGCCCCGGATTATCGACCCTGGATCGTGCAATCCTTACAAGTTAGACTGGCGTGAGCGCTTGACGTGACAGGTCGAAACTGAGAGCTAATTAACGCTGTCGCGGATCTTGGAAGCTGTCGGACGTTGACTACACGGAGGCCCCCAAGGATCGAGGAGCAACCGGACCGGTGAGGCTACCCCGTCGTGAGTCTGTGTGAGCCGCGTACAGTGTGTCCGAGTCGCGTCGTTCTGACGTCGTTGCGAATTTCGTGTTAGTGATTTTGCGAGGGCCAAGCCCGTATATTAGCGATAATTAATATTCCGAATTTAATGTATGCGACCGACGTCAAGCGAGGGCTCAGGGATAATTGTCGCGACGGTTAAATGTTAAGCTTTTCGTCTCTCCGGGACTCGGGATAACGCGAATCGTTGCGGTGTTTATTCTGCGCTTAACGATAAAGCGAGGGTAAAGTCGCGATTTTCGCGCTCGGTGTTCGTTCGTTTATCGCGCAGAATTGACGAAATCAGCGAAATTGTTGTCGGCCCGCGCACGGAGAAAACTGCGTCATTGTAATTTCGCGTTGTTAGTGAATTGTCGTGGCAAAGTCAACGCGCGCCTACGCGTTCCGGTTATTATTTAGCGTATCGTCTCTGTGTGAATGTAATACTTTTCTGTGATCCGGCCAGAATATCCCGACGGCATTGTGAAGATTATACTGTACGCGTTCGTCGGTATCGTATGTCGGTGTGATTCGCGTATTGCTTGTCGCGTAAATAACTTCTCGTTGCAATTGCGTTTGCCCGATTATCGGTGCGTTCGTCTGTTGTCGTGTGCATGTGATTAGCGAATGGTGAGGAATGAGTAGCGTCCGTAATTAGTCGTGATTGAGAGATAGTAAATAGCGTTACGTTCACGTTAGCGGGACGTAATGTCGTGCCTAGAGTAACTATTGTATGACGCGTTTTTCGAGCCTGTCTTCGCGTCGCAGTTAGCGGATCGCGATTTTGTTATCGGGCGAAGATCTTTCTCGGCTCCGTCCGAACTTGTTAAGTCATCGTCTCTCTGTCGCTTCGGTATAGTAATTGTTGTCGGATCATCATTGACAGTAAGGAAATCTACGATTGTCTGCGTCCGAAAAACGTCTCGCGGCCGACGCGTCTATCGGCCTGCGGCATAACGTTGATCGCGGCGGTAATTCGATACGGCTTCCGGCCGTACTTTCTAGCCGCTCAGCCTCGCAGCCTAAATCCACCCGAGAGAGCGTAATTACTGCATTCGTTACGACACCTAATAATCGGACGTCGACTTCTGATTATTATTGATATTTTGTTACTACTCTTATTGTCAATTGAGGAGTTCTTTTCAGAAGCCTGCTTATTCTTGCGTTATAATTCATGTTCAGAAGTAAGATTCGCTATTTCTTTTATTCGTGCTGAGTTTCTTTTCATCGCATACTACTATTTAGATCGCACTGCTGTGAGCACGTTATTGTTTGCTACTTCATTCTGGCTGCTTATTTCTTTTTCTTCTTAATTTTTCTATTATTTCTAATATCATTTCTCTAATAAACTTTATACTTTTCTCCTCATATTGCGTGTGTTGTTTCGTTGTCGATACCCGTGTATTCGTTAGCCCGTTTCTGTCGAGTATAGTTTTCCGTCGCGCCTCCTTTACATTTTTTCCATCCAGTCAGTACCGCCCCGCCCCTCTGCCGTTAGGAGAGCTAGTTAGCCCGTAATATCGGAAGCGCCTTACCAACTTTCGAGGTATTGGTATGATTTATCGAGTATTCGTGAATTGACGCGTGCAAGACCGCGTCTGGCGCCCAAATCGGTAATTTTCGTCTTAAGGCTTCCGGAGTATTACGGTTTGCGCGGAACAATTTACACTCCTCTTCCCTGGATTTTTTTTGTTTTTGACGACGTTAGCTCCCCCTCCCCGGGCTCGTCACGCATCACGCGCGTCAGGACGAGTGATAATTCCGGTAAAAATAATACGTCGCAATGCATTAAAAAATGTAAACATAAATCTAATATATTAAAATATAAATATTTTAAAATAAAAAAAAATATTGTTAAAATATATCTATATATTTATTTATATTATACTTATTAGTATATATAGTCTTACAAATGTTTCTCTCTCTATAATATAATAAGATATAATTAAAATTTTTTGCTTAATAGAAGTTAAAAATAAATTTTTTCCCTTCCCCTTTTTCGTCCACCCCGACCTCTTTGATATCTCCCCCACCTCCTTTGATCCCATTACCTTCTATTATAAAATTGTGGTGGTAGTGGCGATGGTGGTGGCGGTGACGGTGGCTGTGGCGGCTGCGGTGATGGTGGTAGCGCTGGCGGTGGCGGTGGTGGTGGTGGTGGTGATGGTGGCGGTAGCGGTGGCGGAGGCAGCTGCTGCTGTTGCCGCCGTTCACGGCGGCGTTGGCGATAACGCCGTCGTCGCTCTGATAGAGCAAGCTAAAAAAATTAATTTTAATCATTTTAAATTATAAAAATTATACTGATATTCTCTCTCCCTCCCTCTCTCTCTCTCTCCTTCTCTCTCTTTCTCCCTCTCTCTCTCCCTCTCTCTCTCTCCCTTCCTCTCTCTCTTTCCCTCTCTCTCCCCCCCCCTCTCTCTCTACCTCCCCCCTCCCTCCCCCCACCCTCCCTCTCTCTCCCTCTCTCCTTCCCTCTCCCTCCCCCCTCTCCTTTCCACCCCCTCTCTCTCTTTCTCTCTCTCTCTTATATTTGATATTATAATTATCATAAAGAAAACATATATATTACTCTGTGTAATATACATACACATCTTGCACTTATATTATTAATTTTTTTAAAAATAATGGTGATTATTTTATATATATATGTACACAGAATAATATATACGTTTTCTTTATAATAGTTATAATATTAATTATACAAGAGAAAGAGAGAGAGATAGGGGGAAGAGGTGGAGAGGGGGTGAGAGGGAGAGAGGGAGGGAGAGAGGGAGAGAGGGAGAGAGAGAGGGAGAAGAAGGGAGAGAGAGAGAGGGAGAGAGGGAGAAGGAGGGAGAGAGAGAGAGGGAGAGAGGGAGAGGGGGGAGAGGAAGAGAGGGGGGAGAGAGAGAGATATGATGATTGCTTTTTATTAGCCTTCCCGGCTATTCTGTACATATGTAACTTAATATTACCTTACAGTCTAGCAACATTATTTAAAATATAAACTTTCATAATTCTCTTAAATATTTCTAATCGCTCACATTGCTTTACCTCGATGGGTTGTTCATTATACATTTTCACACCCTTATAAAAAACACTCCTCTGTGCCTCACTCGTTTTACGCAACTTTATAGCTATATTACCTCTATGTCTAGTCTCCCTCTGATTACTCTCTTCCACTAATTCAAGTTTTTCTCTTAACGCTCGCGGTAGATACCCTCTTAATATCTTAAACATAAATATACAAGTATTATAATGTACTCTTTGTTTTACTGACATATATTGCAAAGCTTGCCACATATATTCCACTCTAGTATCTCTTTTACATTGTAGAATCACTCTCATTGCTCTGTTTTGTGCTACCTGCAATTTATTAAATTGCGTCTCACCCTTTCCTACAATCACTGTTGCACAATACTCAAAATGTGGTGAGATAATCGATTTATATACTATTTGTCTACTATACATTGTTAAATATTGACCACATCTATTTAAAAAATTTGTTTTTCCCTATCTTTTTTACTATATAATCACAGTGTTCCGCAAAAGCAAGCTTACTATCAATCATTATTCCTAAGTATTTTATTACCTCTACTCGTTCTAATACTTCACCATTCATACACATTATTTTTACTTGCCCTCTCACTTCCTTTCTATTGCTCCTGACTATCATATATTTTGTTTTATTCGCATTTAACTTTAGTTTATTTACACTCATCCACTTTTCTATTTCATAAAATACCTCATTCAACTTTTTATTAAGCTCTTCACTAGATTCTCCTGATACATAGATCATCGTGTCATCCGCAAACAATTTTACATTACTACCCTTCGGACATACTTCAATTATATCATTAATATACAATATAAAAAGCAGCGGCCCTAGAACCGATCCTTGTGGGACACCATGATTTATTGCCATTAATTTGGAGTATAAATTATAAAATCTAACTTTTTGTGTCCTGTTATGTAAATATGACCTTAACCAATCTAACATCTTTCCTCTTATACCAATCTGGTACAGTTTTCCTAATAACCTCTTTCTATCAACAGTCTCAAAAGCTCTCTTTAAGTCCATAAATATAACTCCTACCATTTTCCTCCCCGCAATTTCTACTTTCCACTCATCTATTGTTCCTTGTATTGCCGTCTCACAAGAATATGATTTCCTAAATCCAGATTGATGTTCCGTTAATACCTCATTCTCCTCTAAATATTTCTCTAAACGTTCTTTGACCACTAATTCTAATACCTTTTCATATACTGGCAGTACATTAATTGGTCTATAGTCGCTAGCCTTTATCGGTTTTTTAATTTTTGGTATTGGAATCACCGTTGATGTTTTCCACCCGTTTGGACATTCTCCTAATGCTAACGAATTATTTATTATGTCTTTGAATTCCTCTTTTATCGAATGAAAAGCTGCTTTCATCACGTCTACACTTATTCCTTCTTCTGTTCCTTTCTTCGCCGGGAGATTCATCACAATCTTTTCTAACCCACACGTATCAATGGGATCAAAATAATCAAAAACCCCTTTATTTTCAATAGCATATGCTCCTTCCCTGTCACTACTATAAACATCTATTTGCTTCATACTATTTATAATATTATCGATACTTTTAATATAATATTCATTGAACTTATCCGCTATATTTATTTCGTCATTTATATTAATACCTTCAAAATCTACCCTATCAGTAATGTTCATATCCACAGTTTCTCCTTTCACTACTTCTTTCAGAACTTTCCACATACTCTTTGAATCTGACTTATTGTTATCAATCATATTTTCGTAATATTGCTTTTTCTTATATTTTATAAGGTTAGTAACTATATTTCTTTCTATTTTGTACTGCAGCCAATCTTGATGTAATCCCGTAAAAATTGCTTTACCATATGCCCTATCTCTAGCAGTTGCCGCTCTTTTTATGCCTTCTGTGAACCATACCTTTCCGTCCCAAGCCTTAGGTATTCTGAAAATTCTATCGGGTGCTACAATATCTAATGCCTCCACAATATGTTTTACAAAGCTACTAGCTCTTTCACTTATATCTACCTCTCCACAGTCATTCATGCTTCGCTGCATTTCAATAACAAAATTCTCTATATTCATCTTCTTGTAAGATCTACCTCTAAATTCTTTATAGCAATTTTTTCTTTCTTTGTCTATTTTAAATTTAATTCTTATCCATGCATGATCAGTAATTTTCGGACTCTCAATTACATCTACACATTCACTCAGATTCAAACTTGCAAAAACTAAATCTATAAGGGTACTACTGTCAATTGTTACTCTCGTCGGTTGATTAACATATTGCTTCATTCCTAAGCATAACATATTATTTCGTAACCTATTTGAGTAGAACGTATCCAAACTTAAATCTACATTAAAATCACCTAATACTATACATTCTTCTTTTATAACCATTTCTTCAATTATATCCTCAATTAATTTTATAAAAGCCCCATCTGACGCACTAGGTGAATGGTATAACACCGCAATTGTACCTCTATACCATTTTACATTAATTTTTATCACAACACACCAACAGTTGCCTATAATCTTCTTCACCATTACTGTCTCATATTTAATGTCATTTCTGATGTATACAACAACTCCTCCTGTAAATCTATTTTCCGCATCACATCTCACACAACTGTAGCCTTTAATATTTATCTCGAACTCTTCTATGCTGTCATCCACTCTCGTTTCCGACAATGCAACTATGGCCGGACTTCTCAGCTTCATTATGTGATGAAAAATTTCCTCTCTGTGCACCATAAGGCTTTGTGCATTCGTATACATTATTTCTTCACTCCCAATCTGTAGTTGCTAATCATCGTTTCGCCATCCAGTTTTCTTTTTTTCTTCCTCTAAAGCTTTCTTGAGTGTCGGGCACTCCCCACTTAAAGCGTTATGCTCATCATTTATTTTTAGATTATAATTTTTATTCTTGTACATACAATTTACACATTTTTCTTTTTTTGCTTTACAGTCCATGTCCTTGTGGTCACCTGCACATTTTGAACAAGTTATCGGTCGCTTGCAATTTCTCGCAATGTGATAGAAGCCCCAACAATTGAAGCATCTTTTCACATTCACATAATCGACGACACGACATTTTCTCCATCCAACATTTATTCTCTCCATTCTTAACATCTCCTCGTGCGTCACATCATCAACTTCAATTAATAGTGAACCATCTCCTAACTTCTTTCTAGCCACACTGCTGTTTTCATTCCGTTTTCCTATTATATTCTTTAGAATTTTCATATGGAATTCACTTCTTTCTTCAACTAAATGATTCTGTTTTATTATCATATTTACTACTCGATCCTCTTCATCTTTCATTTCCTCTTCATCCACATTGAGAATTTTTACTTTCAAATAAATCTTCTGTGGTTCTGTTATTTGGTATTTGTCACCCATTTTATTTTCGACAGTTGCTTTTAATTGTTTCAGTTCTTGCTCACTTTCACATCCTAATATAAGTGCACCTTTCCCTCCTTTTCTCATCTTTGACACACCTATCGGCATATTTTTAATATCAATGTTTTGCTTTATTGCTTTCTTCGTCTTCTCACTCTCCTGTTGTTCTTTCGGTTTCACTATGATAACATTCTCTTTTTTCTTCTCTTTAACTACTTCATTGTAACTACGTGGGACATCTCTGGTTGCCAAAATGTTATTCATCATCATATCTTCCATCTCCTTCTTAAAACTCAAATTCAACCTTCATTATATCTATAATTATACTCCTTATTTCATTTTTACTAATCATTTCATCCGTGATTTTTCTCACCAACCAGTCAATCTTTGATTCCATATTGGTTCTCTCTACTCGATTCTCATCTACATTCGTCGATTTATAATCCTTCGCTGCACTTCCTTCTCCACTAGTAGTACTTTTTATAGTAAGTATCTCCCACCTTTTGGGACAGATAATTAGTTCCCTTTCCGAGTTATATACCTTATGTACTTTATGGCAACTTGGGTGAAATACTTTATCACAAGGTATGCATTTTATTAGCTGCGTTTTTATCTCCTTTTTACATTGTCTGCACACTATGTGCTTCGCTCCTTATACCATATCCATCTCTCATTAGTATTCTTCCTTATCGACACTTAAGATCTCTCTAAATGATCTCCTTCGTATCCGCTGGCAGCAGGGTCGCCACGGCATTGACACCTCGTCTCACACAATATGCTGACTCACCCAGGTTGTTCCTTATGATCCACAATTATAATTCCAATTAATACTCTCCAAATAATTGCTCTTGGCGCCTAGTAACTTCTTCCCTAGTACACCATCATTACATCACATGCAGCACGAACCTCCACGTCCAGGAAACCACTATTACCCACTCTATATAATGCAACTCTTTTCAGGAGCACTCTCTAACACACCTTTCAGTTTCGAGAGAGAGAGAGAGAGGGGGAGAGAGAGGGAGAGAGGGAGGGAGGGAGAGAGGGAGAGAGGGAGGGAGAGAGGGAGGGAGGGAGGGAGAGAAAGATTGTATTATTTTATTTTATATATATATATATACATAAATATAATAATTTATGTTATATATATGTATATGTCGTAGCCCGATAGCGAAATTAGCCATTTAGCTAAAAACCTAGGCGTTTAGCTAAATGCCGCCCGTTAGGCTAATCGACGACGATATAGTCTAATGGCCTGGAAAATTCAGCCTGTTAGACGAGAAGTCGGCTTTTCGCCTAACGGCCTGGCGCGCTGTAGGCGATTAGAGAAATGCTTGTTTTGGAGCTCGATATGTTGTCAATTTATTTACTACACAATTATTACTACATTACTATTTGTTAATGCAAGATGAGCTACTGTGGCAACGAGAATTGCAAAGAATTTTTGCTTTAAAACAAGCACATCTATTTGTCTGACACTGATTTTTAGCAATTTTGCAATTGCATTTTTTATATCCCTGTCCACCACTTGCCGACTGCTTCGCAGCAGCTTCCCTCAAAGTAAGAAGAACATTTTTGGGAACGTCAGCCATGGTAATAAGATTAGTGCCCGATTTTGCAATTTCAATACGGGGGAACCACCCTTTCAATATCCCATCCTTAGTTCCAATTTGATATACGTCATTTTTTGTGTCAGTTACAACGCCAAGTATGTTATTAAAATCTAGAGGCCCACGGTCAACAGTGGGAACAGATAATGTAATGTTGTCATTGATCTGAAGGGGTGGAAAAGTGATACTCAAACAGGTAACCATTTTTTCGGCCTCTGTCTTTTGACGCTCGAAACAATTTGACCGAGTGTCAAGTAGTTGTTCGGCCCTAGCTCACAATGAACAGATAGCAATCTGTCCGCGGTCGCTATGCATTTCCATTTTGCACTTTGTGCAAAGTATACTGCTCGAGACGTCTATCTGTCGCTTCTTCTGTGTTCCCTCTCCTTCCTCTTCTTCATCCTCTCGCATCCTTTTTCTCTTGCCTACATCTTCGCACTGCTCAACACTAAAGTTCAAATCACTATATGAGTTCTATTACATTATATTTATCTAGTTCTATTATATTTATTTTAAGTCAATTACCTCGCGTTCAATTGTACATTCTGCTCCTCCAGAGCTTGCTCCAAGTCTTCCTCTGTCTGAAGCAAATTTAAAATTTTATCAGGCAAAGACGTATTTCTTATGCCGCTTTTTATCGGTCCAAGTAGAGCTTCGTACGGGCTCCTGTTTATGACTCTATGTCGCGATGTATTCTTTTGCCACTGAAATCAATATTTAAAGTATGTAAATTTTCAAGTATGTATTCAAGAACACAATATTAATTTAATTGTATATGTGAGAGCCATTACTTGTACTTCGTAGCAACCACGACTCCAATTTGTCGAATCATTATCGATCATCCAGGCTCTTAACATGTTTTCAACGTCCGCATTTGACCTTTCGACACTACCTTGGCTCTGTGGGTGTCGCGGACGCCCATGAACAATCCTGCAGTGAGGCCAGATGGAAACAAGTTCGTGTATTACTGCAGCCACGAATTCTCGACCGTTATCGCTCAGTAAAATAGTCGGGGCTCCCCATGTAAAGAAGATTTTCGACAATTCTTCAGCAACGTTAGCTGCGTGCTTGGATCTCAAGGGTCGAAGGTGCAAAAACTTGGTAGCGTGATCTTGGTAGTTCAGTAGCCAATTGAACTCACCATCGCGACACGATTGGAAATCAATTAAATCCACCTGTCCGCGAACATTAAATCCATCGCTCAGTATCGGTTTTATCACAACTCCTCGTTTTGGAGCAACCCTCTTTCTGTTACATGTCCCGCAGCAAGACACAAATATTTCACAAGCCACCTTCGTTATCCTGTACTTTTCTTTAATCTAATACTGCATCTTATCCCTTCCGCCATGGCCTGTTTGAATGTGAGCTTCTAACAATTTATCGTAGTAATCCTCCATCGCTGTTACGTAAATAACTGGTTCATTCGAAGTTTTCCGTTTTAAAATTACATACGATTCCGTTCCAATTTTTGCTAGCTCATACTTCTTCGCGTAATGATAATGAGACACTGTCTTTTTCGTACTTGGAACCTGAATTTCTTGCAGAACTTTCATAACGTTGATCATTTGATCTCGCCTCCACACTGCTCGATTACTGCCTGGTCGATTTGAATAGAATTTATCTAATTTTTCGTTAAACTCATCGCGGTTTACTAGCGTATAACTTGCCATGGCTGTTATTGATTGCGAACTAACGAGAAAAATTAAATATACAACGAGCTCTGTGATGATTTACTTAAGACCCACTGGGATATTTACAAACAATAAATTGACAACATATCGAGCTCCAAAACAAGCATTTCTCTAATCGCCTACAGCGCGCCAGGCCGTTAGGCGAAAAGCCGACTTCTCGTCTAACAGGCTGAATTTTCCAGGCCATTAGACTATATCGTCGATTAGCCTAACGGGCGGCATTTAGCTAAACGCCTAGGTTTTTAGCTAAATGGCTAATTTCGCTATCGGGCTACGACATATATATATGAAAAATAAAATAAAAAAGAAATAATGTATGTGTTCTAATAAATACACTTACAATTTGCGGTCGTCGCATTACGAGAACGTAATTCAAGAGCCTGGGCGATATGTACGTGGCCAGGCGGCACGTGGCCAGGTAGCACGTGGCCGGGCGGCAGGAGACCGGGCGGCACATGGCCGGGCGTCATGTAGCCGAGCGGCATAGGAATTGCTGCAAAAATATGGTTAATTATAAAAATATATATATATATATAATGCGTCTAATATATGCATATATATTTATATACGTATATGTACATACGTTTATGAAAACATATAAGAGGTTATTAGAGATTATAGAAATTCGTTGCTCAAGAATTACAATTGTAAATGTCACATATAAATAAGCTTTATATAGATGTGAAAGACAATATTTTAATATATAAACGCGTATATAGTATGTACGTAAGTACATATACATGTACAGAGTGTCCGATAATTATTGACACACCCGAAATGTAAGGGCAGATTAGCTTAAACTGAGAAGGAAAGTCCTATACCGTTTTGCAAAATTCGCAATAGTTGTTGAGTTATTAATTAAACCGTCTGAGCGAATAAGCGCGTAGAAAGCGGTAGGCCGGAATCGATAGGCATGTAAGATGGCTTATTTGTGTACATCTCTTAGCAACAAATATCACACGTCGCTCGCCGTTCGCTGTGTGACTCCACCTCTCACTTAAATGATGCTTTTATTGCTAAGAGACGTAAACAAATAAGCCATCCTACATGCCTACTGATTCCGGCTTACCGCTTTCTACGCGCTCATTAGCTCAAATATTTTAATTAATAACGCAATAACTATTGCAAATTTAGCAAAATGGTACAGGACTTTTCTTTTCAGTTTGAGCCAATCTACCTTCACACTTCGGGTGTGTCAATAATTATCGGACACCCTGTATAAATGCATATAAATATGAAAAGAATAATTACTTACCATGCTCGCGATTCGTCATCATGCAAGGTATTGTCGAGTGCAATTACATCACTTGCAATAGCATATCGCGCACCCTATGAAATGCTTTTATGTGTCGTGATTGGTGCGCTGATTTTGATGCGTTTAGAGCAGTTTATTGTTTCATGTCGAGTACAGTTTAGTACAGTGCCTTAGAGTACAGAGTATTCTAAAGTATACAGAGTGTTTCGTTCTCAGTGTTGAGGTTGTTTTATAATATTATTAGTATTATTTAGGCATGTTATACATTATATTATCATTATGTCAAAATATACTTACAAGAAAACAACCTCAGCAAAATGTATTTCTGTGTCACAGAAAATGCGTTGCATGCTACAAGCATATAACAAAAATTCTTTCTTGAGCAAAGAGAGAATTGACGAGGACTGCGGAAAAAGATCGGAATGCGTATCGAATTTCATAGAAATTCCAGGTACGTCACAATTATATGCATGCGAGGATAAAAGAAATGTAGATAACGACACGTTGACATCGCAATCACTATCTGTTATGGATACATTTTCTCAATTATTTGTCGATGCATGCGCGACAGAGAAAATTCAATCAGAAAAAGTCATTGATATTTTCAATGATAATTCTGTGGGATCTGTGTCGGACGTTCGCGAATTTAGCAAAAATGCAAGTTTGTCGAACGAGTCGCACGCATTGTGACGTTGCCGTCCCGCGCGCGTCCGCTGAGTTCCTCCTTTCTCGCGTCAGGCGAGAAATCACGAGAACCGTGCCGCAGTCTCCAGAGAGGCGTTTTTGTTATTGTCTAATTTCGAGCGTCAGACTTTTATTTTTTTTATTTTTTTTGTTATGATACGAGCGCGTGGGTGAGGAGGCGATTGACGCAGAGGCGAAATCGGAGGCACGGGTAACGGCAAAATCCTATGGAGAACAACACAGGATAGCAAGCACAAATTGAGAGCGGAAAGCGCGGAGCCCAGGCGGGAAGGAACAAGCAGAGGTCAGGCCCGTGACATTATATAAGAGAGGAGTCAGCGGTGGAAACTCGGCGACGGCCCTGTCGAACGGGCCTTACGAATAATTTCGGTACTATCGTGGGTACCTGCGCCCCCGACACGGCCTTGAACTTGGCGCTTACCGGCGTGTCGCGTGCCGTCGCGTGCCGTCGCGTGATTGGCCGCGATCGCACGCACCCCGCGTGCGCAGCATTAGGGCAGGCCCCGAGCAATCGATCCGAGATCGAGAGAATCCGGGAATCAGCCTGTCGCGACCGGTGCGAAAGAGAGGACCTCAGCCGCCGCTCCCGTATTCACGTTCCGCAAAAAGTATTTGGAGAAGTACGAGTGTTGCCGACCTGCCCTACCGAGGAGTGCCAAGGTGCCGGTGAGGATGCCCTCTACCTAATAAGCCACGTGCGATCGCGTCCGGGATCGCGTCGTTCTGTCGTCGTCGTTGTAAATTTGGTGAATTTTTAGTGTCCGGGCTATGCCCAGTAATTATTAAAGTTATTAGTGTCGCGGCCACGACGACAAGCGATCTCGATCCCGTGAGCCTGCAGAGCACAGGTCTCGTATATTAATGTGTTTTTGGTTAAGATTTCGCGGCCACAGTAACGAATTATCGTCGCTCTGGAGATTCGCGTCGCGATTCGGTAATTGTAAATAATTAAGCGTCGCGTTAGTCTGTCTGCGTATTTAATGTGTCTGTAAGCGAGTGATTAAGCGTCGCGTTCGAGGCGCGTGCATGCGTGAGCCGCCCGGTGTGAATGCGTGTGAAGAAACCGCGTCGCGCGGCCGCCTTTGTCGGCGTTTCAACCGCGTGTATTCGTCGCGGTTGTACCGGAAATTTCGCAACGATTTAACCCGGCCGGCGAGGCCTTGGGAATCGAAAATCGTCGTTGTAATGTGCCGTCGGGAAAGACCCGGCGTATGAGTTCTCGTCGTTGTAAGAATTTCCGAAATAGAGATCGGACATCCAGTCTCGTATGCGAATCGTTACCACCGAACGTAGCGAGTATTAATTCCGCGTGTCGCGTTCTTGTTGTCTGTCCCGCGAATATTACTTTGTTTTTTTTTGCTCATGTTAGAGTTAAGTTGTACATTGTTTGTCGGGTTTACCATCGAATAACGCAATCTATTCCGCGCGCCTATTTTCAGATCCGAAACTATAACCTCGGTGATTTACCGCCTTTATTAGAATATGATTTCTTTTTCTTTGTCGTTCCACCCCAGATTCTGTATGCACTGGGCCTCGTCTATGGGCTCATTATTCTAATTATCTCCGCTTATATTTCTCATAATACCTATCTTTCAACTACTTATTATTAATTATCTCTTTTATTTTATTTCGAATTAGCTCTATTTATCTCCGATTTATATTACTATCACAATATTAAGATTCTTCCGCGCGCATTTCATTTACTACTTTTTTTTTGTAATAAACCCGACTATATTTCTCTTATTTATTGGCTTTCTTTTTTTTGTGTGTGTCCGTCAGCGTCCGTATTTCTCGTTGTCTGTGAGTGTCGCCTCTTGCCAAATTTCGTGTCCCTTCAACTACTACCCTGCCCCTCTGCCGTTAGGCGAGTTAGCCCGCCCGTGACGAATCCGGATAATTAGAGTTCGCGTAATTTCGTGATCTCGCGAATTGACGCGTGAGAGACCGCGTCTGGCGCCCAATCTTCGGCTTTCGCGTGCGATATCCGGTTTTCAGCACGGCACGCGCGGAACTCCTATCAACCCGTTCCTTTTCGGCGCGTTATCATTTTCCCCCTGATCCTTTCGCCCCTTTTTGTCGGCGACTTTTCCGCTCGACTCTCGCGTCCAACGAGGATACTCCCCGTCGTTGGCGCTAACGAAAAGATCCGCGCAACGACGAGAGCGGGACGGCAGTAAAGTCCGTTCATATCGGAGAACTAAAAGACGTCGCAGCATATATGAATGAGAGAAATGCGACAGATAATAATGCGTTGACATCACAGTCGTTTAATACATTTTCTGAACATTCTGCAGATGCATGCACATTTATGGAATCGGAAAATACAATGCAAAGCAATATGGATGATATCGAAGATATTGAAGATATTGAAGATATTAAAGATATTGAAGATATTGAAGATAATATCGAAAATATTGAAGATATCGAAAATATTGCTTTGCATGTTGATGGGAACATTGACGCAAATCGTTTGTGTGCTGCAGAGATTAATGGACGACGTATCGTCGATTTCGGGCATGTTTTTGCTGAATTGCAGAGACTGTCCACTTATTGGATCGGCGAATGTCGTTTCACTGATTTTGTAATAACCAAAACGAAGTGTCACGGTCTGAAAACTCAATTTTTTGTCGAATGTTAAATGTGTCACTTCAGAGATAATTTTTGGAGTGAACCGACAGACGACAGAATATTGGATGTCAATAGAGGTGCCGTATGTGTACGGTACTATATTGACAGGGACTGGTCATAAGCAACTTGAAGAACTTCTTGCTGCTGTGGATGTTCTATGCATGAGTAATAAAACCTATTTAAATTATCATAATGAAATGTCGGAAGCCTTTGCCGCCGCTGCGGAAGAAGAAATGGGCGTGGCTGGCGAAGAAGAAAGACGTTTAACAAATGAAAGAGGAGATGTCGTTGATGGCATTCCACATATTCCAGTAATAACAGACGGCTCGTGGATGAAGAGATCCTATCGCAGTGGTAGTTATGATTCTCCATCTGGAGCAGCTATTATTACGGGATATTATTCCCAAAAGGTTTTATTTGTCGGTGTTAGAAATAAATATTGTGTTATTTGCGCAAGAGCAGCTAAACTTTCTTTGAAACCGAAAGAACATAAATGCTTTAAAAATTGGGGAAATAATCAAAGTTCTACAAGTATGAGAAGCGATATAATCCTCGAAGGCTTCCTACATAGTTTAGAAATACATGGATTAATTTATAATAAATTTATTGGTGACGGAGATAGTAATGTAGCAAAAGAATTGAGAGATTTCCCACCGTACCCGAATATTGTTGTGGAGAAGATTGAATGCACAAATCATCTCCGCAATTTGTGTAATAATGGGCAATACATGAAGCGGGTAGTAGTGGTAGTAGAAATATTTCAAAATTAAAAAAGTCGTTACAAACAGCGTGATGAAAATTTGAAACGCTGTAGTAAAGGCTGTAACGTTTTGCCGCAATAGTAAAGGATCCCGAGAGCAAAAACTCGCAGGATTAATTAAAGATTTACAAAATATACCCAATTATGTATTTGATGAGCATAAAGGTTGCGCTTCTCTTAAATATTTTTGTATTGGAAAACGAAAAGAAGGTGAAGAAAATTTTGTGCCCCAATTACAAAAAGCAGGGTTATTTTTAAAAATTGAAATTGCAATGAAACGCATTATAGAAAATGCTGATAGTTTATTTGATCTATATACTAGTAATATATATACTAGTAATTCCGTGGAAAGTTGCAATGGAATTATTAGTAAATTCATTGGCGGCAAACGTATTCATTTTGCGAGAAGAGGTTCTTATGAAACGCGCGTGAAAGCATCTGTAGTACAATTTAATACTTGGCAAGCATTGAGTTCTGCTTGTCTTGCAATGGGTAAAGAACCACCGGCACGTACAAAAATAATAGAAAATCAAAATATTATAAAAAATGATGCTTATCAGGAACGCGTACACGCGGCAAAAGAATTAGGTCTCTCTGTTCGTACATCAAAATATTTTGCTAAAACATTAAGTTCCGATAAAGATTACGGACCAAATGCAGAACGACCAGATATAGAAGGCCGTATGTACGAACAGCTGAAATCTAATCATTATCAAATGCTAAAAGATCAGCAATGTAATCGTGCTGTATTGGAATGTGCTACACGGGGTCAGCATGAAAACCCGGTGTGGCACAACATACGGCGAACTCTTCTCACTGCTTACACTTTTGGAAAAGTTTGTAGTAGAAGAGAAACAACTTCGTGCCAAAATCTTGTAAAAGCCATTCTTTATCCTCCTCAATTGACGAATGCGGCTGTTGAGTGGGGTAAAGAAAATGAAATGATGTCACGAGAGCAATTGCAGGAGTTGGGAATAGACATTAATGATTGTGGAATATTATTGATGAAAAAATCCCATATCTTGCCGCGACGCCTGACGGCATTAACGGAGACGATACTATCGTTGAGATCAAGGGGTCGATTCTGTATCTAAAATCTAGTGAAAATGCTAAAAGTGAGCGGTTGCCGCGATTCAGTAACTTTCATCATGGTGAAAATGTGAGCCATCTCACGGGAGTTCATTCGACAAGAAATTTCTTGTCGAATGGTGAAATCCGAGAGTGAAAGACTGAGAGATAGAGCGAGAGAAAAATCATAGACAGCGTCGTGACGCGTTTTTGACAGTTTATAAAAGGTTAAGTGTCGTTGCTTTGTTTACAGTTCTCATCGTCATGTGTTCATGTTAACATTTTGTCCATTAAAGAACATTAAAGAACATTAAAGAATTATAATAGTTAATCGAAAATATGTGCTTCCGTTTATTTTGTTTTTGTCATTGTTTTGTGGACCGTAATCCTCATGCGTCGTTTACAGTTCGTTGCATAAATTACTTTTTGTGTTTTTATAAATAAAAGCTTTTATGAATATAAATATAATTATATTCTTTTTGGATTAAAAAGTATAATTATATATTTACTTATTAAAAGCTTTACAAACTTTTCCTTTTTCCCTTTTTTATTTATGACGAAAATTATTTTTATCTCTCATTTTATTTATATGTATAACTCTAAATATATATATCTAAAATGTGTGTGTAAATGTCATTTATTTTAAGTTTAACAATATTGTTTATTAAATCTAATTGACATTAATAACGCCATAAAATTTTATTTTACTATATTGTTACATAAAAAAGTTTCTTTGTTTACTTATACATATATATATAGAGTGCTTTTTTATTTAATTTATTTAAGTCCAAATTATATACAAAACATATTGATCCCAACAAATATATATTTACTAATAATACATAAATATTATTTTCTAATGAATAATCATGTTCCTGTTATCTTATTCTTTTATTATGCAAATGTTTTATTTTGAAATGTATTTTTTAAATTAATGTTCGCGCACAAGCATTTTGAGAAAATCTGAACATGGCTAATTGATGTATTCTATAATTGTGTTGTAACGCCGAAAAGAGGAATTTATTCGCAACAGTTGTAAAAGCTGTTTTTTAAATGGTGAACCTTCAAACATTTGTGATTATTATTTTAGATACAGTTTCTGTACGTACAAAACGTTTTTCCCCACACTAGCAAATCTAGTGATTTCGTATTTTCACTTCGTATTTTCACTACGTTACAGAATCGCGCAAGCAAATTCACGTGAGATGAAAGTGCGAGAAGTGAGTGATCTCACTTGAGTTACAAAATCGACCCCTAAATGTCCTTATGCGGCGCGGCAAGTGTCTCCCACACCGATGCAATGCTTAATAAGATTTCGGACATCCATAGAATTTTTGATAAAACGGATGACACTCGTATGAATCAAAGACACGCGTACTACTTCCAAGTACAGGAGCAGCTCCACATTACGCAAAGAAAGTATTGCATTTTTGCTGTGTGGACACGTTTGGATTGAAGTACACGATTGTCGAGCGTGATGACAGATTTTGGGAAATAAAAATGTCACCACTGCTTAAACAATTCTAAGAGGACTGCTTGGTTCCTGAAATAATCGCCAATTCGGGAACCTCAGTATGTCATCGAAGGAAGCGGCTCAGAAAAAAAAAGAGTGTCATTGAGCGATAAAAAATATTAGTAGTTATTAAAATGTAAATATTAAAATGTTCATAGATATATACATTGCAACGACTTTATATTCCCGGTGTGAACGGGCTTAATTGCCGTCCCGCTCTCGCCGTCGCGCGGATCTTCTCTTTTGCGCCAACGACGGGGAGTTTCCTCGTTGAACGCGAGAGCCGAGCGGGAAAGTCGCCGACAAGAAAAGGCGAAAGGATCAAGGGAAATGATAACACGCCGAAAAGGAACGGGATGCGGTGAGTTCCGCGCGTGCCGTGCCGAAAACCGAGTATCTAACGCGAAAACCGAAGATTGGGCGCCAGACGCGGTCTTCCACGCGTCAATTCGCGATATCGACGAAATTACGCGAACGTTAATTATCAGTATTTGTCACGGGCGGGCTAGCTCGCCTAACGGCAGAGGAGCAGGGTGTTGGTTGACGGAACGCGAAATTAGGCAAGAGGCGACAGACACAGTAGACGAAAAATACGGACGGCAACGAACACAAAAAAAGAAAGCAAATAAGTAAGATAAAGAATTGCCGGGTTTATTACAAAATAATAGTGCATTAAAACGATTAAAGATAATAATAGAAAGAGAGGCAAAATGAAGAAGTGTTGGAGATTATAAAATTAATAAAAGAAAGAAGTGTAGCTGACGGAGGATATCCGGTCCGTGCGTAATGACAAGCAGATAATTGAGAGTGAATGAAGCGGCAGAAAGAAACAGTCATCCAGAAATCGAAAAATTAACATTATTGCGATCCCCGATCGAGAAATACGGCGGACAGAATTAATAATATTAACAGATCTTAAACCCGACAAAGAAAAAAAAATTGCGTAAATAAACTTTAAACAGAATCACTGAGAATCATAATATCGCGAGACAAAACGAAATAATAACGACACGTAAGAATTCACACTCGCCGCGCTCGGCGGTAGCGATTCGCCTACGAGACTGGATGTTCGGTCCGACTGATCAGATTCTCTTACAACGACGTGGAATTATAAGCCGGACATTTCTCGACTTCCAGATACAACGACGATTTTCGATCACAACAGCCTTGCTAGCCGCATGAAGTTGTAGCAAAATTACCGATACCGGTGCGAAGAGTAAGCGAACTCGAGACGCCGACAAAGGCGGCAACGTGACGCAATTCTCTCACACACATTCACGCTTTACAGGCGGCTCACGCAATCGTACGCGTCGAACGCGACGCTCAATCACTCTATTGCATTCACGCTACGAACTTCGACATACCACACGACGCTTCATTACATGCAACGAAATAATATTCGCGACGCGAATCTCCAGAGCGACACCAAGCTTTTAACGCGGTCGCGATATCATAATTAACAACAAGAAACGAGGCCTGTACTTTGCAGGTTCCGGGAATCGAGATTACTTGTCGACGTGGCCGCGTCGCCAAAAAGTTTGCTAATTATCGGGCATAGCCCATGCACCAAATTACCAAAATTACGGCGGCGTCGACAGAGTAACGCGATCCCGGACGCGATCGCACGTGGCGTGTAGTGCGGAGAACAACCTCACCGGCACCTTGGCTCTCCGGGGTCGGCAGATCCGCAACGGCTCGTCCGGTCTCGAAACGTCCACAGGACACAAAAGATAACGGTAGCGGTGGCACGAGGTCCTCTCTAGTACACGTGTCGCGACAGGCTGTCTCCCGGATCCTCGCGATCCAGGATCGATGACTCGGGGCCTTCCCCAAGGCTGCGCACGTGAGGTGCGTGTTATCGCGGCCAATCACGCGACAACGCCAGTATGCGGCACGCTCAAGGCCGTGTCGGGGGCGCGTGCACCCGGTATTGCCGAATATAATGGTAAGGCCCGTTCGCCAGGGCTGTCGCAAAGATTCCACCGCTGACTTCTCTCCGGTAGAATGCCACGGGCCTTGCCTCTGCTCTTTCCTTCCTGCTCGTGTTCCGCTCTTGATTCGTACTCGCCACCCTGCCGTGCTCTGCGTGGAATTTCGCCGTTAGCCGAGCCTCTAACTTCTCCTCGGCCTCGATCGTCTCCGTACTCATTCGCTCGTATCATAAAAAAATAAAAATAAAAATCTATAACGCTTAAACGAAAAGAACGATAACAGACGCCTCTCTGGAGACTGCGGCACGGTTCTCGTTATTTTTCGCCTGACGCGATTAGGGAGGAACTCAGCGGACGCGCGCGGGACGGCAACGTCACATCCCCCACTCCCAAGAGAAACCGTGCCGGCGACAATCACCCTCAACAACCATTCGTCCGATTCCCGAGTTTCGGTTCGGGCGTCGGAGAGCGATCGCAGCCTCCAGAGCAAAGGCCCACACACAAGACGGACAGCAACAAATATCCGACCAACAATAAGACGGACTCGACAATGTTCAAATCTCCTTGTAGGTACTCGGGTCCCTTTGTAGTTCCCAAAGACAGCGCTGTTTCGGTAGTCCGGGACGTACGCAGACGTCGTGCAAGGGAAGCGGGTTATAATAAAGTTAGGGAGATCTCCACGACCGGGCCTTTATTTCTCGCTTAATCCTTAATGGAATATTAAACAAAACAGTTATCTATTAGATCGAATAATCACAAAAAAGATGAGAAAAAAAAATTTTATGACCGGCGACGCGAGAATAAACGGCCGGAATCGGTGGAATTGAAAGGCCAGAAGAAAAAAAGTAGGCGATATCTCGCAGCTGTGGCTCGAATCGTCCCGGTGCTTACGACGCTGGTCGACGAGCGCGTCCGCGCGAGGTCGACGGTGCTGGGCGGCGAGGCGGTTCCGGTCTGTCATGGCCGCGGCCCGGTCTATACGGGCCCTGGGCTAGCCAGGCATTCCGGCAAACTGGACAGTCTTTCACCGTTCGACCGAAGAGCCCGCAACGACAGCAAAATTGGAGTCTGCGGGGTTGGGTGCACTCGCTGTAGCGATGATCCATTGCTCGGCAATTCCAGTAGCCGGCTGGGGGGAAGAGATACCGTGGCTCCATCCCAGAGTTCACGGAGCTCCCCTCCGAGGATGCCGAGCTGCGTGAGCTCTCGGTCTCCCGGCTGGTCTGAGTCGCTCGCTCGATGGTCGCGGGGACGACCTGGACGGCTACGTCTAAGAGGGGTCCCGTGGTTTGGGTAGCCCTCTGCTGGCAGGCGCCCTGCGTCATTCGGGCGTGGCCGATCTCCTCTCGTAGGTTGACCCAAAATCGTGGATCCCCCTCCGCCGCGGCTTCCAGTTGTTCCGCGATTTCGCGGATCACGCTTCGTGATGTCATGTCGGTAGCGCGTATTCTATCGACAACAATACCTACGGAGTAGATGGAGCAATATATGGTTTCAAGTCTTTAATATGAATTTTTCCAATGGCCTTCCCCTCTGAGTCCTCCAGTTCGTATACGACAGGTGATAATGTTTTGGTAACGGTAAACGGCCCGTGATACTTAGTGGCCAATTTCGCTGATACGGCATGCGCTGCGGATGACAATACATGCTGTCGCTTCAAAACTTTATCGCCGATAACAAAACGTCGATCGCGTCGATGCTGATTGTAATAATGCGCTAGTCTTTGGTGCGCCGCATCTAAGTTTTCGATCACCCAGTCTCGTAAAGCCTGAATACGCTCCATGCGCTCTTTCCATTTCACGGTAGCCGTACCGTCAACCTCTAACTCGGGATCGGGTCCCTCTTGCCTCACGTTCGCCGGGTGTGGTTCCCGCCCGAGATTTAAAAAGGCAGGCGTAGCCTGTAAGGACGTGTGGAAAGCGGTATTGTACGCGAATCAGAATTCAGCCAGGTGTATATCCCAATCTCTATGATCGTGCTCGAGAAACGCAGTTACCATCGTTTTTATGACGCGGTTTACACGCTCCACGGGATTTGCTTGAGGATGATACGGTGGTACGGTAACGCGAGCGATACCAAATTCTTCCGCGAGAGCCTTCAGGTCCTGGTTAACAAATTCTGTGCCGTTGTCCGTCAATAATACTCGCGGCGTTCTTCAGCGGTTAATAACCAGATCCACGATAGCCTCTCGAATCTTTTTACCGTTCGCCTTGCGGAGCGGACAACACTCGATCCATTTGGTGAAAAGATCTTGGATAACTAAGAGATACGCGAATCCATTTCTCGTGGTGGGAAAAAAGCCCATGATATCGGCGGCAACGACTGACCATGGCGCATTTACTGTACGTCGTCCCATTAGTCCGACCGGAACGTCTTGCTCGACTTTTGTTCGCTGACACGTATCACAACGGCGCACGTAACTCGCGACATCCCTAAACATACGCGGCCAATAGTGTCGTATTGCGACGCGTCGATATGTTTTCTCAACGCCGCCGTGCCCTGCCTGAGGAGTGTCGTGATTCTCCCGAATGATCTCGAGACGCGAAGCTTTCGGAAGCACGAGCTTCCATTGTTCCAGATCATCCACCACTTTCGATACCACCGGGTTCGGTTTACGAAAATATAGCTGGTCGTTTTCTATTTTCCACCCCGGGTATTTACGCGGCTCATTTTCGACATTCCTTGCGCGCGCGTCATACCATTAATCGCCCGTAATCGCGACGGCGCACAGTTCTTCGACGGATTCGTACATTCGCGATAACGCGTCGGGAACATGATGCAATGCACCTTTACGATGCTCGATTTCGAAATCGTATTCTAATAGCTCGAGAGCCCACCTCGCTAACCGGCCTGTTGAATTTTTTAAATTGTGCAACCACCGTAAGCTGCTGTGATCGGTGATTACTTGGAATTTATAGCCCTCGAAGTACGGTCTGAATTTACGAATCGCCCATATGATCGCGAGACACTCTTGTTCGGTAATCGAGTATTTCTTTTCAGCCTCCGATAACGCGCGGCTCGCGAAAGCAATAACGTGTTCGACGCCCTCCGATTCTTGTGTCAACACGGCGCCTAATCCGACCGAACTCGCGTCCGTCTGGAGCGTGAACTGTAGCTCAAACTTCGGACACGATAACGTAGGCGGTTCCGTCATGCACGATTTTATTGTTTCAAACGTCGATTTTTGTTTATCCCTCCACTCCCAAGAGTAGTTCTTCCGGAGGAGACGCGTTGATGGCTCTAATTTTGTAGCGCACTGCGGTATAAATCGGCGATACCATGACGCCATACCGATAAAGCGTCTTAATTGCTTGATATTCTTTGGCGGCGGATATTCGATAATCGACGCGGTTTTATCGGGATCGACTCTCAAACCTTCCTGCTGTACTAAAAATCCGAGATACTTAACTTGTGAACGACAAAATTTACTCTTTTCCGGGTTAATGGTAAGACCGGCGGCTTTTATTCTATCGAGTATGCGCTTTAACCAAACGAGATGCTTTTCGAACGATCGCGTGACGATAACGATATCGTCCACATAAGCGAAAGCGTGAGGTTCCATTTCGGGTCCAATTAAACGGTCAAGTAAACGCTGAAATGTCGCGGGCGCTCCGGTGAGACCATACGGCATTCTTTTGAAATGAAATAATTCCTTTCCGAGGACCGTAAATGCTGTTAATTCGCGACTATTAGTTTCTAGCAGTATCTGAAAATATGCCTGACTAAGATCGATAGTCGAAATATACCGAGCGGCCCGTAATTTGTCTAAAATCGCGTTCATGTACGGCAACGGATACGCGTCTTTCTTCGACACGTCATTCAACTTACGAAAGTCGAGACAAAACCGGTACGTGCCATTCGGCTTTTTAATCATAACGATCGGAGTCGACCACTCGCTTTTCGAAGGCTCGATAACGTCCGCCTCCAGCATTTTATCTACCTCAGCCTAAATCGCTTCCTGAATTTTCGGCGACATCGGGTAATAACGCTGTTTAATAGGCGCGTGGTTTCCGACGTCGATTCTATGCTCCGTTAAATTTGTCACGCCGGGTTTGCCTGTATCCTCGGCGATTTCGGATTCGAGGAATTCGGTTAATCGTTGTTCCTCCGAAGGCGATATCTCCACCAAACCGCAACAGATTGGTAGATTTTCACGCGAGGCTTTTATTCGAGTTCGTTTTCGTTTCGCGACGGCAGGCGAAAACACGCTCGGGACGATCTTAGGTGCGGGCGGCGGGGTCTTCCCCGTACTCGCGACCATCCCTCTCGGCTCGATATTCACGCTCTCCAAAGCATTTACGCGAAGCGACGGGTCACCGGATCTCGCGTCGAATTCATATTCGGTAGTCGGACTATCTGAAAAATGCCACCGCTGTGTCGCGAAATTTACCCCGATCCCAAAAAGCGACAAGAAATCTATACCGATTATACACGGCAACGCTAACGTCGGTACGTCGGTAGCGCATATACCCGCAAGGACTTCGTTCGATGGCGTAACATAAGCGGTAATTCGATCTCTCTCCGAATTCGCGTGGTTTGCCCCGTGGCGGTTGTCACGCGTCTCCCGTCGGCACTTCTAAAATTTAACCGCAACTCTTTCACTAATTCGACCGCTGACGGCCCCAGAAACGTCCGACTCGATCCTGAATCTAAGGCGGGGATCTCTCGCCCCGAAATTTCAACATTAACAAACAATAACGACGACGCATCACGACAACCAAAAGCACTATACGAAAATTCACTGGCACACGGAACAATGCGAAGGGGTTGTGGGTTGGGAACAGGAGTCGGGTCCCCCTCACTAGTCGACTCCTTTACTCTTTTCCCGAACAGTCAGGACACGAACGAAACGTCACTTCTGCGCGACCGCAACGATAACAGTGCATCCGCGGTGCTGCCTCACAATCTCGCGAAAGATGTCCTATGCTGTCACAATTCCAGCATTTAGCTGTAGATACGCGCGAAATTCTTGCTCCCGCGCTCGCGGTATTAGTCGGCGAAAATGTCGAAGCGGCAGCGACCGCGTCGGTCGAAGCTTTCGCGGCGCGATCCTTACGCCGCTTTTCCTTGCGCGATCCTGATTCCGAATCCATGGAGCTCGCGGACGATGTATTCAATGCAGCGAGAGTATCCGGCTTAGACGCGTGTCGATTACTATTACGCTGCGTCCGGTAAGCTAAATCGGGAAACGAAGACTTTTCCGGCGTCGGCGGGGCACGATAACGTTGTGCCATTTGATGGCTTCCCTCTATGCGCGTCGCGATGTATTCTAACGCCTCAAGATCCTCGATTTCATCTCGACGTACGGCAATTTGCAGACGCGGCGACATATTGCGAAACGCGTAGCTGATTTGTTCTACCTCGCTCCATGGCGGTGATAATCGGTCGAACATTGCCCTTAAACACATTAAATAATCCGCGACGGATTCGTGCTCCCCTTGCGTACGCCGCATAATTTCGTCTCGAAGCGCGAATTGAAAATCGGGATCTTCGAAGCGCGTACGCCACGCGATTTTAAAAGCCGACCACGTAGACAGCCGATCGCGCCTTCCGCGAAACCAATGTAACGCTATCCCAGTCAAAAAGAACGGCAGACAACGAAGGATGTCCTCATCCGATACCGGAACTAAATCGCGACCCTCCTCTATGCGCAGCAAAAACGTCTCGGCATTCTCTCCCCGCGCCCCCGAAAACTTTAAGTTCCACTTCCGCATTACGTTATACGCGGCCATCGCGGAGTTTCCCGGCGAGTCGCGCGACGTATTATGTCCGGGCGAGCGCGATATAACGGGTGACGGAGGCGTACCGGCCGATCGTGATAATCTACGCGAGCTGGTGCGCGGCATCGGACTATCCGGGCGGACGTCTTCTCCCTGCGGGGGCAACAAAAATTCGTCGCCCGACATCTCTCCGTTCGCGAGCGGTAATCGAAATTCGCGTCGGTTTTTCCGTGCGTTACGCAATAACCGAGCCGTTAAAAGGGAGTAGCTTCCGTCGGTCGAAAGCTCTCGCCGATTTAATTCTTCGATTAACTGACCTCTATTCAAAACGAAAATCCACTCGTCTTCGGAATCGATCTGGCTCATCCGTTATTTTTCAACCTTCTTGGAACTATATAAGCACGCGCGATTATACTCGAACAACGAAAATACTCAAGCAAATTGGTCGAGGTAGCAAACGACAAAAAAAAACAAACAAAGAGAAGCAAACAAAAGGACGTTAGCGCGAACGAACAAAGAGACGTCAACAATACACGCAAGCAATACCGAACGTTTCGTAACGACAAATTTTAAATTTTCACGAACGCAATAATTCTTTCAATAAATTAAGTGCCTCTTGCATTCCCCGTTAATTATTCAACGTGGCCCCACGTTGGGCGCCAAATTTTTGCAACGACTTTATAATCCCGGTGTGAACGGGCTTAATTGCCGTCCCGCTTTCGCCGTCGCGCGGATCTTCTCTTTTGCGCCAACGACGGGGAGTTTCCTCGTTGAACGCGAGAGTCGAGCGGGAAAGTCGTCGACAAAAAGGGCGAAAGGGTCAAGGGAAATGATAACGCGCCGAAAAGGAACGGGATGCTGTGAGTTCCGCGCGTGCCGTGCCGAAAACCGAGTATCTAACGCGAAAACCGAAGATTGGGCGCCAGACCCGGTCTCTCACGCGTCATTTCGCGATATCGACGAAATTATGCGACCGTTAATTATCAGTATTCGTCACGGGCGGGCTAGCTCGCCTAACGGCAGAGGGGCAGAGTGTTGATTGACGGAACGCGAAATTAGACAAGAGGCGACAGACACAGTAGACGAAAAATACAGACGGCAACGAACACAAAAAAAAGAAAGCCAATAAATAAGATAAATTATGTCGGGTTTATTACAAAATAATATTGGATTAGATGCGCTTAGAGAGAATCATAATAAGATGTGAAAGTAATATAATTATTCATATCGGTCTTTGACCGATATGAATAATTAAAGAAAAAAAAGACAGAGATAATTAATAATAACCAGTTTAAAAAAGATAAATTTCAAGTAAAGATAGACATAATGAGAGAAAGAAGCGGAGATAATTAAGAATAACGGGCTCGTGAACAAGGCCCAGCGAATAATGGCCCTATTGAATAAAGCGACAAAGAAAAGTATTACTTAAGAAAGACGGCAAGTTAATGATATTGTAATCTCGGATCGGAAAATGGACGAATAGAATTGATTATATTAATCGACATTAAACCCGACAAACGCTGTGTAACTTTGTCCTAAACATAAGCATGGGTAAGAAGAATATTCGCGAGACAGAAAGAAAGAATACGGCACGTCAGAATTAACACTCGCCGCGTTCGGTGGTAGCGATTCGCGTACGAGACTGGGTGTTCGATCCGACGGATCAAATTCTCTCACAACGACGTGGAATCATACGTCGGACATTTCCCGACTTCCAGTTACAACGACGATTTTCGGCCTCGCCAGCCGTGTCAAGTCGTAGCGAAAGTTTCGATACCGACGCGAAGAATAAGCGAAATCGAGACGCCGACAAAGACGGCAACGCGACGCAACTCTCACACACACATTCACGCTTCAAAGTCGTCTCACGCAATCGCACGCATCTAACGCGACGCACACTCACTCTCTCATTCACACTACGGGCTTTTGACATGTCATAATTACGCTTAATTATTGGTAACGAATTGTTCGCGACGCAAATCTCCAGAGAGAGACGACAATACTTTGACGCGATCGCGATATCTCACAATTAAATAATTACTATAGGACGAGGCATGTGCTTTGTAGGCTCCGGAGAACGAGATTACTTGTCGACGTGGCCGCGTCGCCAAAAAGTTTGTTAACTATCGGGCATAGCCCATGCACCAAATCACCAAAATTACGGCGGCGTCGACAGAGTAACGCGACCCCGGACGCGATCGCACGTGGCGTGAAGTACGGAGGGCAACCTCACCGGCACCTTGGCTCTCCTGGGTCGGCAGATCCGCAACGGTTCGTCCGGTCTCGAAACGTCCACAGGACACAAAAGATAACGATAGCAATGGCACGAGGTCCTCTCTAGTACACGTGTCGCGACAGGCTGATTCCCGGATCCTCGCGATCCAGGATCGATGACTCGGGGCCTATCCCAATGCTGCGCACGCAAGGTGCGTGTTATCGCGGCCAATCCCGCGACGGCACGCTACAACGCCGGTAAGCGACACGCTCAAGGCCGGGTCGGGGGCGCGTGCACCTACGGTATTGCCGAATATAATTGTAAGGCCCGTTCGACAGGGCCATTGCAGAGTTTCCACCGTTGACTTCTCTCTGGTAGAATGTCACGGGCCCGGCTGCGGCTTTTTTTTCCTGCTCGTGCTCCGCGCTCTCCTCTCTCGACTCGTACTCGCCCCTCTGCCGTGTTCTCCATGGAATTTTGCCTTTAGCCGTGCCTCTAATTTTCTCCTCTGCCTCGATCGCCTCCGTACTCATTCGCTCGTACCATAAAAAAATAAAAAATAAAAATCTGTAACGCTCGAAATTAGACGGTAACAAAAACGCCTCTCTGGAGACTGCGGCACGGCTTTCGTTATTTCTCGCCTGACGCGAGTAGGGAGGAACTCGGCGGACACGCGCGGGACGGCAACGTCACAGTATTTACTTATATATTGCGACGACTTTTTCTCCCGTTAAGAACGGACTTGATCGCCGTCCCGCCCTCGCCGTCGCGCGGATCTTTTCTTTGCGTCAACGACGGGGAGTTTACTCGTTGTACGCAAGAGCCGTGAGGGAAAGTCGACGACAAAAAGGCAAAAGGAGAATGAAAAGGATAACGCGCCGAAAAGGAACGGGTTGACGGGAGTTCCGCGCGTGCCGTGACGAAAATCCAATATGTAACGCGAAAACCGAAGATTGAGCGCCAGACGCGGTTTTTCACGCGTCAATTCGCGATATCACACGAGATTACGCGAACGCTAATTACCGGTATTCGCCACGGGCTGACTAGCTCGCCTAACGGTAGAGGGGCAGGGCGATGGTTGACGGAACACGATATTTGGCAAGAGGCGACAGATACAGGCAACAAATAAGACGGACGAATAATACAGATGATAAATACCATCAAGAAAGAATAAGCAAATAAATAAGAGGTAGAAAAGCGGGTTTATTATAATAGAGTTGCGTATGAATTCATTTAAATGTGATAAATAAAAAAAACAGAGATAATTGGTAAAAAACAGTTTCGGAGTAATAATGCACAGAAAAATAATGTTGAGTAAATCGGCAATGAAAATTAATAATAAAGAAATACGGAATATTGAAGATACGACAATTCCGAATCAGAATATCGGCGAATAGAATAAATAATATTGCAAGACTTTAAACCCGACTAAAGACGTGAAGTAAAGTTAAAGACTTTAAACATAATAAATGATAAGAATTAGATTCGCAAGGCATAGAAATAACAACCCGAAATAAGTAACGCTCGCCGCGTTCGGCGGTAGCGATTCGCTTACGAGACTGGGTATTCGATTCGGCGTACTGAATTCTCACAACGACGTGCGAAATCATAAGTCTGACATTTCCCGACGTCAAAGTACAACGACGATTTTCCATCTTTACGGCCTCGCCAGCCGCTTTGAGTCGCCGCGAAGTTTCGATACAGACGCGACAATAAACGGAATCGACGCACCGACAAAGACGGCAATTACACGCGACACAATACTCTCACACACTCGCACGCTTTAAATTCGACTAAAGCACTGACACGCATATTTTACGCGGCGCACAATCCCTCTCTCTCATTTGCACGACACACATTCAACACTATATAACGACGCATAATTTACACGTGACGAAATATCCGCGACGCGAATCTCCAGAGAGACGGTAATGAATTTAACACGATCGCGATATCTAAAAAAAATACAAAGAAACGAGGCCTGTGCTTTGCAGGCTCCGGTGACCGAAATCATTTGTTGTCGTGGCCGCACCGCTAAACTTTTTGCTAATTATCGAGCGTAGCCCGCACACCAAAAACCACTAAAAATTACGGCGACGACGACAGAATGACGCAATCCCGGACACGATCGCACGTGGCTTAAAGTACGGAGGGCAACTTCACCGGCACCTTTCCTCTCGCCTGGGCCTTGCAGGGTCGATAACGGCTCGTCCTTCTGGAAAATTCGGCAAAAGTCGATATCGGCGGTCCGAGTTCCTCACTGTACAATTGGCCGCGTGTTATCGCGGCCAATCACGCGGCGGCACGCAATAACGCCGGTAAGCGGCACGCTCAAGGCCGTGTCGGGGGCGCGTGCACCCACGGTATTGCCGACTATAATTTTGGTAAGGCCTGCTCGAAAGGGCCGTCGCAGAGTTTTCGCAGCTGATTTCTTTCGTGTATGCTGTCGTGGGCCTTGCCTCGGATTTTCCTTCTGGCCCATGTTCCGTGCTCTCCGCTCTCGATCCAGGCTCGATATTCTCCCATGATCTCCGTTGAATTTTTCCGGTAACCGCGTCTCTATTTTCTCTCCTCTGCCTCTATTGTCTCCGTGTCTCCGTACTTAGTGGCTCGTACCAATAAAATGATAAAAATAAAAATCTATAACGCTCGGAAAAGAACGATAACATAAACGCCTCGCTGGATACTGCGGCACGGTTCTCGCTATTTTTCGCCTTACGCGGACTTTCGGTCCGCGCTTTACGATTAGGGAGGAACTCGGCGGACGCTCGCGGGACGGCAACGTCTCACCATATAGTATAATATAGAGCAAAAATAAAATTTATGAAGTGCAATTAATGTATTAAATATGTAACGCTACGTATTAAAGAAAAATATTAAAATATGTTGAATATTCAAATTATATATACATATGTATATTGTACGTTCATTAATTTAATGTAAAACAGTTCATATTTCTTATTAAATTGCTTTTATTCATTTTAAAAATATATAATTACAGTGAAAGGTAGTAATTTCTCATGTTGCCACACACACACATGTCATATATCCGCGCACGGATACTTTAGATTTTAATGAGTAAATATTACAGATACATATATGTATATATGTATGTCAATTGTCTCGTTACCGAAAGTAATTCTCGATTTACGCCATTGCTCGCTCTTTGATTGAATCGTTCTTGGAATATGTAGAATTGTTCGCGTGAATTTACTTGTAACAAGTGAGAGAGATTCCCGTTTTTCGGATGCTTATATAACTCATCGAAATCGAGAATGTTTGCCGAATCAATTGAAATTGGGTCAATAGACCGCTTCGATATAAAGGCACATAAGAAATCACAATACTTGGAAATAACAGACGGTATTTACCTGGATTTATGATCCTTTATATCTTTTGATTGTTCGTTTGGAAAACAATTCAGCCAAACATGACGAGGCTAACGAACGTTTCAGCTGAGTTATAATAAATAAGCGAGGCACACAAAGGCAGTACTAAACGAAATAATAATGATAAGAATAAGTAATAATACAATAATTAAACATGGAAATAATCATAATTGGATTGATATCCAACACATTTAAGCGCTTTAACATAACGCCCGCCTTGAAACGATAGTTTCGAAATGAGAATATAGTTTGTCAGGTACACAGATTGAATGAAGAAAAAGGCACTGAGACAAGGCACGAAAGAATATAACGAGAGAAAGAAAGAAGAAAAGAATGTTACATTGATTCGAGGCGGATGGTATATTACTTACATGATTCGGTATAACAGTAGGTTGAGATTTACATTTTTTCGATGTCGATGGGAAGCAGGCAGAGCTTCACGACGGGACATTTATACTCGGATACGGCGATCTTTACCGTCGCAACTCGCACGACGTCGTCGAGACCTGGGTAACATTTAACGACGCGACCTAATTCCCATTTACACGGCGGAAGCAGGGAATTTCGGATTAGAACTAATTGTCCCACTCGAATCTGATTTTTATTCGCTTTCCGCCATTTGACCCTTTGTTGTAGCGTGTTTACATAGTCGCTCTGCCAGAGCTTCCAGATTCTTTCTGTGAATTGACGCACTATTTGCCAGCTCGACAACCGATTTTCGTTTACATCTAATGACGAAGGTTCAGGAAGTGCGGTGAGAGGCGCGCCTATTAAAAAATGATCTGGAGTGAGGGGCTCGTAATCGTCGATTGAATCCGTGAGCGGAGCTAAAGGCCGTGAATTTAAACAGGCTTCTATGTTGCATTGAAGCGTTGAGAACACTTCAAAGGTCATTGTATGGGATCCGATTACACGACGCATATGATATTTTATGCTTCGCACGCCCGCCTCCCACAAACCGCCGAAATGAGGTGCAGATGGCGATATGAAATTCCACGCGATTTTTTGAGACGCTGAGTGATTGAGGAAATTCAGATCTTTAATCGCCGCTCGAAAAGCCGTGGTTAATTCGCGATCGGCGCCGACAATCGTGGTTCCGTTATCGGAATATACAGACTCCGGTAGTCCGCGTCGAGCACAAAAACGCGAGAAAGCTCCCAAAAACGCGGAAGTTGAGTAGCCTTCCACGACTTCCAGATGTACGGCTCTAGTAGCCATGCATATGAAGATAGCGATGTATGCTTTTCGGGAGGCGATACCTCGACCGGACATTGAACGAATTTGCACTGGACCGGCGTAATCTAGTCCGCTGTGTAAAAACGCGCGCGCAGGGGGCGACACGCGTACAGCGGGTAAATTTCCCATAATTGGAGAGGGTGTCGCGGCCTTTTCGCAAGTGCATGCGATGCACCGATGAATCACCGCTCTTACGAGAGTTTGAGCGCGCATGATCCAAAAATTTCGTCACAGCGTGGATAACGTGAGTTGCGCACCGGCATGCAAAGGTTGAAAATGAGCCTGCCGAATAATCATTGTGACTAACGGATGAGCCGCTAGAATTACAGGATGTTTAGTTGGAAATGGAAGTGGCGCGTTAGATAACCGCCCGCCTACGCGAATTAATCCGTCTTCCCCGATAAACAGGTTGAGAGACAGGATCGGGCTCATTGATGAGATCGATTGATTTTGTAAAAGAGCCGCTTTTTCAGAAAGAAAATTCTTCTCTTAAATTTGTTTCAACCAGAAGTTTCGCGCACACTTGACAGCTTGACATTTGTCCGCGGAGAGGGCGGTCGGGGTTTCGTGCACGTCCGCGCGACGGTAAGCACGAAGGCGACTTCGCGAAACATAGCGCATTGTGTATGCAGTGATCCGGATTAATTTCGGCCATGAGAAGTATCGCGACACCAAATCCCATGGCTCGTCGGTTCGTACTAGATGAGTTGTTACGCGAGGATTCCGTTCGAGTGAGATCTCGAGCTCAAAGACGGCGACTGGCGCCGGCCAATCTGATTCCGGAAGGCGTAACCATGTAGGGCCATGCCACCACAAATAATGAGTCGAAATTTGATTTCCCGTAATTCCTCGAGACGCACAATTCGCAGGATTTTCGGTCGAGATATGTCGCCACGTCGCATCCGGAAGTCGAGATTGAATGTCCGACACGCGATTCGCGACAAAGGTCTTCCATTTTGATGGATGTTGACTAACCCATGCTAATACGACCGTCGAATCGGTCCAACAGTAACACGACGTGGTAGTTAAATTCAACGACGTCCGTATGAATTCCATTAATCGCGTTAACAACACGGTGGCAGCCAATTCTAACCGCGGGATGCTTAAAGATTTTATGGGCGCGATCTTGGATTTTCCGCCGAGCAACGTCACGTTAATTTCGCCGGAAATGGATCGAAGTCGAATATATACGGCGGCGGCGTAGGCCGCGGTTGATGCGTCGGAGAACCCATGGAGTTCGCAGTGCACCGTGTCAGACCCCTGATAAATCCAGCGATCAAGCTTGAGATCATGTAAATCGGCTAAGGAAGATTGAATTGATTTTCATTTAGCTAATAAATGAAATGGAAGGACGGTATCCCAATCGAGTTTAATCTGCCAGAGCTGTTGCAGAAAAATTTTAGCGGTGACTGTGACTGGGGTGCTCCAACCTAATGGGTCAAACAATTTCGCGACCGTAGAGAGAATCGATCGTTTTGTGTCTGAAATCTTAGTAAGAATAGATGTCCGAAATTGAAAGATATCTAACGATGGATTCCACATGATTCCGAGAATTTTTAGTTGTTCGTCGATTTGCAGGTCTTTACTGCATGCTAAGCCGTGATTTTCGACAGCAATGTCTTCGAGTAGTTTAGACGAATTACTTCACCATTTTCGGAGCTCGAATTTACCGCGATGCAGTAGGGCGCATACCTGATCTCGAGCTTGACGTAGGAGCGGAATATCGTCGGCACCGAACAATGTATGTGTGATTTTGCAATATCTGAGAAGCAAGAGGAAACGCGTTTCCTTCGTCTTTGACTAATTGGTTAAGTACGCGTATTGCTAAAAACGGCGCCGACTCTGTCCCGTATGTGACCGTTAAGAGCTGATATGCTTGGATCGATTTGTTATTTTCATTAATCCATAGTATGTGCTGGTAATCAAGATCTCGAGGGTCAATTTGAATTTGGCGATACATTTTCGCGATATCTGCTGAATAGACGTATCGATACTGTCGCCAACGAAGGAGGACCGCCGCTAAATCGTTTTGTAATTTTGGGCCGACAAGTAAGTGATCGTTGAGAGACGTCGCGTTTGTAGTTCTACTCGAGGCATTAAAAACGACTCGTAAACGAGTCGTGAGACTGTTCTCTCGAATTATCGGATGATGAGGAATGTAAAGGCATTGAGACTCTCGCGGAACGTACGTTACCTTCTGCATATGATCGAGCTGTTCGTACTCGTCCATGAAGTCGGTGTATTCGGCTTTTAGCGCGGGGTTCAATTTAAACCGTCGGTGTAACGAGTTAATTAATTGCTCCGCAAGGTTATGAGATTCACCGATGTCAATCGGCGGTCCCTTTTTAAAAAATAGGCGAACTATGTATCTCCCGTCGAAATCGCGCGAATGCGCTGATATAAAGTGCGTTTCGCACTGTTGCTCTTCCGGAGAGAGCAGAGTTTTCCGAGGGACTTCCTCGATCTCCCAAAATCGGCGAAGCTCTTGATCGAGAGATAACGAGGTCGAGCTATGTTGCACGGTTATGGTCTGACGTGACGAGGACGGAACCGACGTAGGGCCAGAGAGAACCCAACCGAGAATCGTTTTTTGGGCGATCGGTTGACCGCTCCTGCCTCTTTTAATGCCATTGAGAAGCAGTTCGCTGTATAAATCGGCTCCGATAAGAACGTCAATAGATTCGGAGCTTAACGGATCTGGATCGGCTAGATGGAGATCAGACAGATGATTCCATGCAATGTTTGACATTGCGTGAGCGGGGGTGTATACTTAGTCAGCGATTTTAAAATAGACGCGGTAGTCGAGACGACCGGATGTGGCTTATCGAAAGGCGAGATTCTAATTTGCGCGGCCCACCGACAGGTTCCCGCATTGACTCCTCCGACTCCTGAGATCGAGAGTGGCATTTTTACGCGCTGCAATTTTAAGGCGTGGCTGAGTTTCGCGGTAATAAAGGTCATTTCTGACCCTTGTTCGAGTAGCGCTCTCACTACCAAATTTCGACCTTCGGGTGAGCTGACTATAACGCGGGCCGTCGCAAGTAGAACGGAAGGTCGATAAGGAATGGTTGAACAAAGCGCAGTAACCGCTGCCGTGTCGGACTCTTCCGATCGAGAAATAGAGGTTGCCGCATTAATGTTTCCGGTTGAGGTTGAAGCAGAGTCCAAATGCAACATGGAATGATGTTTTTTGTGGCAGGTTCTACAAGAATATTTGCTTGTGCAGGATTGCACCGCGTGTTCTTTACTTAAACAATTTACGCAACGATTAGCTTGCTTGATTATTTCAAGTCGTTGAGTCGGGCTTTTTTTCACGAATTTTGCACATTTGTTTATAAAGTGAGACGCTTTGCATAATGGACATGTGACATTGGTCTCAGATGCAGTTGTACTCGTGATTTTCGCCGGGCATGTGGCTTTCGCGTTAGAAGACGTCAGCTCTTCGAGAGTGTGAGCGCGGGACGCTAAGAAACGATCAAAATCTTCGTACGAAGGAATTGTCGTGTCATCGCTACCCTTCAGTTCCCAAGCCTTTCGCGTAGCGTGATTCAGTTGTTGAGACACCCGGTAAACTAAGATGTCATTTAGGATCTCGTCCGACGATCGGCCTAAATTTTTTAATGATGCTATCGCTCGATTCGCTTTATCGCGTAACTCATTGAGCTCGAATGCGTTTTCGCGGGAGACGCTGGGTAAATTATGAAGAGCGGAGACGTGCGCTTCAATTAATCGCCGCTTATTTTCATAGCGCGAAACGAGCGTGTTCCACACAATCTCGAAATTATCCGCGGTAATCGGGATGGTTTTAATTGAATCGAGAGCGCGGCCGGTTAGACTTGATGCTAAGAAATGCATACGTGCGAACGCAGTAATGTCTGTATTAGCAATAACACAGGACCACAAAGAAAAATTTCCAAAAAATACCTTTAACCGGAATAGGTATTTCTTATAGATTTTGGGTCTCTGAATACGAATCTGTATTCTATTTTACCGTATCACGTCAGAATTTTTTTTAAATCGCAAAATATAGTCAAAAATTTGCTAAAAAATGTATATTATATAAATAAGGATAAGTAATGACTTTAAAAAATTGTGTAAAGTATTCTTTTCGTTCAGAAAATTAAATAAATAAAATATACTAACGTACCTAATAACATATAATAACAATTTACTATAATAACCTTAAGCGGGGCAGGCAAGCGAGCGCGCGAGTGTTATAATAGAGCGAGCGAGCGCGCCGCGTATATTTTGACCAATGTATTTATTTCGACAAATTTGCAACGTTATTTTTTATAAATTTATATAAAAGAATAATTTATCCCTGACAAAGGTATTTTCTCAAATTTTATATTCTTTTACTTTTCTAAGAATAAGCCTAAGTGTTGCTTGTTTTGTTACGACACGTCATCCCTTCCATGTAAGGTATACGTACTATATAAATATAAGGACTGTATTATAAGAGATAAAATAATGATTAACAATATAATTACAAAATGCAAGGAATCAAAAGAATGTAGTTAGTTCCCGGAACCAGGCACGCGTCGCGCGCACTCGTTCTATCATAACACTCGCGCACGCGCTTGCTCGCCCCGCTTAAGGTTACTATAGTAAATTGTTATAGTTAAATTGTTATCAGATACGAAAATATATTTTATTTATTTGATTTTCTGAACGAAAAGAATACTTTACATAACTTTTTTAAGTCATTACTTATCCTTATTCATATAATATACATTTTGAGCAAATTTTTGACTATTTTTTACGATTAAAAAATAATTGTGACGTGATACGGTAAAATAAAGTACAGATTTGTATTTAGAGACCCGAAATCTATAAGAAACACCTATTCCGGTTCAAGGTATTTTTTGGAAACTTTTTTTTGTGGTCCTGTGTAATTAGCGCCGTGAATCGATCGCGGAAACTTTCCCACTCATCATAGTTTCTGGAAAACGGTGAAATTTTGATTGGCGGCAGATGCGATAAAGAGAATGATGAGATACAGTCACCCTTGCTGGATGCTCTACTGGACGATTGGATGGGGTCACCTGGCGGTTCGATGTCCTCGAGACACTCGGCCATGTAGTCCAGCGTGTCCTGATAAACGTCCTCGTGAACGTCGAACATCCTGTATTGAAAGTAGGCCACTGCTTCGCGTTTGTCCTCAGGGATGCCTTGCTGGAGCGCCGCGTGAATTTGAACGCATTGTGCCCATATCTCTTTCAACGTGGTCACTTGCAATCGTATTTTTGCGGCCGTGTAATTATTCTTTCCGATCTTTTAAAAGTTGTCGAGCGCACGAAATACCGAATGGAAAAGCAATAATTGTTTTTGACACAGTTCATTCATTTTTGCTGAGTAGAATGTCACTTCGATCACCCGACATTCCGAGAAAAGTTCCGCGCAGAGTACTTCAAAATTAATCCGGCTCGAAGGACCAAATTTATGTTCACGCGCGGGCGAAGATCGTAGCGCGTAAAGCGATTTATCGGTTTGCTCTGAGAGAGCGAGAGGCAGCGGGAAAGACGGAGAGCGTGTAATTATGAGAAAGAAGGAACGAGAGAGAGAAGATGATCGAGAGAAATAGAGAGAAAGAAAAAGAGCAGTTGAGGGAAGCGTCAGTCGTGATCCCAGGAAAGATAGGAATTATTAATAATCTGAATATTAATAGAAAAGACCAGAGCCGAATTACTAATAATAAAATAATGTCTTTTATTATCACTAAAATCGTCGTACAGAAGAGTCGGTCAATTGTCTCGTTACCGAAAGTAATTCTCGATTTGCGCTATTGCTCGCTCTTTGATTGAATCGTTCTCGGAATATGTTGAATTTACTTGTAAGTAAATGAGACAAGTGAGAGAGATTCCCGTTTTTCGGATGCTTATATAACTCATCGAAATCGAGAATGTTCGCCGAATCAATTGAAATTGGGTCAATAGACCGCTTCGATATAAAGGCACATAAGAAATCAGAATACTTGGAAATAACAGATTTACGGTATTTACCTGGATTTATGATCCTTTATATCTTTTGATTGTTCGTTCGGAAAACAATTCAGCCAAACATGACGAGGCTAACGAACGGTTCAGCTGAGTTATAATAAATAAGCGAGGCACACAAAGGAAGTACTAAACGAAATAATAATGATAAGAATAAGTAATAATACAATAATTAAACATGGAAATAATCATAATTGGATTGACATCCAGCACATTTAAGCTCTTTAACAATATGTATAATTTAATTGTAATCTTTAAGTATTTAAAATCATAATTAAATATTAATATTATATTAAAAAACATTTCAGATTAATAACAATAAATTTTTACAGATATGAAAATAAAATAAAAAACAAAAAATATCGAATTTTTCAATTTTCACCGATTTTTACGGGGAGCGGGGAGAAGTACGTTTTTATTTAATTTTTTTCTTTTTTTACCAAAATTCATCATTCTTCACGCTTTTTCCAAAAATCCATGTCTGGCATGAGGTTCAAAAATCACTCCACTCTAATATACATACATATACACATACATATACAGGGTGTCCAGAGTCAATCGCATCACCCGTCGTGTGCTGATAGAGCAGGTTAAACCGAGTAAGAAAGTCCTCTACCGTTTTGCGATCTTTGCAATAATTAATAAGAAATAAATTAAACAAGATCGGTTAATACGCGCGAGTTCAAGCGCGCGGCGAGAAGAGACAGCCCACGCGGGGGTCCAACGTTACGCATTACTCGTATTTATCCATTGTCCTTTGTAGAGTGCTCCTCCCCGCTTTGTCGCGTGCGTAGCAACCGCGTAAACATTAGGCTTTTATTTTCGCCGCGCGACAAGAATCACGTAAACAGTAGGAGGTCTCTTCTCGCCGCGCGATTTTACTCGCACGGATTGGCCGCTCTTTTTTATTTAATTTCTTATTAATTATTGCGAAAATCGCAAAACGGTACAGGACTTTCCTACTCAATTTAACTGCCTCTACCTGCACACGATGGGTGATGCGGTTGACTCCGGACACCCTGTATATATTATAAGCAAAGCAAGAGATATTGTTAGAAATAAGTTACGAACTTGGTTTCCGAATAAAAAATTCCAAATAAATAATAAACATTCTACAATATTTAATATGACTTAAAATAATTGAATAAATCTTACTTTCTTATTAGCACTTTTTAGAATAATTGTTACACACGAGAACATGCACGAGAATGTAGCTGTGATTCTCTCAGCATGCTCGGACACGTCGCGCTACTGTCAATTGTCATCGTCAGTGCTGCATTCTACAGTAATTATTCTGAATCTCGTATCCGAACTTGCGCGATGGTAATTATGAGCTTTAGGGGACAATGCTTTAATGACCTTGACCTTGACATATGTTGTCAAGGACATGACCCTGAGTAACTTTTCCTTATAACTTAATCGGCGGTCATTGTTTATTAAAAAGTTATTGACAAATAAAGTTTGAGAAATAAAACGTTTAATCCTTTACATTAGCGTTATCACCTCCGATTTGCCTCAAAATTTACATAGAGCTTCCTTTTGGTCTACAATTAAGATTTATGATATTTTAAAGCCAGGGAAACAATATGTTGTTCTTGGGAAAAATCGTGAAGTGAGCGCTTCAAGCGCTAAAAAAGAACGGTTTGTTCAGTTTTTTATTATAAAATACTGCTTCATGATGTTCCCCAAAGACGACATATTGTTTCCCCAGCTTAAAAATATTCCTTAAAACTTTCCCATCCACACAAGAATTGTGGGGTGCACAATTCCTCGCTTCGCGTTGTAAGATATAACCTAACCCAAACCTATAATAGGTTAGGTTATATCTTTCGGAAGTGGAGCCCCCCGTAGGGGGGGAGCGAAACCCACTGCGTCCACGCATACACTTTTTAATCCACAGAAGAATTGTGGGGTAGACCTCGCTTCGCGTTGTAAAGTATATGTAAAGTATAGCGCTTGAAGTGGCCACTTGACGAATTTTCCCAAGGGCAACATATTGTTTCCCCGGCTTAAAAATATCATAAATCTTAATTGTAGACCAAAAGGAAGCTCTATGTAAATTTTGAGGCAAATCGGAGGTGATGACGCTAATGTAAAGATTTACCTAACTTTTTAATAAACAATGAGCGACGGCTAAAACTTTTTGAGTGTTATTGAGGGTGATGACCTTGACAACATATGTCAAGGGCACAGCCGTATCTTGTTGCTCCGTTAAAGGCAATATTTACCAATTTTTTTTCTTTATAACTTTTTAATAAACAATGACCGCCGATTAAGTTATAAGGAAAAGTTACTCAAGGTCATGTTCTTGACAACATATGTCAAGGTCAAGGTCATTAGAGCATTGTCCCCTATAGCTCATAATTACCCATTTTTTTTAGTAAGCATCTGCGTATTAAGATTAAAAGTTGAGAATTAACGAAAATTTAGAGACTATTACTGTTTTTCGATTCTCAGTGTATAATTACCAGCTTATCGTTATCGAAAACATGGCCAGCCAAAATTTCCAAATATTCCTTCAATGCTTCCATAATAATTATTTTCCAGCTATTTATTTATTAGAAATATGTTAATTGATAATGCACAGATTCACTTAAGTGTAAAAGCATTCTCTTAGTTTCGCTAATATAACCTAACTTTATTCAATATGACATCACTTCTCTTCCTTGTCCTTGCACTATTTTGCGATACTCTTAATTATTAATAATTTTATGTCACTTTATCACTTCTTTTCCCTTGTGTTGCACTATTCCGCGATATTCTCATAACCGTTAATTATTTTATTACTTTTCTTCTCGTATTGTACCCCGCGCGTATAAAATCAATGTGAATTTGCTCTAAGTCAGTCATCCACCAGCCGTTGCATACGAAAAGTAGCACGATTAATAAATATGTACTTATTACGACAATGGATAAGATTTCCAATGACACAACTAGAGAGAATTGCTGCACAAGATAAATTTGCACATGCTCCTCAATCGTTTCCCGGTGCCATTGGTGCTATAGACTGCACTTATATTAATATTCTGGTACCACATATACATGAAAAAGTATATGTTAATTACCACGGAAATCATTCACTAAATGTACAAGCAGTAAGTATTACAATCTTTCTCTTATAATACACTATATATTTTATTGTATTTACTTACTTCAGAATTCTTTAAACATGTGATTAAGTTTTTATTTGTTGCAATGTTACTATAATAATCATTAATAATAAGAACAATAATAATATACATATATGTGTGTGTGAATATATTTTTATAGATAGTCGATCCGAACCTAAAAATATTAAACATTAATACACGATATCCGGGAGATGATGCCTTTATATGGAATGTTTCTCCAATTAGACGTGTGATGGAATATTTTTATAACAACGGTGTAAGAACTTATTTGATTAGTACGATTTATGACTTTATTTTCAAAAAGTGTACTTATATTTTAGTTTTTATTATGTTCTTATCTTATATATTACTTGAATGTATACATATAGGAGATAATGGATATCCTTTGGAACCTTGGATTATGACACCATTACCACATTACCCTCAATGGAGTCAACAATATCATTACAATGAAAAACTATGTAAAGCACGAAATGTTGTTGAAAGATTCTTCGGAGTGTTTAAAGGAACATGGAGGTGTCTGTCATATCAACGTGTATTAATGTATGCACCTGAAATTGCTGGACAAATTATAAATACTTGCGGAGTGTTGCATAATATGCGTTTACATTATCGACTACCAGTAGACATAAACGAAAATGAGATCGTAAATGTACCTGCAAATGTACATGTAGAAGAAGATGAAGAAGCAGGAGAAAAAGCAGTGATTCGTAGAGGACCCAGAGCTATTGCGCAGCGTATACAAAATCAAATAATGCAAGAGTGGTTTCCCAATTATCGTTCTGCATGGGATAATGAAAATAACTGAGAATTTGTAAAAAAAAAATTATATGTATTTTTTAATTTTCATTATATTTGTGTGTGTAAATATTAATATGTAAAAATACTTTATCTCTTTCTTTATAACAAAATAAATAATAATATTAAAATAATAAATCTTTGGAGTATCTTTAGAAACTAATATAAACTAATACTACGTACTAACATAACAACACATACTAATACACACTACATACTAATATAGAAAACCAAAGGAAATTAATATTCATTATTAACATTGAGACAACAAGTTGGCTTATTTGCTAGTTTATCTACAGCTTGACCTAACTGCACAAGAGCTTCTGCTTGAAGTTTCATTGCTTCAGCCAATAACTGTAAAAAGATAATATTATTAAAATGGATGGAAAGATGTTTATGTTTAGATAAAAATACCAACCTTCATCGCCTCAGCATGCTTATCTGCAATCATTTCAAATGATTGTTGAGCATCATCTAATTGCACTCCTAAACGTGTAGAAGATTTACCTGCAAATTTCGAAAGTAATAGTATTATATTGAATACAAACCAAAATTTATATATTTAAGAGAAATTTTAATTTTGTATTATACTTACGTCTTGTACGAATTGATTGCAAGAAGGAAGACAGGTTTATGAATTGTGAGGTAGACGAATTTTCTGTATGTCTCCTGGATTGTGAGATGGAAGATATGTTTTGTAGATTGATGTCTTGCGCACTAGAAGGAATGTCTTGCGCACTAGAAGGAATGTCTTGTTGTAGGCTGGATTGCGAAGTGGAAGGTATATGGGACTCGTGTGAGATTATTGACACTGATGGCTGTATTGTTTGATAATTTGATAACACATCCAAACTGCAGTCATCTTCATCTAGATTGTTCGTAGCAGCTACAAAAAAGGAATCTTTATGTATTTTCCTATATTATTAAAAAAATATTGTGATGAAAACATTATCTCTTTTATGTAATGATGTAGGGAATTTTTAGAAACTATTGACTTCACTAAAAAGAAAATAATAAATTAAGTATATTAATTAAACCATTAATTAAAACCATTGAATGATAACGCCGTTTAATTAGCGCGACAGCCAGCGTGCTCTCGCGCGGCGCGCATCGCTCCAATCACGGGCAAGCGACCGCTTGACGCAGCTCGCGCATATCAAAATCAAAGAGCGACCAATTTGAACGCGCAACCGCCGCATAGGCAAAATAAAAACAATTTTGTCCTCCGACTTTCCGGAAGATTCCCTGTCGCCTTTGTTTACGCGTAAACGTGATTTATGATCGCAGGGAATCTTCTGAAAGGTCGAGGAAATAAAACAGGCGACCCGAGACCGCTCGGCGCCTTTCGCAAAACAGTTATAGCACAGAGAACATTGTAAATCGCTCGTAAAGAGAAAAGGAGAGTCGCGGAAAATCAAACGGTTTCGTAGCATTGCGGAAAGAAACGTTCGCGTTATTCGCACTCGCGTCACTTTCGCTTTATTCGCGACGTAATTAATTACATGTACATACGGTGTACATAAACTTGTAAATAGAGTTTGTTCAAAAATAAATTGTAAATTAACTGTTCACATTAACGTTCATTTTTTGTGTGTGTGTGTGCTGTTCACTTCACGTCTACTTTGTCCGACCGCGACGCTGTTTATCGCACAGAGAAAGAAAGAATAAAAAAACGTAAAAAATACTAAAATCATCAGGTAACTCTGGTATTGTTATTGGGACTAGAATATTTGTTAAAAGATTTTCATTCCCTGCAGTCAATCCTTCTACAGCATTCTAATACACATGCATAACAGATTATGCAACAAAGAACTCATTGCATGCTTAATTATAGTAATATAATTTATGTTAGCTTACATTATATTCTTCAGGAAAGCTGTCTGGAACATCTGACAGACCTTGTACATATATATGTCCAATAATTCCTAAAATTCTCTTGTCTAACTCTGACAAAACTATGTTTACTGGATTGTTTCCAGTTGCTGTTCTTCCTTTCCTTAATTTTTGGACCTTTTCCGATGCTTTTTATTTGCAATCTCTCCATGTCTGTAATAAAGAATCAATTGTTTAATTAATTATATATAAATGTTATTAATATTTATTATATCTTATACTTACAATCTTCCAAGATTTAACATCTTTCTCCTTTCCGTTAGGTGACAAGGAATTTAGGTGTGCCGCTAATTCCTCCCAATTTACTTCTAAGGCGTTTTTGCCATTTAATGAACAAAATTTTCCTGATGCGGATGTTGTTCTAAGTACGTTACAAGTGCCTCTATTTACCGGGATGTAGCTCTTGCTTGCCTTTTTGCCATGTTTGCTATTATAATACTATTATATAACCTCATATTATAACTTCATACATATAAATATTAATACAAAATCACACGTATGTATTATTTTTTCTTGATATTTCATAAAAATATGCTAACAAATACATAAAAATTATTATAAATTATAATAATTATAATAATTATAATAATATATCATTCAATATATGTATTATACTTACTCAGTTAGACGTGATCAAACGAGCTTCTTTGTGCGTTTCTATCCTCATTGAAAAAATTACTACAAATACGGAACTTTGATTAGCTGGCTATTCTAGTGTTAAAGTTATTTCGAATCGAGTATTATCGTTTCGCTAACGATATCGCTATCCTATTTTGTATCGATATCATGTCGTTAAGAAGACTTACAGAATAGCTTTGACGTTATAGTGTCGCTGGCGCAAGCGACAATTTTCGGTATATAACGATAACGACAAAAGTTACAGAATGGACGTGCAGAATATTATTTTCATATACGTCATCTCCGAACGCAAACGTAATTAGAAGAGCAGAAAATCGATTGGGAGAAACTGGTAGCACGATCATCCATCGGCAAGATGCTGGACGTGGACGAAACGTATGTACGATTGCTGTAGAGGAAAAAATTTCGGAAATGATTAAAGAAGAGCCGGGCATAAGCATTCGTGCCATATCGCGTCAAATTAATGCATCGCATTCCACAGTTCATCATGTTTTGCAAGATGAACGTATGCATCCGTACCATTTCTCAACGGTACAACAACTAAAGGAAGAAGATGCAAAACATCGTATTGAATTTTGTCGCTGGTTGCGTCAACATAATAGGGATGATAGATTTTGTAGTCGAATATTATTTACCGATGAATCCCTCTTTACACATGAGGGAATTTTTAATGCACATAATGTGCATTACTAGGCGGAGAAAAACCCGCTTGTAGTCCGAGAACGAAATTTCCAAATTCGCTGGAAAGTAAATATTTGGGCCGGGATCATAGGCAACCAACTCATAGGACCATGCGTTCTTCCGAACAGAATGAGAGGCGACAATTATGTCGAATCTTTAACTGAACACTTGCCGGATGTATTGGAGGATTTATCAGTACATATTCGTGAAATGATGTAGTTTCAACATGATGGAGCACCGCCTCATAATAGTAGACGTGCGAGACATTATCTCAACCTAAATTTTCCAAATTTTTGGATTGGCCGAGGTGGTCCCGTTGCATGGCCCGCAAGATCGCCTGATTTAAACCTACTCAACTATTTCCTATGGGGTCATTTAAAAAATTATATTTACCGAAATCCTGTGGAAACATTAGAAGATTTGGAAGAACAGCTTCATTGTGCAATAGCAATCGTCACACCGGAAATGGTCCAACATGCACAAGAAAATCTTATCCGCAGAGCAAATATGTGTATACAAATGGAAGGTCTGCATTTTGAGCATATGCTTTAAAACATTTAATCGGCCCTTTTCAGGGTTAACAAATTTTTAGAACGTTAAAACAATAATTTTGGATCAAAATTATTTACGTCTATTCATCTAATCTACTTATTTTAATTTCAGTCTTTGCTTCGGTGATATCAATTAGAAAATGTTTCCTTATTAAGTAAGTTGTATTCAAAATAGTGATATTTAGATATCATGCATAGTTATAAAATCTTTAGCAAAATAGTAAGATAGCGTACATGCTCACGCGCCACGCACGCCGTGCGCGCGTCGCCTCTGATTCATGCGAAACCTGGGCCGCTCATTTGTTAGCTTAAAGTTGCTCTCATTTAAAAAGTAGTGTTCAGATGCAATTTTGCCACAGGAAAAAGTTGCTTCTTCTGGCACGGACAATTACGCTGTGCATTCCGTGTCCGCGAATTCTGGGACACCCTGTATATTGAACCTTGAGCAAATGATTCTTCCAGTCGCGTGGATCGGCTATTGTTTTTATCAATGAAGACTTAAGAAATCTATTCGCGCGTTCGGCCAAACCGTTGGCCCACGGCGAAGCCACTGCCACTCCTTCCTATGTTTAATATTCAACTGTTTAAGAAAGACTGAGAATTCATGTGAGGTAAAGGCGGTACCTCGATCGGAGACTGCTTCCTTAGACGTACCAAATATGTTAAAAAGAAAACTAAGATTATCACAGGTTTCTTTGGTCGTAGTTGAATGAGTTGGCATAAAACAAGTAAATCGAGTGAATGCATCGACTGTTACAAGGATATGCTTAAAGCCGTCAATCGTGTCCGGCAAGGGACCGAAGTGATCTAGATGGATAACTTCAAAGAGTCATTTGAAGGCACTGGGGTGATCTCTAATTCACCCTCCCGTACTCTTGACGAAGAGCTAGCGACTAAACACGTGATACAATTATCGATATAATCCTTTGAGTCGTTTACGCATGGTAGGGAACCAATGAGTCGCGTGTATTCTCTCGTACGTTTTTTCTAATCCGCAATGTGACATGTTATCATGATATCTATATATATAAGTACCGTCCGTCTGTCTGTCTGACCGCGAACTCCTTCCGCATTTGTGGACCGATCTTCACGAAACAGGTACCAAAATGTTGCAAATTTTTCGGGGATTGTGACGATGTGGTTTTTTTTTATGTTTTTCCCACCCACGTATCCACCCACGCATCCACTCACGCGTATGCGCATTTATGGGCCGATTTTCACGAAATTGGTACCAAAATTTCGCAAATTTTTCGGAGATGACTGCTATGTGGTTTTTTTTAAGTTTTATTCCACCCACGCACCCACCCACGCGCGCGCGTATTTATGGACCGATTTTAACGAAATTGGTACCAAAATTTTGCAAATTTTTCGAGGGTGGCTGCTGTGTGGGTTTGTTTTTAGTTTTGCCCACTCACGCATCCACCCACGCACCCACCCACGCACCTAGACATTTATGGATCGATTTTCTCGAAATTGGTACCAAAATTTTGCAAATTTTACGGAGATCACTACTATGTGGTTTTTACAAAGTTTTATAACCCCAATCACCCACCCACGCATCCACCAACGCATATACATATTTGTTGACCGATTTTTTCGAAATTGATACCAAAATTTTGCAAATTTTTCGGGGATGGTTACTATGTGTTTTTTTTTAAGTTTTATATCCCCACTCACGCACCCACCCACGCGCGCGCGCATTTATAGACCGATTTTCACCAAATTGAAAGATGGTTGGTATTTGACTATAAATAAAATTATTTTTGAAAAATTAATTAATTAATTATTTAGTATTTACCATTTTCATATTGGTTTATTTCTTTATCTATTTCGCTCTGTCCAGTGCAATTATTTTCATTTATTATTACATTCTCACTTTCATTCGATAGCGATAAAAAAATACACCTTATGTGTAATAATAATATATTAGTTTATATTTTTTAACTTGAGCTCTTGAATAATATATTAGTTTATATTTTTTAACTTTCGCTCTGTCCAGTGCAATTATTTTCATTTATTATTACATTCTCACTTTCATTCGATAGCGATAAAAAAATACACCTTATGTGTAATAATAATATATTAGTTTATATTTTTTAACTTGAGTTATTTAATAAATGACTATATAAATAAGTTGCTGGTTTCACATGTTAAATGTCTTTCACATGTTAAATGTCATTCATGAAATAATTCTTGAAATAAATAGATTGATTAATAAGGAAAATATGGATAAAAAATTACACAGTGAAATAGATAGAGAAATTGACGAATATGAAAATGGTAAATATTAAATAAATTAATTAGTTAATTTGTCAAAAATAATTTTATTTATTTTAATTTTACTAAATTCTTAATAATTATAATTTAAATATTAATTAAAAAATTTCAGTGCTTCAAGATGAACTTGATTATTTATTAACAAATAAATCGAATGAAAGTGAAAATGTACTAATAAATGAAAATAATGGAAATGAAATTAAAAGTATAACGATGGAAGAAATAACTGGACAGAGCGAAACAGATAGAGAAATTGAGGACTTTAAAAATGGTAAATAGTAAAAAATAATTAATTATAAAATATTAAATATAAAATAAATTAGTTTAAAAATTATTTTATTTGACATTTTATTTTTTTAATTTTTTTATTATCTATTTATTCTTAGTATCATCATTTAATATAAACAAAAATAAAAAATATTAATTAATTAATATTTTTTGATCATTTATATTTAAAAATCTATTACTATTATTACTTTAAGGTTAACTAATATATGTTCTAAAATATTTTATAATTTTTTAATTAGTTTTTCTAATTAAAGTAATTATTATCTATATACATATATAATCATATGACTTAATCTATATTTAAAAATTTCAGTGTTTGAAGATGGACTCGACGAGTTATTAATAAATGCATTAATAGAATTTGAAGAGAAGAATAAAAAAGAAGATAAGAAAGAAGAATTTATAGATGAATTGAAGAAAGAAAATAAAAAGCGGAAAGAGAATGAAAATAATGATAAGAAGATTAAAAAAAAAATTTGATAAATAATAATCAACCTACCTATCTATATAACCTAACCTAACTAATCTATATATATATTTAATATATCTATTTGTATTTATAAATTTAATTTAGAAAAAATATATTGTTATATATGTATTTCTATTTATGTATTTATAAAAAAAATGTTCTATATATAATAAACAATAATAAAACTAAAAAACTAATAAATAAATAATAAAAAATAATATTAATAACAATAAAATGTTTATAAATTAACGCAATTATTAATACTATCTATAAATATAAAGAAAGAGAATGAGGTTAAGAGAGAAAGAGAGATTTTGTGTGTGTGTGTGTGTATGTGTGTGTGTGTGTGTATGTGTGTGTGTGTGTGTGTGTGTGTGTGTGTGTGTGTGTGTGTGTGTGTGTGTGTGTGTGTGAGGGGGGGGGAGAGAAAGAAATCTGGATTATTAATCTAATATATATCTTTTTTTAAGGTGACATCATTAGCAAAGATGCACTTATTAGTGCTGAAAATAATTTATTAAAGACTGCAGCAGTTGCAACGGCAACTGGCCATTGCTTTGGTCAAGCAACCACCACCGCAGGCTGTGGTTAACAATCCTACTATTATAAATTACATAACTATGTAAACATTGCAACTCCTGTACTTACATACGTCTTTAATAAATCATTTTCAGCACTAAGAGCATCTTCGCTATTGATGTAATTCTAAAAAGATATATATTATATTAGATTAATAATCCCGATTTCTCTCTCCCTCCCTCTCCCTCTCTCTCTCTCTCTCTCTTTCTCTCTTTCACACACACATAGACACAAATCTCTATTTCTCTCTTAACCTCATGCTCTCTCTTTCTCTATCTTTTTCATAATCTAAAGTTTATTTTTGTAAAATAGAAACACGTGTAAATTTATATAAAAAATATGTTGCAATTTATTTTTATCTTTTACATTTAATATAAACATGTCACTAAAAAATTAATAATATATCTACATATTTATATAATTAATAATAGTTTTGCTTCCCTGGCCACGTTCGCGTCCACGGCCACGTCCGCGTCCGCGTCCTCGGCCTCTTCCAGCTCTTGCCCACCGAGTTTTATACTTTGCTGTCAAAAAATATAAAAAATTTATATATTTGTGCACAAGTATTTAAAATTCAAACGAAAAATTAATTTTTGTTGGAATCAACGCATTGACACCTGCGTTCGGCTCTCATAACCAGTCTATATTTCATATTTATATTTTATATATTTGGTTATATTATTTACTACTTATATATATATATATAGATTTTTATTTATTATTATTTATTATTATAATATATTTACGTTGAAATGTATCCTTTTCACCTGCAAGCTGTGGATTGTCAGCAGCCTGCAGTGGTGGCTGTGGATTGTCAGCAGCCTGCAGTGGTGGTTGTGGATTGTCAGCAGCCACCACTGCAGGTTGTGGATTCTCAGCTGGTTGTTTGGCCAAAGCAGCGGCCAGTTGCTGTTGCAACTCCTGTATTTTCGACTTTAATATATTATTTTCATCAAAAATTTCTTCGCTGCTGATGTGATTCTAGAAAAGAAATATACATATAGATTAATAATATTAATTTCTCTCTCTCTCTCTCTCTCTCTCTCACACACACACACACACACACACACACACACACACACACACACACACACACACACACACACACACACACACACACACACATACACACACACACACACACACACAAATCGTTTTTCTCTCTCTTTCTCTTAACCTCTCTCTCTCTCTCTCTCTCTCTCTCTTTCTTTTTCTCTTAATCTCATTCTCTCTTTCTCTTTCTTAATCTCATTCTTTATTTTTCACTCTGTCAATCCTTTCTTTCTTTCACACAAACAAACACAAGTCTCTCTTTTTCTTTCTCTCTTTTAACCTGATTTTCTCTCTCTTAATGTCATTATCTCTTTCTATTTCTTAATATCATTCTTTTTCTTTCACTATGTCAATCCTCTCTCTCTTTCTCTTTATGTAAAATTAAAATTTACTTACATTATGCTGATTCGAGTTGCTTGCATTTTCGCTGCTATTAGACATTTTGACACGTTTTATACGTCGTTAGAAACAACATCACCTCTTAGTGGTTATATGAGTTTTTATTTCTTGACGTGAGTCATTTTATAAATGAGTATATAAGTTACTGATTTCAGATTAAATAATGTTAAATGTCATCATGGATAGATCGATTAAAATAAAAAATGTTATAATACATAAAAACGGTATGACAAAGGAGTCAAAGGCATAAAATTTTACGAGAAAAGAGTTAGTGATAGACGAAATTATAACATTGAAGAGGGAGAGTGAAGAGTGAGAAGGTACATTTTTAAATAATTGTATATATAGATTTATAATAGATGTGTTTAAATATTTGTAATTCATATATTTTTAATAATTACAATTTTATTAAATTAAACATTGTTTAATTATTTATAATTAATATTTTTTAATAATTAAAATTTTATAAAATTAAAAAAAATTTTTGAATATTTGAAATTTAAGTAAATTGTACAAAAAGGCTGCTGTGCGCCTGTAAAAATCGGCTGCTGTGCGCCGATACAGAGCTGCTGTGCGCCTGTAAAAAAAAGGCTGCTGTGCGCCTGTAAAAAAAGGTTGCTGTGCGCCTGTAAAAATCGGCTGCTGTGCGCCGATACAGAGCTGCTGTGCGCCTGTAAAAAAAGGCTGCTGTGCGCCTGTAAAAAAAAAGGCTGCTGTGCGCCTATAAAAATCGGCTGCTGTGCGCCGATACAGAGCTGCTGTGCGCCTGTAAGAAACGGCTGTTATCCGTCGATACAGAGCTGCTGTGCGCCTGTAAAAAAAGGCTGCTGTGCGCCTATAAAAAGAATAAATATAAAAGAGAATAAATACGAGAAAGAAAAGATCCATGAAGAAAATAGATAAATTTATGAATAAGAAGTTCGCGGTAATATAGAAAGACAAACGGTACTTATATAAATAGACGGTACTTATATATATAGATATAGATATAATTATTTTTTGATGTAAAAGTGGGAAATAATTGAGAATATTTATATTCAAATTAAAATATATCAATCAGTTATTTATAAATATTGATATCTAAAATTATTATAAAATAAAAAAGTAATCACAAAAATTAATATAAAATAAATATTTTGACGTACTTCGAGAAATATTATTGTTTTATATAACATAAAGTAACATATAAAGTACGACACAGATAATTATGCCTCAAAAAAGAAAAGGCGGAAATTTGAATATAGTGAGTCGCGAAGGCAGACGCTCACAAAAAAGACGAAAAATTGAGAGTTTGGAGGAAAGGTCTCAACGACTCGAAGCTGATGCCCAAAGACATGCTCAGCAGAGAGTCAATGAAAATGACGACGCAAGGACAAAACGACTCGAAGCTGATGCTCAGAGATATGCTCAGGGAAGGCAACAAGCTAGACAATTAAATCATCACATTGCGCTAATTGCCAAGGACCATGAAATAAATGTGCCAGTTCATACACTTGGCCAAATGAATGTAGAATGCCAATTTTGCAAATCATTAAACTTTGCATGTGAAAAATCTAAAGATGAAAAATTTACATATTGTTGTCAAAAGGGCAAGCTTAAATTAAAACCAATAAATTGTCCTGATTTTATTAAAAAATTATACATGGGAAATAATTATGAATCAAAAAATTTTATTGATAATATTCGTTCATATAATAGCGCTTTAGCAATGGCTTCAATGGGTGCCCCAGGCAATAGAAATCCATTAGATGTTGTGAACAATGCTCCTTATTGCTTAAAGATTCATGGACAATATCATCATTTGACTTCGACGGCAATGCGTCCAGCAGATGGGGAAACTCCGCGGTTTGCACAGCTTTACTTTTTAGATACAGAAGAAGCTTTAAATCATAGAATAAATAACAAAGCTAATAAAGAGTGTGATCAAAAGATAATGAAAGATTTGTCATGTTTTATGGTTGAATGTAATATATTTGCAAAAACTTTCAAGATGATGCGTCAAGTTGAAAAAGATCTTAATCCAATAGGTAATAAAACAATAAATTTAATGCTATCTTTTCGAAAAGATCCTAAACAAGATAAAAGAAGATACAATGCTCCACAAGCTAATGAAATAGCTGTAGTATTTAAGAATGTAGATGGTGAGCCTCCATTTGAAAGAGACATTAGGATTTATAATAAAAATTCAAATGATGTTCAGCAAATATCAATTCTAGACAAAAGGTGTGACCCAATGTGTTATCCTTTGTTATATCCCTATGGTAACGATGGATGGCATTCAGAACTTAAATCATATAATCCTAAATATCCAGGATTTAAAGTAACACAAATGGATTATTATGCTCACTTGCTGGCACCAAGAGCTGAATTTAGTCAATTTAAAAAGGCAAGCAAATTAAGATGTCAATTTATACTTGATGCCTATATGAAGGTTGAAGCAAATAGGCTTAATTATATTAAATTAAATCAACCACAATTAAGAGCAGAATTTTATTCGGGATTAATGGATCACTTGGATAATCGAGCACAAAATGAAGGAATTAAAGCAGGTATACCTGTGATATTACCATCTTCATTTATGGGCAGTCCAAGAAACATGCAAGAAAGATACCAAGATGCAATGTCTTTGGTCAGAAAATTTGGAAAACCAGACATTTTTCTTACGATGACTTGCAATCCTAAATGCCCAGAAATAAAGAATAATCTTGATGGATGTTCAATAGAATTTAGACCTGATTTGGTCGCTAAAACATTTAACTTAGATGTGAAAGAGATTTTAAAAAATTTAATCCAAAATAAGATTTTTGGAAAAATTATTGCTTACGCAGGTGTAATTGAGTTTCAAAAAAGAGGACTTCCACATTTGCATTTACTTGCAATGTTGAATGATGAAGATAAGCCCCGACTTCAAGAAATCATTGACATGATGGTATGGGCTGAAATCCCTAACGAAGAAAAAAATTCAGAACTAAATGTAAAAGTGTTGAAACACATGATTCATGGTCCTTGTGGAGATCCATCCCAGAGATATCCTTGCACTGGGGATGATGGAAAATGTACAAAAGGTTTTCCAAAAGAGTTTCGTGAAGAAACTAATGCAAATGTTAATGGATATCCCATGTATCAACGAAGGAATTTTGGTAAAAAGTATATTGTAAGAGGAAAAGAAATTGATAATCGATGGGTGGTGCCATATTCACCATATTTAATAATGAAATATGATCGACACATAAATTTAGAAATATGTTCATCAGTGAAGAGTGTAAAATATTTATATAAATATATTCATAAAGGATTTGACTGTGCTGCAATTGAAGTGCAAGCAAGAGATGGCACAAGGTTAATTAAAATAGATGAAGTAAACTCATTTCTTGATGCAAGATACGTTAGTGCTCCAGAAGCAATGTGGAGACTGAACGGATATGATCTGTTCATGAAGTCACATACAGTAATAAAACTTGCAGTTCATTTGCCTAATCGCCAAATGGTTTATTTTCGAGCGGGAAATGAAGAGCAAGCTGCTGAAAGAGAGCTCAATCGAGATACTATGCTTACTGCATGGTTCAAATTAAATCAAACTGATGAAAATGCAGTACAATTTCTTTACACAGATATTCCATATCACTATGTTTATGATAAAAAAGAAACTAAGTGGAAGCCACGAAAAAAAGGTAGTGAAAAAATAATTTCAAGATTCTATACAGTAAGTATAAAAGATATTAAGAGATTTTATCTTCGTCTTCTTCTACTCCATGTGGCAGGCGCAAAAAGTTTTGAAGATTTGAAAAATGTAAATGGAATTCTTTATGAGACATTTAAGGATGCAGCAATTGCAAAAAATTTGATAGAAACTGATGATCTTTGGGGAAAAACAATAGAGGACTCAATCGAATCAAATATGCCTACACAAATTAGAGAACTATTTGCTTACATTTGCATATTTGGAAATCCAATAGATGTACTAGCTATTTGGAATAAATACAAAGATTACATGATTGAGGACTTTGTACATAAGAATGTTTTGAATCCTGAAAATATGGCTTTAAATCATATACAAAAAATTTTGATAAATAATGGAAGTAATTGTGAGAACTTTCAATTGCCAAATCCAACTCCAGTAAATAATTACGTAACAGAATATAATGTGGATGAAGAAAGAATACGAGGTGATTATTTATTATCGACACTAAATGCTGAGCAAAAACACGTGTACGATATAGTCATGCGAGCAATTGAAAATGAAAATGAATCTCAGCGATTATTTTTTATTGACGGGTTTGCAGGAAGTGGTAAAACCTACCTATTTAATACATTTATGAGTGTTATTAGAGGAAGAAACGAGATAATTCTTCCATGTGCTTCAACTGGAATTGCAGCTACACTTCTGAAAGGAGGAAGAACTTATCACTCTCTGTTTAAGCTTTCAATCCCAATTGATGATGGAGCTAAATCAAATATCAGAGGAAATTCTCAAGCTGCACGAGAATTGATCAATGCTAAATTAATCATATGGGATGAAGTAAGCATGACTGTTGGACATGCTTTAACAGCAGTTGATAAACTTTTCAAAGATTTGATGAAGAATACTCGACCATTTGGAGGAAAAGTAATTTTATTTGCAGGAGATTTTAGACAAAATCTTCCCGTAGTGCCACATGCACAGAAAGCAGCCATAATTGAGTCGACTGTAAAATATAATCATATATGGAGGAATGTAATTCAGGTTAAACTGAAGCAAAATATGAGAACTGGAGATGAAAAGGAATTTGCAAATTGGTTAATGCAACTTGGAGATGGTAAATTGTGTAATACGGATGGATTACATCTCGATACAATTCAAATACCTGAAGATTTTATATCAAAAGAATCAATTATTAATGAGATTTTTGGTGATAGAATCATCAAGGAACAGATCAGAGAAAATTCAGATCGAGCGATCCTTTGTCCAAAGAATGAGGATACATTCAAAATTAATGACGAAATTCTTCGTCTAATGGAAGGAGAAGAAAAGGAATATCTCTCAATTGACTCTATTATGAGTGATGATCCACAGGAGCAATTGAATTTTCCAACTGAGTTTTTAAACTCTGTGACACCTTCTGGGATGCCAGTTCATAAACTTAAAATAAAAGTCAATGCAATAGTTATTTTATTAAGAAATTTAAATACTAAGAAAGGACTTTGCAATGGCACAAGATTTATTGTAACAGATTTGAAATCTAATCTTATTTATGCAGAGGTTCTAACTGGTCCCTCAAGAGGTCAGATTGTTTTCATCCCAAGGATAGATTTCTTAGCAAATGATATGGAAATTCCATTCAAGCTTAAACGAAGACAATTCCCTATTCGAGTGTCATTTGCTATGACGATAAATAAATCTCAAGGACAAACTTTACAAAAAGTTGGAATTTATTTGCCACAACCCGTATTTGCTCATGGTCAATTATATGTAGCATTCTCTAGAGCAACAAAAAGGGATTGTGTCAGAATAAAAATTAATGAATTAAGCAATCAAGGACAACTAATTAAAGGAAATCCAAAATATTTTACGAAAAATGTTGTATACAGAGAGGTTTTATAAATTGAAAAATTATAAAATTGTATGAGAGCTATTAATAGCGGGTCAGCGGTGGGAACATTAGCAAAAAATAAAAAAAAGTAAATAATAATAGATAAAAAAATATTTTATGTTAAGTAAAATATTTATAAAATTGAGAAAATTAAAAATCAATAATTGAAAAAACAAAAAAAGATGTTTGTGAGAGATAAAGGTTTTGAGGCATGTACTTCGGGGCATATACTTCCGCGCGAAGCGCGGGCTATAACGCTAGTACTTTAATAATCGCGTTAACCATAGATTCCGGAACTACAAAGCGCAAACGATCGTTGCCCTTTCTATAGATTAATCCATCCAATAATTTGAATTTTTCATTATCTTTGTACTTTATTTCACTAGTAATCTGCTTAAGCTTACTATCCTGAAGTTGTCGAAATTCTAATTCTCTTTCTAAGGGCAAAAAATTAATGTAGCCCTGTCTGCTTAAGGCATCCACATGTGGCATGCGTTTCCCGGGTCTTTGCGATACTTCAAATCTATAATTTTATAATAACAGAACCCATCTGGCAACTCTTGGATTCAAATTCGCTTTGTTTATTGCATATACCAATGCATTGCAATCTGTGATTAGCGAAAATTCTAAGCCGTACAGATAAACATGAAACCTTTCTATGGCCCTGACTATAACTAACGTCTCCAGCTCACACAAAGCTGTGGTAATTTTTCTCTGCGCTATTCGTGGCCTGAGTAAAGTATGCAATAGGCGCCCATTGACCTTCTCGTCCTGTTTTTGCAATAACATGGCTGCTAGTCCATGCGTGCTCGCATCTGTATGAAGCTCAGTTTCTGCCTCAAAATTGTATATACGTAATACCGGGTGAGCTGTTAATTTGTCCTTAAGCTTTTCAAACGCTTTAATTTGCTCATTTGAAAAATTGAAATTAGTCGACTTCCTTAACAAGTGATACAGGGGCCTAGCTATTGTTGTGCCTCGCTTAATGGCACGAGGAAATATTGGGATCGTTGCCGGATTTGGAGTTGGAACCCCGGGGCGTCAGGGACTCAAGACACTTCCAAACACTGTCTCGTTGAGAACAACAACGTTTGATTTGAATAAATAGCTTCACACATACACGTAGCGCGTGCTTATTCAGCTTCACCCTCGCTGTCTCGTTAGTTTTGCGTTAAATTGATGTATCTCGAACGTGATCTACTTCGTGCCGGTTTCACACGGTAATGTATCGCGATGTTAATGATTATCCGGGTATCTCGCGATTATATTATTCGTTCGTATTATAAATTCGCGATTAATTCTTATTAATAATTGCGACTGTTATTCTTATCGGCGACTACCCGGTGCGCGCTTGCGACGGGCCTCTTATTTCCTCTTTTTTTCCAAGACATCTCGGGTGCGCGACCAAAGTCCAAGTGCAAGCGAAGTAGGTTCAAAGTCGAAACTCTTCGCTTGCACTTTTACAAGTTTCTCGTTTTCGCGCGTGACTTGCTGTGTGAGCATTTCGCACGGTCAACGTTCTTTTAATATTAAAATTATTAAAATTAGCTTATAGCCTTTCGGGCTATAACACTATTACCGCAAAATTTTTTATGAATTTTCTGAAATAGTTGGCCAGGCCTAAAAATTGCTGGACTTCGTGAACGTTTGAAGGCTGCGGAAATTTCTTAACGGCTTTCGTACGCCGAGAACTAATGGTTATACCATCTGCGGAAATGATTTAACCCAAATACTCGATTCGCTTTTTCAAAAAAATTGACATTTCTGGTAATTCAGCTCAAAATTGTATTTTTTAAGGGTTTACAAAACCTCCTTCAACGTTGCTAGATTAGCTTTAATCGCTTCCGACGGTATCAAAATGTCGTCAATATAGACGATCACTTTATCATCACGAATGAGGAATTATAATATGTGGATTTATCGTTTCTGGAATTCAGCAGGCGCTTTGCAGTAACCAAATGGTAAACGGTTATATTCGAATTGATCATCCGGGGTCGAAAAAGCAAAATATTTGGTATCGTTTGCATGTACCGTGATTTGGTGAAAGCCGTCCTTGAGATCCAGCAACGTAAAAACCTTTTTTCTATTTAACTTGGCAATACAATCCTCTAATATCGGGAACGAAAATTTCTGCTTTGAAACTCGAGCGTTCAAATCTCTCAAGTCAACACAAAGCCGCATGTTTCCATTCTTTTTCCTTACTGGAACTACACGCGCACAATAGGGAGAGATACTAGATTTTATAATAACACGCGCTAACAGGTCGTTTGTTATCTCTCGTATTTGTTTTCTTTCCTGAACTGCTAACCGTCGCGGCGCATACGCGGCGCATATCGACGAGTCTTTCAAATTAACTCTAACGCAATAATTATCATATACGGGGGGAATGTCGGCGTCTTCGATTTCCCTTATAACCTTTTTGAGCTTGTCTTTTACTTCATTATAGAAGTCAATCTCGCAATCATCTAACTCGATTGTGGTCGTGTCGAGGACCGCATAAATATCCGTGCTCGCAAAATCTTGGGGAAAGAATTTAGAACTGCTATCAGATTCCTTATTCGGGCGAAGCAATAACGTAATCTTATCAAGAAAAAAGTCAGCCTAATACGACGTCGTACATAAAATTATCTTTCCCTAAAACATTTAGATCGATATCGAAATCTCTATCTAGGCATACATCTAAACGAACCGTTGCGCTAATAACGCCCTTTACCACTATTGGATGTTCGTTTAAAGTGCTGAAACCGCGTTAATGAATCAGTTTTTGCATTACAAAAAAACTTATTTTTTATAAACGAAACCGGACTTTCCGTGTCCACCAAAGCTAACAGATCGCATTCCTCATAATCAATTTGAGTTATTCTGATACAAGGATTACTTACCGATATGACCACTGAGTCCTGTTGAATGACCGCAACCGTTGAAACCGGCGCCTGGGGAACTTCAGTCTCTGACTCCACCTCGGTAGCGACCACCGTCGATGCTGTGGAATCTACTTTATTTTTGGATGTCACTGTCGACTGACTTGCTGCTGCTTGGGAATTCTTCCTCTTCAGATCCGAGCATTCAAGACTCCGATGTCCTTTTTTCTTGCAGTAGTAGCATGTGGTCACGCTATTTTTGCACTTCTTGTGGTGGTGACCCTGTTTACCACAATTCCGGCAATTATTTGCTTGTTTCTCACCTAACTTGTGCGATTCCGTGGGTTTCCTCTCACAAACGAGAGAGGGAGAGGAAGAGGGAGAGGGAGTGGGAGAGGGAGTGGGAGAGGGAGAGGGAGAGAGAGAGAGAGAGAAAACCCATTGCCATTGAAGCCTTGGACATGTGGTTCACAAACTGCTCGACCGTGAGTGGAGGTAATAGGGCCGCCAGCGCCCTTAACGACGCTCGTTTATGCCGTCAATCAATAAATTGATTGTATCGAGCGGAGGCAATCCTAGTGCATGTATCAATGCCTGTTTCTCGATAGCGTATTTCTGGAACGATTCCTTGTGGGATATCCACCTTCTGGCTTCTACCTTTTTCATCATTACGTAGAAAGGCATCTTCCTTTCAAATGTTCCTATAAGTGCTTCGCGGCAAGCTGTCCACGAGACCAACACGGAGCCAGACTGTATGTCAACCAGCCCTTGGCGCTCTTGGTCAGTTTGCTAGTAGCGGCGAGCAGGATCACGTCATCGTTCACTTTGTGTGCCCTAGCCACTATTTCTACACGCTGGATCCATCGCAGCACATTATCATCTGTGCCTCCTGCAAACTCAGATATCTGCGAAGCTAAGAGTGAGACTGCATTACCTAGGGCAAACAAGCTGAATGCCGTAACGAGTCTATCGTTCCATGTGTGGAAGGAGAGGCCTGTGCTGGCGGGGAAGGATCTCGACTTTCCTGAGGCATTACAATGCGGTTGATTGCTCTCGTCAGGGAGTCGGAAACTTGCTGCATGAATTGCTGCTGCTGCGCTGCTATCTGTGTTATCATTCGTTCATCATTGTGGACTCTGTAGTTATTGGAAGGGCGGACTGTCCCCTGTTCACTAGATTAGACGCTAAATTACTTGATTCTATCTAAATCAGCGTTATCTGGGCGTAGATCTGTGTCTGCCAAGGGTCCATTTTGCTCTAGATGCGCCATGATCGCCTCTATCAACATTTTCTTCTGTGCTTGACGGAGACAAGTTATATCTTCTTGCTTCCTCTCGTAGTTATTCACGCGTCATCGAGTCAAGCTGTCCTCGGTCCATTCTCGACAGTAATAATTCCTCTCAACAGTGAATATCCGACCAACAATTCCACCTTCTTCTCTTTGAGGCGTACCCTTGCCGCATTTACTCTTACATTAAGAGAGAGTGGATTAAGAGAGATGGATTCTCAAACCACTGAGGGAGGCTGGATTTTCAAACCATGGAGGGAGACTGGTTTTTCATCCCACTTCTGATATTGTTGTAACAAAGAGATTTTATCTCCACGAACGCGGAGATAGATGTGAAATATGTCTTGTATGCAGAAGTCTTTCTTCGAGGCGCACTTTGTAATGCGTCGTTAGAGATTCAAATTATCGGTAGGGTAGTGTCTGGGATGGCTAACGGGTTTACAGGAATGCTGAGACTTTTTTGAGACAAACACTTGATTATATTTACATTCAGTCTTGAGACTTTACAGTTGTTACAAATATTACATTGGACTAGTTTTCGTCGGCAACCACAAGTACGTCGAAAAGGAATGCCGCAATATGGCTGCTTTTTTGTTGCTGCGCAATGCCACGTGTATACCGGTCGCACGCGCCCACGTAATCTCGAGCGTTCTTGCTCTCGCGTACTTTACCGCGGAACCAAGTGGTTATCAAACCACACGAAGGTCGACAGACCGTGAGTTCTAAGGCTCGTCGAAGCGATTCCCGTTTTAACGTGCGAACAGGAACTTCGTGCTAATACTCGCGTTCCCGCTGACAAAGGAATCGCTCGCTCACAATGTATCGCTCCGTGCTATAACTCGCAATCACGATGCTTACGCCGCCTGAGGTTACTAAACGCTTTCAATTAATCACTAGATGATCGGGAAATTTCTTTTAATACTGTGTTATTAAAATAGCGAGAAACGCGTAAAAAATGACTACAACAAAAAAACACACTTAAGTGTGTTAATATGACACGCTTAGATTTGCAGTGTAGAAACTGAAATGCACGAACAAAACTTAAAAATTCTAAACTATGATTTATAATCTCTCACAGCCAAGAATCAAAGTGACGATTTAAAAGCAAACACATACCGACAATAATTTATTATCCCACGTGTTTGCTGACAGATCACCCCCTCGCGACAACTGCATCGCGATAAACTCGAGCGGATAATGAAGCGTAAACCTCACTCAATTGCAACAACTTTCCATTGGCCGAAACCTAGTTTTTTAAACAAAAATCTCCACCAATAATAAAGTATTTAAACTTACTATATCAAAAAGTAAACGCCTCCCGAATCATAAGAGAGCGTCATTTAGAAAAATTCGATTTGTCAAAAATTTTAATTGTTCAATGAAAAGGAGGAGTAAAGAGTTTTATATACGCGAGAACATCCCTCGAGGAACTATAACATTTCCTTCATTACTATAGTATTTTATGCGTTTGAACAAATGAATGCTGGTACGATATTCTGTTCTCTCAGAGAGTGAAAAATACAATTAGACATAGTCTTTTCATCTAACGATAACCAGTGTTAAAATCTTACGCTGTGTGTAAAAGTTCCGTGAACATGGTGGTTTAACTTGTGAAGTGCAAACCACAACGAGCGGAACTTTACCTTGTGAATGGACCGAGCCAGAACCGATTTATAAATATAAATGAAAAAGTTTATAAATATAAATGAAAAAATTTATATTTACATATACATGTTTATATTTACATATACATATATCAACGCACACCATAAGTAGTAAGTGATTTAAGCGTTCTGGACTTACACTTTCTTTCTTCCTTTGAAATAGTTCTTGGATTTATGAATAAGTTTATAAGCATTTCTTCTCATTCACTTATCATTTAAATCTGACCTGCCCTTTTACTCTTCCTGTATGAATTTTCAGTAACTTTCCTTTGTCATTCCATAAGTCAAACCGGGTTTCCTACATTATTGCAGCGTGAACTCGTGAGTTTTCTTTCCATTAATTCCATAAGTCACCTCAAGTTTCCTGCATTATTGCAGCGTGTGAACTCATGACTTGTCTTTCCATTTATTCCATAAGTCACCCCGGATTTCCTGCATTATTGCAGCGTGAACTCGTGACTTTTCTTTCCATTAATTCTATAAGTCATCCTAAGTTTTCTGCATTATTGCAGCACAAACCCGTGACTTTTCTTTCCATAAATCACCTCGGGTTTTCTGCATTATTGCAGCGCGAACTCATGATTATTTCCCTTCCATCTCTCCCTAGCCACTATTCGGATTTTTTTCTGTGCTAACATTAACAAATCAGTTTCTTCTCTCTCTTCCGACCTTCTCCGATTTCCATTTCTTTCTGTCGAGGAATTTATATGTATGTATACATATGTATGTTATTCAAATATAAAATTTTTGTCGCTAAATAATTAAATCTAGGAACTATCTCTCTACCAAAAAATTATTTTATTACTATTTTATTTTTATTGAAGTTAAACTTCTTATGACACGGTAGTGTAAATTCGCATGTAAAGAAAATGGGAGCGTAACGAAAAGTAAAACACTTATTTTAACCATGATATACCCTTCCGATCGTTTTGAAAATTAAATATGTTATATTAGATAAGTCGAAGATTTTTTTGTAAAAAATGGTAGTATCTTAAGTACATCCCATAAAAAAATCGAAAATATTTCGAAAATTTTTTTTAACCGGCTTTTTTTGAAAAAAATTTTCATACTTCTTTTTCAAACATCGCACCATTAAACCCCATAACATATTTTTTTTGTCAAAATCGGTTTATTGAAGAGAAAATTCGTGTCTTCGATTTTCAATGTTACCTCCATAACTCCCATACAAAATTTGTTAAAGGCAGTAGGAAAAGCCCCCCCGTGGACCACCACCTTGCCGTGATGGGGGGCTTACCCATCCCGCAGGGGGGATGGGTGCTAAGAGTGGTCCGTACCCTAGTCTATAGGATACATGCTCCCCGGCTTCTGGGGAGCTCCTCTTGGGCTGAGAGTCCTTCTTTCAGTGCGGGGGGACAGGGGAGGGGTTCCTTTCTGGGATGGGTCGTGGGGGGGGGCGGTTTTTCTGCGTCGACTTCTGGGGGTGCACTCTTCAGTTGCTTGTTGTGGGGCGGACGTCTTTTTTCTTTGCTGTTTGCCGTAAGGGGGGACGTGGGTGCAGGCATCCAATGTGTCTGAGGCCGGGGAGGCGTGGCGAAGTTTCGTCTCGTCTCTCGCGGCCTGGCATTGCGGGCGCCCGGCGTCCCACAGTGTAGTGACGGACGGCGGGGTGACATACCCAGAGATATCCGGGTATCCGGAGTTTACCGGACCCGCCGTCTGGGCCGCTCCCGAGCCACTCGGACACTTCCGAGCTCGGGCCGGGACGGCGGAGTTTCACCGGGTGCTGGTCGGAGGGTTCGCCCTCGTCCCAGCGTCCCGGGTACAGCCGCCGAGGTCGCTCGAACGTTTTCGAGGCAAGGCTCGGCGGTTTGGTGTTTTATGGTCGGGACGCAAAAACCAAGGGAGTTTATGGCTCCGGAGGCCTAGCGTCTCGGGGCCGCTCGGACATATTCCGAAACAAGGCCCGGCGGCGAGAGGAGTTACCTTCGGTTGGTCGGGACCGTTTCCCCTTCCGAACCGGCCAACCGAAGGAGGCGTTGATTCCTTCGCCGGATTTGATCCACCGGCGGGGGACGGCTGGTTGCCACGGCGGGCAAGACAGGGCCGGGGAGCGGCGACCCTGTCCCATCCGTCCGTGGGGACCCCCGGGTGGCGCCACTCGTTGCGGTACCCCCATTGTCGGAGGTGGGGGACCCCTGAAAATCTACGAGGACGTCAAAACCCTCGTGGGCGAGTAAGGGGCTCGGAGTCCAGTGCCGAAGTGCGCGTATTCCCCCCCGGCCTGTGACATATGTCGTCCCCCCGGGGGAACTCGGGGCCCGGCCAGTGGGGTATGGCCGGTCATGTTTCGGGGCACCCTCTGGTCGGTGAGGGTATACCCGGACGACAGAGCCGCGACGGGACAGTGGGATTCAAACAACAATGAATCACGACAACACAAATACAAATAATAAAAAAGAAAGGCAAATAAAGCCTAAACAAGGAGAGGAAGTGAGGGAAAGATCTCCCATCGAGACGTGCAGGAAAACAGCTTCGGACACTGAGGCTCGAGAGGAGTCCCTTAAAGATAAAGGGAAGACGAGCAGTAAAGGACTCGCACAAGAAGGCCTGATGAAAGAGCTGAAAGTCAGCCTAGTATGCGTCGATTCTGCTGGAAGCATAACCTCAGAATACTCTGGGAGAGCCGAAAGCAGAGGGAGAAGACGGAGCGCAGCGGAAAGAGACTCGCAGACAAAAGGAGGTGCAGCCAAGAGAGCGAGAAGCACATCGGAGTCAGCAAGAGAGGAGGAAGAAATAGAGTATGACTGAGATAGTGAGGCCACTGAGTGGACTGACCTCCCAAACTCATCCCAACAGAGAAGGGAGATCACACCACAACAGCAAGAGGGAACTCCACAACAACAGAAGGAAATCTTCTCTACTCTCCCTGAAAAGAGACCTGGTCGCCCGGTCACCACAGGAGAGTACGAGAAGGAAAAGGAGAGAATGGCTAAAGAAGCCGAGGAAAAGGAACTCCAGAAGGAGAAGGACATCCTTGATCCTTTAATCAAGCCAAGTCTCACAAAACTTTACAAGGAGTTCTTGGAAAGGATCAAGGACAAGGAGAAGGAATTCAGGAACACGTTAATTGTGGATCTTGAGGCAATGGTATCGGAGAAGACAACGGACATATACGAAGTCGCCGTGAACTCTGGAACGATGAAGGAGACCTATGCCAGGCAGGCGAAAGAGGCGGCTGTTGACATGTGCGCGGCTGCCACTGTATTAGCGCTCAAAGCGCAAAACCCAACAGCAACGCCTGTGTATAAGCAGCTGGAGGAACTCCGCCAGCAAATGCACACGCTGAGGATGGAGAACATGCAGCTTAGAAGGATGGTCGAGAAACTTAAGGGACCAAAGAAAACAAACTGCACTAACATTGCTCTCAACCAGGGGCGACAGTGACGTAAGCCGGGATAAGGACTTAGAAACTCCGACACCCTTTAGAAAACCGCTCAGAGGGAAACAGCTCTCCAAAACAAGGACGGAGAAGTGGATCAACGAAACCCTGCTTCCACTGGAAGGTCGGGGAGTCTCGATAACCCAGGAGGACCGGATTAGCCCCCACTTCCACTTATAAGTGGGGGCTCTCGATAACCCAAGGGAATAAGACAAATGGAGCCCCTTTTCCACCCATAGATGGGAAGCCCCAAATGCCTCAAACAAAAATAAGGACGAGGAGATGGAGATAAATATGACAGGAACAACCTCCATCTCCAACAAGAAAGATTTCTCGCCTTTGGGATCTCAAAATAGAAGGAGGAGCACAACACAAGACTCTGCACTACAAGTAACACACAATGGTGTTGTACAAACGATAGCTCCTCAAAATCCCATTAGGGATAACGAGGAGAGAGAGAAGGAGGAAACCTTTATTGCCAAGCTGGAAGGTATTGTCGAAAGACTATTAGACAGGAGACTTGGCAACCCAGTCCCGACGTGCAGGAAACAAAAGGAAGCCGAGAAGGCTAAGAAAGCCGAGTTAGCGAATAAGGCTAAATCTTCAACGCAAACACCGGCTACTTTAAAGGAGGACAAGGCGCCGAAGAAGAACGCAACAGCTGCACCTCCGACGACTTTAAACCCCCCTGCAAGACCAGCACCCGATGCCAACAAGAACAAAAGCAAAGGGACAGGCAGAGATAAGGAGAAGGGGAACGCGGTAAACACCAAAAAGCCGCAGAAGAACAAACAGGAGACGAGAAGTGTGGTCCCCCAAACAAATAAGGGACCACAAACATGGACAGAAGTAGTCCGTACTCCAAAAAGACGGCGCGTAAAAAGGCGACGACGACAGCAGGAGAAGCACCGAGGAGCAAAGAAGAGGTAAGGAGCAAGGCCAAAGAGGGGCCTAAATAACCAGCTTTACTGCTTAAGAAACAGGCACAGGTCCTTACGCACCGTAAGGAACCAAAGATGGTGGCCGTGACGATAACGTGTCCTCCCGGAGAATACAATAAAACAATCCGGGAGGCGCGCCAAAAGATTAACCTCGAGGGCCTTGGCATCGGGGGAATCAAAATTAGAAGGACTATAACAGCGGCCCTGATTTTTTAGATCCCCGGGGAGAAAAGCCAAGAGCTTGCGGACAAATTGGCCATCAAGCTTAAGCAAGTTCTCTCGGGGAAAGAGAGAGTAAGGTCCAACGCCCCACGAAAATGGCAGAACTGCGTATTTAGGGGTTGGACGACTCGGTATCACCACCCGAGGTTTTGGAGGCGGTTGCCTATGCAGGCAATTGCGAGGAAGAGGAGATCCGTATCGGGGAAATGAGACGAACCCCAAACGGAATGGGCATCGTGTGGGTTCGCTGCCCACTTATGGCGGCGAACCTTATAATGGAGAGAACCCAGATTAAGGTGGGATGGGCATTTGCACGGGTGGAACTCTTGGCAAACCGCCCCCTCCAGTGTTATAAATGCCTGGAGGGAGGCCACGTTCGTGCAAGATGCCCGAACAAGGAGGACCGCAGTGGCAAGTGTTATCGCTGCGGCAAAGATGGCCATGAGGCCAAAAACTGTGAAGCTGCGGTTAAATACTCAGTGTGCAGCGACCGAAATCTCCCCGCGAACCATAGAACGAGGGAAAGGCCTGCATGCCGGTGCAAAAAGGCAAAAGGGGAATCCAGCTATAAAAGATGCTGGATGGTTTTCCAATCAAGAATAGAGCCGCAGCTTCTACGGAGAAGGAAAGAGCACGAGAGACAGAGAAGGCAAGAGGAAAGGAGGGAAACACATCTGCGGATGCAACTTCTCGGGAACTACGGAAGCACCCAAAGAGAGAACACCACAGACGCGTGAAAGGAAGAGAGAGGAGGAAGAAGTACCCCCCAGTAAAGAGGGCACGAAGAAGCAAAGGCTGAGGGAGAACCTAAGCGAGAACGATCCCGCCGCCATGGAAGTGGCGGCGGAAACTGAGGAGAATAGCGTGATTCACGATGGCAAGTAAAGTAATACAAGCCAACGTGAATCACGCTCAGGACGCCCAGGACCTCTTCACCCATACAATGGCAGAGGGGGACTGCGGCCTGGGAATTGTGGCCGAGCCGTATAGGGTCCTAGAAAGATCCAATTGGATTAAGAGCCTGGACGGCTCGGCCGCCATCATGAGAAAGAATACGGCAAACTCCCCTCTCCTGGAATTAATCAAAGCAGGGCGGGGATTTGTCATAGCATCCTGGGGGCCCATCGTAGTTATAGGCGTGTACCTCCCGCCCAGTCTTAAAAAGAGAACATTTAGCGGGAGGTTACGCGTCTTAGAAAGGCAAATAAGGAACCACCACCCCAAACCTATACTGGTCGCAGGGGATTTCAACGCGAAATCCAACGTTTGGGGTTCCCCGCGTACCGACTGACGGAATGGTGAAGTCCTTGAGTGGGCGGCGCAGTGTGGCCTCGTTCTCCTAAATAAGGGGACCGAGGAAACCTGTGTGAAAATGCGAAGCGGGTCTATAATAGACCTAACATGGGCAACCCGCCCTGTGGAAAGATTGGTGCATGGCTGGAGGGTGGCGAGACGGAGACTGAAACGTTATCAAACCATCGACACATCGAGTTCTCCGTCGCCGCCTTCCCAAGGGAAGTGTTGGAGCGCCGCCGACTCAGGGAAGCCAATAATAGGGGATGGGTCCTCAGGAAGTTAGACGAGAACGTCTTTCAGGCAGCAATAAATGCTGCCTTGATTGTGCAGGACAGGGAGGCCAACATGGGCTTGACAGAACAACGGGCATGGCTGTTCAACATTGTAGAACAAGCATGTGACGTAGCCGTGCCCAAAATAAAAGCCCGGCCCTGGGTGCTGCCCTTCCCCTCGGCTGCCACGCAATCTGTTACGCGGATGACACTTTGGTCATGGCCGGGGGAGACAACTGGGGGGGAAGCTAATGCGCGAGCCAACTTGGCAATTGCTCGTGTCGTGCGCTCTATAAGAGGAGTTGGGCTCAAGGTGGCGCCCCAAAAGACCGAAGCCGTCTTTTTTCGTGACGGCATTCACGGGGCGTTGCCAAGGGCCCAAATTATGGTGGAAAACGCCTCCGTCGAGGTGGGGGCCCATATCAAATATTTGGGCCTCTACCTGGATGGCAAGTGGACCTTTGGCGAGCACTTTCGTCGTCTGGCTCCGAGGGTGGAAAGAGCAGCGATGGTTTTGAGCAGGCTGCTGCTTAACCTCGGAGGACCGGACGGAAGGGTTCGCCGACTTTACGCCGGAGCCGTCCACTCTATGATTATGTACGGAGCCCCCGTATGGGCCGAGAGGTTCAATGCCACCCGCAAGTTAAAAGATGCCATGCATCAATTACATAAGCGGGTGGCAAATGAAATCTATAGGGGGTTCCGTACAGTAGGCTGGACGGCGGTGGGGGTGCTCTCCGGAGTACCCCCCGTCGAGTTATTAGCCCGCATGTACGCCGAAGTATACAGGCATACACGCGGGCTACAAAGGGAAGGAATAATAGTTACGGACGGTGTCCGGCATATGATAAGGATCCAAGCCCGACGAGAACTAATCGAGAGATAGACCGGCGACCTCCAAGACCCGAGGTTGCCGGGACAAAGGACCGTCGGGGCCATCCAGCCCTGTCTAAGCCAATGGTTAGACAGGGCGAGAGGGGGTGTTACGTATAGGATGACCCAGGTGCTCACCGGACATGGATGTTTTGGTGTGTACCTGGGCCGCATCGGAAAGGAGCGCACGACCCGGTGCCACCACTGCGGCCACGAGTGCGACACGGCGCAGCACACTCTAGAGGAGTGTGCTGCGTGGACAGAGGAGAGAGGAGAGCTCGTGGCTGCTGTGGGGGGGATCTCTTGCTGCCGGCTAATTGTGGCGGCGGTGGTCGACAGCAGAGATAAATGGAGGGCATTCTCCTCTTTCTGCGAGAAGGTCATCTCGCGGAAGGAGGAGGAGGAAAGAGAGAGGGAAAGGAGCGGAACGAGAAGACGCTGCTTGGAGCGAGCGAGGGAGGAAGGAGAGAGCAGCGGGGAAGAACCTCCTCCACCACGGAGGGGGAGACTCACCCGCCTTCCCGGGATTAATATCGATCCGGGATGAGGTTTTCGGGGGTGGACACGGGACGCTTAAGTCTTGGTCTCCTCCCCCGACGTCTTCACAGGAGGGATAAGGGCGGATTGCGCCGACGAAAGCCGAGGCAAACCGCTCGAATCTCGAGGAGGGCCCCCTAGCGGAGCGCCGAATCCGAACTCTTTTCGGGGGCGGTGGGAGCCTCAGCCAGGGGCGGGGGTGCCGGGGCCCGAGCGGGAATTCTCGGAGGGCGTGATGTGAGGGTGGTGTCCCCCTTGCATCACAACCGGAAAGGAGCCCGCGTATAAAAGCGGGCTGGGAAGGGATCTCGCCCAAAAGGGAAAGGTCCAATCCCGAAGCACGACCTGGCGTGGGGGGCGCGGAGTAGGCATAGGTATCCGGCATCTTCCGCGTCCCTCTGACAACGTCCGCGTAGGACATCCGCTGTGGTTTTAGTGCGGTATACTTGGGCTCGTTGGTCAGATTACAGCGGATCCGGGCAGCGGGAAAAAAGAGTCCCACATAACCCTCTCTCCCTTCCCCGAGGGAGGAAGGTACTTATAAAAGGTTTCCCCAGCGCAAAAAAAAGCATTCGCTGCCAGGATTCACAAAATATCTAGGCATTTGCTGCCAGGATTCACAAAATATCCAGGCATTCGCTGCCAGGATTCACAAAATATCTATGCATTCGCTGCCTAAATTCACAAAATATCTAGGCATTCGCTGCCAGGATTTATAAAATAATCCAGGCATTCGCTGCCAGGATTCATAAAATATCCAGGCATTCGCTGCCAGAATTCACAAAATATCCAGGCATTTCGTTGCCAAGATTCATAAAATATATCTGACAATACGAGAACAAAAGGCTCTGAGTCAGAATAATAAAAAATAAGGCTAATAAGAGCCAACCGCAAGAAGGACGCGGATAAAGTTCTCAAAAACAAAAGAAAAATAAATTTAAAACATGTTTATTCTAAAAAGTATATAATGTCTAGACGTTTCGGTCCCTCTTCGGGCCATCTTCAGTAACTGTACAAATTTAAAAAAAAAACTAAATCGTAAAATGTTATAATGTGCAAAAAAAAAGTTGTATAATTTCTGACTTACAATATCGTGGACGAAATAAAAAATGACATGAAGATAAAACTAGATGTAGCTCTCACATCCATCCCTCAACTCAAATCGGGGAGTCCCTCACTGGTGACCGTCAACGAGAGAAAGAGTGAAAAACTCAACTTCACCTTCATTAATTAAATACAAAACAGTCGTTGAAAATTGACGGTGTAATGTGTAGCGAGAGAGGAAACTCACCGAGAAAGAGCACGGAAAGAATACGAGAAGACATACAAGTCAAAACGCACACGTCAAAGGAAACATTGTGACTGATCGCAGTACACGTGTTTAGAAATTAAAGGTCTAACCGGGTCAGTGACCCACGCAAGTAAACAAACATCCGTAAGAATTAAATGTGAATATTATATTCTGGTTAGATTATTTAGCGTGGGAATCCAAAAATGGTCTAGATGATCGGTGTCGCTGTGTAAATTTAAGCCATTTTTTTGTCTGTTGATAAAAATCATTTCAGACATTAGTCTTTTTCTGAATATTCGTTCCTCGTCTAAAATCTTCACGTTGTCCCAGTCGAATTCGTGATTTAAAAGCCGGTGATCGGTAATTACTGAGCTCTGTGTCGTGTTTCTGTTTATATGAGCTCGATGTTCTCTCGTCCTAGTTTTTAAAAATCTGCTAGTCTGTCCAACGTATGATGCGTCACAATTCGTACATGAAATTTTATAGATAACGTTTTCTTTCAACAATTTAATCTATCGGCAAACGTTCGGTACACATCATGGGCTCTCCTTTGTCACCGATTATCGCAGACATCACTCTGCAAGACCTCGAGAATAAAGCGATTGCGATTTTGCCTGTACATCTTCCATTCTATGTTAGATATGTCGACGATATTGCTTTGGCGGCTCCTTTCTCCATGCTCAAAGATGTCTTACATGTTTTCAACTCTTTCCATCCGAGACTTCAATTTACAATGGAGGAGGGCGTCGACAATCGGTTGAACTTTTTGGACGTAACTATTATTGTTAACAATAAAGTGATAGAGTTTGATTGGTATCACAAGCCTAGTTTTTCAGGTAGATATTTAAATTTTGATTCTAGACACCCTCTCTGTCATAAAAGAGGCACGATAATCAGCCTCACAGATAGAGCTTTCTTCTACTATCCCATCCAAAGTGTCATAAAAAGAGTTTAGAATTTATTATTAACATTCTTTTAGATAATAGCTATCCGTTGCCCTACATTTTCAAAGACATACAAGAAAGACTTAAATTCCTCATGTTAAAGAGGGACTACAGATATAGATACAGACAATTCTCAACAAGCTCTTGTTTCTTCCTTTTTTAATGTACCGTATGTAAAAAATATTTCCGAAAGGTTCAACCATGCTACTCGAGACTTAGACACTAAATTGTCGTATACTGGTATTAATAAACTCAGTTGCTTCATTAAAGCACACAAGGACAAGCTATCTAAAGAATTACATAAAAACGTTATCTATAATATTTCATGTACGAATTGTGACGCATCATACGTTGGACAGACTAGCAGATTTTTAAAAACTAGGACGAGAGAACATCAAGCTCATATAAACAGAAACACGACACAGAGCTCAGTAATTACCGATCACCGGCTTTTAAATCACGAATTCGACTGGGACAACGTGAAGATTTTAGACGAGGAACGAATATTCAGAAAAAGACTAATGTCTGAAATGATTTTTATCAACAGACAAAAAAATGGCTTAAATTTACACAGCGACACCGATCATCTAGACCACTTTTGGATTCCCACGCTAAATAATCTAACCAGAATATAATATTCACATTTAATTCTTACGGATGTTTGTTTACTTGCGTGGGTCACTGACCCGGTTAGACCTTTAATTTCTAAACACGTGTACTGCGATCAGTCACAATGTTTCCTTTGACGTGTGCGTTTTGACTTGTATGTCTTTTCGTATTCTTTCCGCGCTCTTTCTCGGTGAGTTTCCTCTCTCGCTACACATTACACCGTCAATTTTCAACGACTGTTTTGTATTTAATTAATGAAGGTGGAGTTGAGTTTTTCACTCTTTCTCTCGTTGACGGTCACCAGTGAGGGACTCCCCGATTTGAGTTGAGGGATAAATGTGAGAGCTACATCTAGTTTTATCTTCATGTCATTTTTTATTTTGTCCACGATATTGTAAGTCAAAAATTATACAATTTTTTTTGCACATTATAACATTTTACGATTTAGTTTTTTCTTTTTTTAATTTGTACAGTTACTGAAGATGGCCCGAAGAGGGACCGAAACGTCTAGACATTATATATTTTTTAGAATAAACATGTTTTAAATTTATTTATTTTTCTTTTGTTTTTGAGAACTTTATCCGCGTCCTTCTTGCGGTTGGCTCTTATTAGCCTTATTTTTTATTATTCAAAATATATCTGGGCATTCGCTGCCAGGATTCATACCTAGGCATCCTTGTGCCAGAATTGATAAATAATTCAGGCATTGTCGTGCTAGGATTGATAAATTTCCTCATACTTTTACCCCTCCATTTAAAGATCGACAACAGGAAATTTAATATACAAAATATTCCTATAATATTAAATTAGAAACTAGATCTACATGAAAGTATAATTTTAGTATCAATACTGTTTTCTATAAAAGTATCCTTATCCATCCCTTTAATTAATAAACAACTTTGTTCCATGAAGTACAGAACTCTGTAACTTTTTAACGAATTCAAATCTTCAATTTATTTTAATAATTGTATAATAATAAATAAGCTTATAAATTCATCATCAATATTTATCTCTCGAATAAATCCTCTTGACTAATTAACTTTAATATTTTAAATTCTGTATTCAAGATTTTCTCTCAAATATTTGCGAATCTTTATTCGAAATTCTATCAAAGATCACTCTATTAGAAATCTCTAAATCCCTGAAACGCGTATTGGCATTTACACGCACACATGTACAGGTACGTATAACTCTAATGATAATCCTAGTAAATATTAATTATCAACTCCAGCCTCATTTCACTTCCCTAGATCACCTCAGTCCTTACTCTCGGCGTCCCTGGGGTATAATCGGTGTACGCAGATTGCCCTTCAAAAAATAGAGAGCATTCCTTTTCTTATCACTAAAATCTAGTGAGAAAAGGGTCATTCAGACGTGACAATATCATTGATTTTCGTTCTTATATTACATCGCAGTATAATTCTCATACCTTTATTCTGCAATCTTTGTAAATACTGCAAATCAGTACCACTCAGACCTATCAAAACCGACGCACAATATTCGAACAACGGAGCAATAGTCGCCTTATATACAATGGATTTCATACATGGTGTCAAATCCACACTCACTCATCTAGAAACTCCTAACCTCGATCCAATTTTTTGCACCATGTAATTTACATGCGCTGAGAAATTTAAATTTTTATTAATAATAACACCTAAGTATTTTATTTCATTGACAACTTCTAAGATTTTATTCTTAACCCTTTGTTATAGCCCCAAAGGCTATACACAATTATATTAAATTATTATATTATATGTATATTTTTTATATTATAATCGAAGTAGGACAAATACCCGCAAGAAACGCCGACACAGCGGGTCAGACGCGAAACGAGACCAAGTGTTTAGAAACTGTTAAATCCATTGAAAATAAATTATGAAATTAAGCAGATTAATTAAATCAAGAATTAAAACAATTCTTGATAACGCCGTTTAAAATTAGCGCGATCGCCAGCGTGCTCTCGCGCGGAGCGCATCGCTCCAATCACAGGCAAGCGACCGCCTGACGTAGCTCACACATATCGGAGTCTAAGAGCGACCAATTTGAACGCTCAACCGCCGCATAGGCAAAATAAAAACAATTTTGCCCTCCGACTTTCCGGAAGATTCCCTGTCGCCTTTGTTTAAACGTAAACGTGATTTATGATCGCAGGGAATCTTCTGGAAGGTAGAGGATATAAAACAGGCGACCCGAGACCGCTCGTCGCCTTTTCGCAATTCAGTTATAGCGCCGATAGCATATATAATTCGCAGAGAAAATCAAAGATAGAGTCGAGGAAATTAAAACGAGTTCGTGGATTAACGAAAGAAACGTTCGCGTAATTCGCACTCGCGTCACTTTCGCCTTTTTCGCGACGTAATAAATTGCATGTACATACGTTGTACATAGATTTGTAAATAGCCTGTCTTTGTAAAATAAACTGTTCCGTAATCGTTCTAACCGACGTCCGTTTTTTTTTGTGCCGTTCGATATTCACTTTCACTGTCATCGACCGCGACGCTGTTAATCGCACATTTTCTGGTCCTTTGAGCCGGATCTCTCCTTCCTCGATACCGGCACTCGCGATCGTCGTGATCCTCGTGAGTGGAGTGAATCGGTGGGTGAGTTCCAGTGAGTGCGCTCCAGTGAACGATCTGTGAACGAAAATGGATCAGTTAGTAGCTGCGCAACGAGAACTCCACGGGCGCATCGCCCGCACGCTCGAGAATCTCCGGAAAGCTGGATCGGCCAAGCTGTCCGTCGCCCTCGTGCAGTCCGCGCTGGCGAATCTGGAAGGAAAATGGACGAAATTTGAGGATCAGCACGACCGCTTACTTTTGGAGTTCGGTGATAAACTGAAAGGTCATGACTACGTCTCCTCGGATCTTGTGAGTACCGTCGAGATGGTCTACTTACAGCAACGAGCAAAAATAGTCGAACTCGAGCAGTCGCTCAGTGGCCCGTCGGACGACGTCGTGCAGAAACCGGGACGCTCGGAGTCGGCGCCGTCGCGCAACGTGCTGCCACGGATTCAGCTCCCGCAGTTCTCCGGGAAGTTCGAAGACTGGCCCGCCTTCCGAGATCTCTTCCGGTCCATTGTGGTAGAGGAGGCCTCCCTGTCAAAAGTAGAAAAATTTCACTACTTAAAAACGAGTGTGAAGGGAGACGCCGAGCATCTCATTCGAAACCTGCCGTCGACGGACGACAATTTCGAGCGTGCGTGGTCCACCCTGAAGGACCACTTCGAGAATAAGAGGCTTTTGGTGAGGTCATATCTGGCAGCCTTCACATCGCTTCCTCGGATGAAGGCAGACTCTGTCGCGGACCTCCGCCGTATCTTCCACGGCGTAGTCTCCACCGTCGGCGCGCTGGAAGGCATCGGCCGACCGATCTCGGACGGGAACGATCTTTTCGTACACCTAGTGGTCGAGCTTCTTGATGCCAAGACTCGCCGTGAATGGGAGAATTCTCTCGGCAAGACTTCCGAACCACCTTCCTACGACGAGCTGCGCGAATTCCTCCAGGAGCAATTGATGACGCAGGAGGTGCTCCGAGCAGTCAACAGCGAGGCCTCCGGAAGGAACACCGAGAAGTCCAGCCGGTCTGCCCGGGCCAACCACGTGAAAGGTCGAGGATCGGACTCAAATCGTAACTGCCCGATCTGCAAAAAAGAACATTTCATTGCATTCTGCGAGCAGTACAAGAAGAAGTCGCCGCAGGAACGACGAGAGGCAGTGAATACGCACCAGCTCTGCTGGAATTGTCTGGGGCGTCACATGCTTGGTGAGTGCTCCTCTTCTAAGACTTGCGGTAAATGTGCGGGTCGTCATCACACCTCGCTTCACGAGGCGTTCGCAAATACGACTGCCGTCGCGTTGCCCGCCTCCGGGTCAAGCACGCGCCGACGGTGCATGTAGCCAAGCGACCGTCCGTCGGACGCGCGTCCGTATTGCTCGCGACAGCTCGAGTGATGGTGTCGGATCGTTCCGGGGTTCGCCACTCCGTCCGGGCGCTGGTCGACCCGGGCTCGGAAACTTCGCTCATCGCGGAATCACTGGCTCAGCGGCTCCGACTGCCCCGCACTCCGACGTCAGTCGCGATCTTCGGCGTGGGTGGTGTACAAACGGGATTTTCACGAGGTCGGGTAGCGCTCACGCTCTCCGCACGCACCGGCCTGTTCGCGTTGTCCGTCTCGTCACTGGTGCTGCCGCGCTTGTCCGTCTACAGCGGTTGTGCGGATGGCGATGTCCGCACGTGGTCGCACATCGACGGCCTCGAGCTAGCGGATCCCGAATTCTCCAGCCGAGACCCTATCGAACTCTTGCTGGGCGCGGACGCGTACGCCAGCATCGTTCAGCCAGACCTTCGACGAAGAGGTCCCTGGAACCGATCGCCCAACGGACACAGCTCGGGTGGATCCTAATGGGTGCCGTAGCCGCTAGCCATTCTGCTTCCACTGCGACTTCGCTGCAGTGCACCACCCTGGAGGACTTAGCTGCTGCTGTGCGCCGCTTCTGGGAGTGCGAGGAGCCCTCGCGCTCCCCACTGCCGCTGTCCGCCGACGAGCAAGAATGCGAGGATCACTTCACCCGGACGCATCAGCGGCTTCCCGACGGCCGCTACCAGGTACGTCTGCCAGTCCGCTCGGATCTGCCGGATCTTAGCTCCACGCGTCGCGCCGCCTTCCGAATGCTCGACGTCATGGCGCGACGGTTCGAGCGCGACGGTGACTTCCGCCAGAAGTACCACGCTTTTATGCGCGACTACGCCGTTCTCGGGCACATGTCACCGTCTCCGGGGAGTCCGCCTGCTGGTACCCGCGTGTGCTACCTGCCGCACCACGGAGTGCTACGAGCTTCGGGTGCCGATGCCAAGATCCGCGTCGTTTTTAACGGATCATCTCGTTGTGTCGCGGGAACCTCGTTGAATGACGCTTTACAATCCGGCTCGAAGGACCAGAAAATGTGCGATTAACAGCGTCGCGGTCGACGACAGTGAAAGTGAATATCGAACGGCACAAAAAAAACGGACGTCGGTTAGAACGATTACGGAACAGTTTATTTTACAAAGACAGGCTATTTACAAATCTATGTACAACGTATGTACATGCAATTTATTACGTCGCGAATAAGGCGAAG